>JBAMBS010001801.1:12500-585915 GCA_037044455.1 Zygothrica quintamaculata
GCTTGGACAAGGATCAGGTGATGGTATTAGAGCCTGCTGAAACACATTATTATCAGCCGATGTTTACGCTTATTGGTGGCGGCATGAAGAGTCTGCATCATACAATGCGGCCAATGGCTAAGGTAATGCCCAAGAGGGTTAAATGGATATGCGATATGGCAATAGAATTTGAACCAGATATTAATGTGGTGAGAACATCTGGTGGCAAGGAAATAAAGTATGATATGTTACTCATTGCCACGGGTTTACAATTGAATTATGATAGAATACCAGGATTATTGGATGCTTTAAATACGCCCAATGGTAATGTCTGCTCCATATACTCACCCAAGTATGTGGAACATGTTTACGAATGCCTGCGTAATATCAATAAAGGAGATGCAATCTTTACATCACCCGCCACACAGATCAAGTGTACAGGAGCACCACAAAAGATCGTTTATATAGCTGAGCATTATTTCCGCAGAATGTATAAACGGAATAATATAAATATTATCTATAATACGGCTATGCCTTGCCTTTTTGCTGTAAAGCATTACGAAGAAGCCCTATTGAAAATTATTAAGACTCGCAACATAACACTTAATACACGGCGTAATCTTATTGAGGTTAAACCCAAAGAGAATGTAGCTATATTTGAAAACATGGACAATCCCAGTGAACGATTTGAGCATGAATACTCAATGTTGCATGCCGTGCCACCAATGAGTGTGCCCGATGCAGTATACTGTTGTAAACAGCTGGTAAATAAGTCAGGTTACGTGGATGTGAATAAATCAACACTGCAGCATACAAAGTACAAGAATGTATTTGCCATAGGAGATTCAGTCAGTATACCAAATGTGAAGACTGCCGCAGCAGCAGCTGCTCAGTCACCAGTTGTTTTTAATAATATGATGGCTGCTTTAAATGGTAAACCCTTACCCGATATATATGATGGTTATACTTCATGTCCTTTGGTTACGGGCTATCATACCTGTATATTAGCTGAATTTGATTATACTATGCAGCCAATAGAAACGTTTCCAATGTCACAGAATAAGGAACGCTACACAATGTTTATTATGAAAAAAGATTTCATGCCACCATTATATTGGTATCTTATGTTGAAAGGGTATTGGAATGGTCCAGCTTTTTTTCGCAATATATTTTCCATATTTAAGAGCAAAAGTAAAAAATAAATTATACTAAACCTTTTCTTTTTGTATTAATAACTAACAAATAATAGTATATATAATAGATCGCATATATAATATATATATATATCCGATTATTCAATTATATAGTTTATATCATTTCATTATCAATTGTCTAAATAACAAAGACAAAGAGCTACACAATTTTTATTTTCAGCAACTGAATCACTTTTTAAGCTGATGCCAATGACATCATATACCGGAAAGTTTAATTACGCCTCTTAAGTTGTTTGTTATCCATAGGAATCGCAATCTCAACCACTTGAAGCTGCCTATAGCATCTCCAAGGAATGAAATCTACACAAACACAAACTGGCAAACTAATAAAACAGCAACAACAGCAAATAAAAGCCGCCTTATATTATCATGTTTTCTTCTTTCGACCCATTGTATAAACTAGTAGTTGGGCTTCACGCACACACACAGACACACATACACACACACACACACTCACATATTATACATGAGTGTGCGTAGTACCAGTTGGAAGCTGAATACACACACACATACATTATAAAACGATGATGTCATAGCCACAAAGTAAATACCAAAAAAAAAAAACCAACAAAATACAAGGCGAATAAGACAACTAAGCGTCGATCCATATGCGGTTTTTTATACTGCTTAAAAAAGCGAAAATAAATGAGCATTTTTTTTAACTATAGAAATGTATGTTACAGCGTTGTGTATAAGCTATATCTAATCCATAATAATATCTTATATATATACCAGTTCTATAACAAAACAAATGTCTATTTAAAGAGTGAATTCTCACAGAAATTTTAAGAATTCGGCGAGAGTGTTTGTTAATATGGGCAAAAGAGTTATATAATGTTGGATAGAAGAATTAAAAGATATACGAAAATCTAAAATAAATTCTTATATTGTAAGAAAATGAAATTTTATTGGCGCAAAGGGTTAGATTGTTTAGGTATTCATCCTGATCAAACATATATATATAAAAAATGTCTAATGAAATCTATAACAAAAAAATTATAATCGTAGTAAGCTTCCTTTAGAAGCAATTGAGATTTAGATTGAACAATAACAGTCTTACACTAACATTCAAAGCTGCTAGATCAACTTCATCTATATACAAGATACAAGATATAAAAATAAAGTTAACAAATGGAACATAATAAACGCAAAGCTAATGCTGAGTGGAACGGCACAGAGGAGGAAGAGAATTTGGGCAAACGTGTGAGATTGCAAACAAGCAGAAGTTTATTGGATTTACCTGTAGATGTATTGTATGGTATTATATCAGAAGTTAATGCTAAAGATCAGATATTACTGCGTACCGTTTCCAAGGAGCTGAGCGAGATTCAAACTAATTTTGCAATACATTTCTACAAAACGCTCAAAAACAATTTAATACGAAAAAATCAAAGATTATATGATGCTGTCTTTCAGGTAATATAATATATAATATATAATATATATATATATATATATATATATATAGTTATCTTAGTTTTTAAAGTTATATGTTTATATTTAACAACATGTTTCTTTAAGGTTTTAATGGATTCCACAGAGTTTTTTGTTACATCAGGCTATATTGAAGATTTCTGTAACAATTTGATGTGCTATTATAAACCTTTAAAATTTGGCGAATTGCAGTTTAATATGTCATTAATGCATCAGTTAATTCACAATTTTTATTTATCTCTTGAGCCTACATCAATGTTAATATCGACTAACACTATGGAGTTATCAATTAGAGAAATGTCACAACGCCGGGAACTATTCTTAATAACGCTCGTGTTTATTTTACAAGTATATCATTATCATATAGATACATATATATAATATATATATAATTTCTTCTATTTGCATCTTGCAGAAATTTAAAAAATATAGAATAATGTCGGAAAAGAGGAGTGGTATACATTGTGAATATCATTTAAGAATTTTGGGTGTATTTATTGTTCAAGAGAATATTAATGGGCCTGTATCCGATATTAACCGGCTAATGGATGTGTTAAGTATTATTTCTAAGATGTTGGTTCTAGATATACTTGAGATGAATGAAAGGTTTAATTATATGTTTTAATTATATACATTTATTATATATATTTTAACAACTATTTTCTTTAAACAATTTAGCTGGGTCATACTACTTGGAAAAATCATGTATTATTGTGGTATAACAAAGCAACATGAATTTTCTGGTGCAAGAATTGATATAAAGTTAACTGCTGTTGGACCACGAGCTTTAATTAATATTTTAGATGATACTGTTCATAAAAAAACTGATAATTTATTGGATTCCTTAAAAGTTTTCCCATTGGATATTATTAGGACTAATGTCAAAGTAAATCTGAGCAGTAAATTGCCTAATATAATAACTTGGAAAGGTGTCGATACAATGAATATGTCCGTTTTACCCATTTAATTGTGTCCATTTACAAAAATTCATACAAGTTAAATACATATACAGTTAAAACAGTTGTTATACTGTTTAAAAAAGGAATATAAACGAGTATTTCTATTACCTCTTCATATGTATGTAAGTGTTGCAGTATAAGCTATATCTTATCGATCATATTATCTTATACATACATATGCCCGATCTGTGGCAAAACAACTGTCTATTTAAAGATCAAATTCTCACCGAAGTTATAATGAATTCGGCGAAAAGTTATATTGATGACTAAGAATATTAAACAAAATGAAATTTGCATTTTTTAAATTTATAAATTCAATAATGAAGTGTTCATTTTACTTACAGATACAATCGTATTGAATAGAAAAAGTATATATTTAGCCATAGACGTGCCACAATCCATTTTGATGTATTTTTTCTTTTTCCTGCAATATAATAAAATTTTAAATAATCAAATAAATATATATATATATCAGAGCAGAGTATATAATATTGTTTAAATTGTGTTGTAATAAAAACCAGAAAAAAAACTGGTTTTAAATTATATAAATGCATTTACAAATTGCCTTTCAATGGATTCATTAAGCGAAACATTTCCAGGCGGACACGTTACGTATAACTGATCAAAGCATATAATTAACATAATTTCCATTTGTATCAATTCATTTTGTGCAGTTGCCTCATAAACGTCACACTGTGACTATTTTAATTTTAATTAGAAGAAATATATCTAAGATCATAGATCTTAGTTAAATTTATAAATAACCCAAAAGGTTAATGATTAGATTATTGTTGCATTCTAAGGATAACTCAGTGCAGATGAACCTGGAATGCGTTTGTAAGCTCCTAATGGAAGCACTTCTATCTGAGGTGATAACTATTTTTTTATGACACGTTTTTCTAAATACGATTTAAGCTTGCGTTTTGGCGTGAAATCGTAATCTTTTATGCGTCATGCTTAGTATAATTTAAAGTACAACTTCGTTATTTAATTATCCAACGTGTCTACATTAAAGTTTTAAGTGTTATAATAAAAGTTTCTATGAAAAACCAAAAAGGTTTGTTTTACGCAAGAAAATGCCGCCCCTAAGGTTGTCACAGTAACCATAACAAAAACACAAACAAAAAAGTCTCAATAATAGCATAGAACGAATTTCATAAGAGGAGCCGAAGTGCGTTCTATGTAACATAGTATGCGCATTGATAGGAAAATGAAAAGTTCACTGCACTCGATACAGACAATGGAGCAAAAACAATGTCTACTTTATTTTTATAGAATTTTTCTTGTCTTTTTCACACATACAGAACCCAAATTTTATTTAAGTGCGTAGTTCTTTGTTTTTTCTTTTGTATTGTGCTTTTGGAGATTTCGTTTTCAACCACCTTCACATCCGTTATTTGAAGCAGCTGCCGTCGTCGCTGCAGCATCCTAAGCAGCAAATGCAATTAATACCACGCACATATTTTATGTTTATACTATATATCATTTATATATATATATTTATTATTTTACCATCATTTGTATTTATAATTCGGTTAGCTTACAATTTTTATTAATACATTGTATTACCTGTTCTGTTTTAAAATTCTTTAAGGTTAACACACACGATTAACGTCCGAACAGACGAACAACTTTTTCAGATTTGAGACCAAACGCAGAAGAAGCGATAAAGCAAACTCAAAACTGGTTATGAGTGTGACCTGACTGTCGAAACATTTAAGTGTGGCAAACATTTAAAATATACTCAAGTATATTTATACTGTGTTATCGGCGCGCACATTAACATTTCAAATCGATTACAAAAGTAGATAAATACAACTAAGCGGTAAGTTCAATTAAAATTACGAATTAAACAATATTTCAAATACCCATAAATAAATAAAGCAAAAAATTTAATTAGCAATAAAACATGCTTAGAAACGATACATTTTTTTTATTTTATTATTTTATTATTTCTGCATTTTTTATTTAATATAAACTTGCCAAAACATAACATTTGCAAACAACATTTGTTTCATAATAAATGTGGAGAAATTTATCGTAGGAGATACATGTATTTTAACATTTTTTTTCACAATACCATAACTTAATACCATAACTTAAAAGTTATTGCGTCTATGGTTGTTACGGGTCTGATTTGCTAAGCAGCAGGCAAAGATAAAAGCGACCAACTGTTGGAGACAATTCAGATTAGAATATAAATATATATATATATATATATACATTATTATTATCATTTTAATTACCTCAACAACAGTTACACCCAGACCTGCATATTTAATAATATTCACATTTTTATCCCACAAGCTTTCTACAGCAGTTTTGCAACCGGGTCTAAACATCACAGATGCAACACTACAGGTGCCATCAGTTGGGGTATCACAGCAAGATGCGGGGTAAGTTGTGCCATAATCAGCGAATCTGTTGTAACCGCAGCATTTCAACTATAATGTAAAATAAATATATTTTATATATAGAAGATAGATATAAGTCAAATAGTCTTTAGAAGACTTTAGAAGATATTTAAAACTACAGCTTACAGATTTTTGCAAGGTATCCATAAGTAGACCATCAGTTTTTCGTTGATTCCAAATTGAAAGCACAACCTTGTCCAGAGAATCGCGTATCTGTGTATGATTGACCCAAACATACACGATCAAAGCGATTTGACACAAGAACAAGCCCAACATAATAATTGAATACTATAATAAGAAATGGTAAAATGTTAACTTTTCTTCAAATGATAATTAAAATAATCTTTACCGTATTTAAACCACATGAGTTCTCCCGAATGGCACTGCAGCAACCAATAAATGAAACTAAAAAGATGACACATCCCAATATCAGTATAATAATAGCCACACTATTTGCAGTGAATGTCTCATCGATGCTGGAGAAATCTTTTATTTGGGATACCATAAGGGAGCCAAATATAATAAGCAGGATACCACATATCTAAAAAAAAACAATGAGAGGGCTGTTTGTTTATTAAGTGCTCCAAAAAGAAAAGAGAGCTATACCGACTTCTAATGCTGATTAAGAATATTTATATTAAAAACAATCGGATATGATTTATACTACTTGGTACATACTGTTCGAAGTTTTACTGATTCAATAGTTCCTTTTATACATTTTAAAAATATAAGTTTCCGTAAACAAATATTGCAGCAACGCACAAAATGATAAGAAACATATCGTATTTTACAGGAGCCTAGTCATACAATAACAATATTATTACTCATCACATTATATATATATATATATATATATATATATATATATTGTATAGTGTATTGCGTCGGTCTCGATACATCTGCTTCCAACTCATTAACCGTAATTATTCTCAACTCTCGGCATGTAATTCAATTATCTTGAAAAATCATGACAATCTTAACTGTATTTCCGATATGGGAAGCTTTTTCTGTTAATATTAGATAAGATAAACAACCGCAACACTTTCAAAAGCCGAAAAGCAACCCCTTTTATAAATAAATAAGTGTCTTATTTTATATATATGTAGAATTATTTTATGTAGCAGATCAAATACACATTTGTTTTCTTTTAATTAGTCGCATCTGCTATATAAAGCTCTTGCAAATATATATGTATATAAAATATATTGCAATTACTTACCACAAACAATATATTAAATATAAACAACACATATTTAACAAGCACTCCACCGCAATCCATATTGCTATATCTTTATGTAACTGAAAACCGATATAACTTTGATCTTAGTAGTTGGGAATACAACGAATAACTGATTTTTTTCGCAACTTTTTTATTTGATATAAGTATAATTCTAAAAGAGCTTTTCTTATCAGCGATTGCGATGTGCTTTTATATCCATAACTAACTGTAAATCGTTCCATACTTCCAGGCTACACATATAAATGAGCTTTAAGCGAAACCGTTACACTCTGACATATATATATATATATATAAATAAATTAACTAGAAGAAATTTCTTAAAAAAAACATACTTTATGGGTGTGTCTTTATAATAATGTTATATATGTTTATGTTTTTATTGAACTATCATTTTCAGTTATTATTACATTGAAGTTAATTATGCAGGTATATGTCTACCAGTACGCATGCAGTTTGCGAGGACCGCCGCAAGGATAAACACAATTAACTCATATATGCAAATACCCAGACCAGCCCAACGTATAATATTGGTATTATCTGTCCAGAAATCACTGAACTTAGCTCTGCAGCCTGGGCGGCTCTGGTAGATGTTTGGTGAGCAGCTCTGCTGGCGATTAGTATAACCACAGCAGGTGCCGGGCACACTTTGTCCACTGGCAGAGTAATCAGTATAGCCATTATCACCGCAACAATCAAAGGTAAGTTCCAAGGCGCCCATTGGATACCCATTGGCAGCAGTGTTCTCATCCCAAACTGTATTAACCAAACTACGCATGTCATCCAAGAAAGATTGACGATTGACAGCGACCCAACAGGTCAGCACCAGTTGCAGTACAAACAATATAAACATAAATGTGGCATACTAAAATTGCAATTCATTAGATATCCATTCATAGCTCCTATTTACAATTGTTACTTACGGTGCCGGTCAGACAGGGACTCTGGCGCCACACACCACAGCAGCCAAAGAAGGATACAACAAATATGAGTACACCAAGTACTGTGACACATATTGGTATGGCATTTGTGGTCATCAGTTGATCTATGCCAGAGAACTGACTAATGTGCGAGAGCATAATGGAGCCCAGCACAATGAGCAGGATGCCAACAACCTATAAAAAATATAAGGACATTAGGTAAGATTATCATTATTAATATAAAGTAACAGGTTGATAATAAATGCCTAGAAATATTAAATACATTTATTCTTATCATTGTTAGGTCTTAGCTATAATCCATCATTGATAACACAAAACATACCAATATCTAACGTAAAACATTTATCACATTCATTTCAAAAATTTACAGTATAACTAATTGTTCAATGTACTTTCCAAGTGATTCACTTCACAGAACAATAATTGACGATAACAACAAGTTATATCTATAATGGTAAAAACTTTATTTATAAAAGTAAAAAGTAATCCTTTGAGCTTTGGCGCATGAGCAACGTTTATATACAGGCATATTTATAGTGTATATAAAAGTTATTATTGCAACTTGTTGTAAAAACAAACCTGAATACTAATTCATGGAAATATATATGAATATATACATATATATATTCATAAAGTAAGTTCTATATATTCTATTTAATATTAAGAATTTTCGTTAAATTTTGCAAAAATATCTATCATGGCAACTCTCTATAGTCTTCTTTAGGTACCTTGGTATCTAGAGATTTTCTATCTAACTATCTCTACATATTGACAGATATTTTTAGGTATATTTTTATATATATATATTATTGTGCATCTACGATTGTCTTTAGGTAGCTTTCGATATCCATATAACAAACTTACCAGAAAGACCACATTTATAACATAAAGTAGGAAATTGAGTAATCCTGCTAAGCAATTCATTTTGAATTAGGTTTTCTTTTTCCAACTTTTAATTATATTTTGCTTATATTTAAATTATTTAAATTTTATAACTGTTTTTATTAATTTTGTAAATATAGTTTTATCGCGCTTTGTGTACGCGTCGTTTACTGTTGTTCGATTAAACTGGAGGCCAACCAGTGCTACTGTTTTTAAATGATATGATGGCTCAGGTTGTATCTAGATATACGCATCTTATCAAAATGGCCAGTCTTTGCACTGATAATACATTGTACTAGGTCTTCCCCTTGGACAAAAATGTATATAAATAAAAAAAATTGATAATATATGTGAATGATGTGTGTGTGTGTGTGTGTGTGTGTATTGATTCATTGATAACAATAATGAGTCAACACTTTATGACCTAATACGCACCCAAAAGGCTGAAAGTATCAATTTCACAAATAATAAAACCCAAAAAAGTGGCTGAAATATTTCTGGGAATTGTGCTTAAAGTTGTACCGAAAATTTGCTGTATAGTGCAAGTACTTTGTTATAACTAAAAATAATAAAAGGATGATAAGATAGTTCAACTGATATGTGATACATCATAAAATAAAGACACACAGTTGATATTTTTGTTATAAATATACTTAACTAGAAATTGTTTGTTTATTTATTATGGCTGATGCTAATGATAATATTGACAGGTGATTTAAGCACTAATATTAAACTTATATTTATTTTTGATCTTTTAGCTTAATGCGCTTTTCTCATGGCGCTGGCCAAGCAGCAGGAAATGATGAAAATGCCAAGTTCAAAGAGGGATATAATCAAGCTGCTCCAGCTAATGATGCTGGCATTGGAGCTCCAGAAGTTGGTGAACTCATTGCGGCAGCCAGGGCGTTGAGAATAAATTGTTTCCTCGCAGACTCTGGAGCGATCAGTGTAGCCACAGCAGGAGGCAGGCACATTGCCCATATAATCAGTATAATTGGATTTGCCGCAACATTTAAACTATATTATGGAACGTATAACATTAATATAAAAATAAAATTGATCTTAAATCTTTATTAACTACTTACAGATATTTGCAACACATCCATGGGATATCCATTGCTAGAATCATTCTGTACCCACGCCTTATCCACAAGGGTACCCATATTGGTAACAACTTTATCAGTTTCAACAAAGATCCAAATTGACAGAGCCAGTTGTAGAGCGAACAGTATGAACATGCAAATGGCATACTATAAATCCAAATAGATATATATTTATTATATGTCCCAAAGAGCAGCTACAATTAACATTAACAAACTTACGATTGTGGTGCAACAAGCATTCTCGCGGATTGTGCCACAGCAGCCGAAGAAGGCAACCACAAAGGTGATGCTACCAATGACTATTATGGAAATAGGTATGGTTTTGGGGCTGACCTGATCATCAAAGGAACCAAATGTACCCATATTGGATAACATAAGAGAACCAACGACAATAAGCAGTATACCACCAGCCACAAACACTACATTAAGTAGGTACAGTAAGTACTTAAACATCGCAGATAAACAATTCATTTTGTTGGATTTCGTTAGGTTTCTCCTTTATTTCGTTAAATTAAAATTATAAGTCCGTTCGTTATGACTGCTCGAAGCTAATGAAACTAGCTATTGCCTGAATCTGGCTATTAATATTGAAATATCCGCACTCAACTAACCCAGTTGGTTAACTTATCTCAAAGCTTATCACTCACTGCGAGGCCTCCACATAACAACAATTCGCGTGCAATGCTATACTCAAACTCATTCTAATAGCTTATCAATGGACCTTATCAGATCATATACTTATTAAACACACACACATATATATATAAATATACATATATATATATATATAATATATATACATATTGTACCCGTTGGTCTATGTCACCACATTTGTTGTTTGCACCCAGAAGTAATACTCCAACAGATTAGAATCCAACTGTGAATCATGCAAAACGTTTCTTACAGGGGACGCTAAACACATTTTAAACAAGATGAATCACTTCTGAAGCCAGACCTAATTGTCTATAATTATATATAATAATTATTTATGTATACTCCTATTATATAATTCAATAAACTTTTAAACAGATTCATAAAGCGGCTCATAAATCAGTAGTTGAATTAATCTGTTGCTGGGACTCCCAAAAGTTATCAACGAAGCCTAATACTAAAATTAACTTTTTTTTATATAATTAATTATTAACTTATATGACAGCTAGTTAAAGCCAAAAATTATAATTATAACAACAAATAACATAGTTGCTAAAGTATTTGTATAATCAGTAAATAATCAAAATAACTTGGAAAACTATATAAAAAAAACAATTTAATGATTGTTTATGGATTATATACAGCTGATAAACTTAACATTGGTTTTCTAAGTAAAAGTTTGTTTAAATTTTATGTGTTTTTATTTAATTTTATTTTGCTTTTTTATATAAATAAAAAAATTGTTTGATTTGTACAGTAAAATAAAAATAGCACAACTTTATGGAAAACAGTGCAAAACTCTCATATGAATTTCAATAGTTGTGAAAATTTGTAGAAAAAAAGTGAGAATAAGTAATATTTAAATGGCCAGTTATAAATATGGTTTTTCTTTTGTAAAAAATTTGGGAATTCGTACTTTCGGTTTCAATTAAAAATAGTAAGGTCTCAATGTCAGTTCCTTCAAGGTAACAGGACTAACTCTGCAACAAACTAATAGTCTGCTCGACGTCTATAGTTTCGGATGTTATTCGCCAGGCAGCAGGCAAACACAAAGCCGACAAACTTAAGAAATATAAATATATATAGATGATATGATATGAATATAAAACTATAGCTTTTTATTACTCACTTCAATTGCAGCAATAACTAGGCCGGAATACTTAAGTATATCGCTGTTACTATCCCAGAAGCGAACAAAGGCCTCCTTGCACCCAACTTGATAGACAGTTTCTTGGCGACAATTGTTGGTATCTCTGCAGCAAGAGGGTGGTATATATCCTTGGAAGGTATAATCTGTATACCCACTACGTCCACAGCATTTCATCTAAAAAATGCCAATTGAAAATTTAATTTAAAATGTGTTAAGTTGAATTAATACTTAACTTACGCTAATCTGCAGTGCATCCATATAGTCACCACGCTGTGTGCGATTGCCCCATGCCTTCTCCACCACATTGCCCATATACTTTAGATAATCATCCTTTTGTACCCAAATGTAAACAACCCAAGCCAGTTGAGCAATCATCAGGACAAACAACAAAATCGAATACTGAAATTTAACGTATAACAATTAAAAATGGTTCAGCTACTCTAATTATTATATATATACTTACCGTCATGGACATGCAGTAGGATTCCCGTATGGCACCACAGCAACCAAACCAAGAGATCAACAATATAATTGTGCCCAGCACAATCATTGTAATTGGCACTTGCTGTGTCTTTAGAGCATTCGCAAAGTCATCAATGTTATGGACATTGCTGAGGAGCAACCCACCGAATACAATCAACAAAATGCCGCATATCTATGGGGTAAGCAAAAGTTTAGTTCAAATTATATTCATTGGGTAACAGATTGGTATAAAAAAAGCTCTTGTGAAAGCTTAAACTAATGTGAGAAGCGGTAAATTCAAATGAATACAGTGAAAGAAATTTGATTGATTTTATTGGAAAATGCTATAACTTTATTTTAATGGGTTTCCCTGTGATTCATGCTACCAATGGATAAAGAAGTTAGTTTAAAAACTGTACATCCTTTTGGACAACTTGGAAGTCAAAAAATAATATCCAGCAAGGAGATTATAGAGCATCACCTTCAGATATTTCCACAATTTAATCTTGGGTAAGTCTATGCTTTAGATTGAAAAAGTGAATGCACCTTTCACCATATTTTTAAGTCGCATAGTTTGGCGTTTGTTTTTCCTATTGGATTTAAATTAGTCACACTTATCTATGATAATATCTAATCAATGTATATCTATATACATATATATAGTTATATTGGTATATATGTATATATATGTACTTATATTGGTATATATGTATATATATGTATGCAGTATATACATAAACCTATTAAGCAATTTAGATAAAATGATAACTGTGACAAATAAAACAATCGAATTGGCAACTGTTGGCATTGATTTCGTATCAAATACGTCAACAAATGAATTGGCTTTACAAATGTTGGGAGATAAAGTGTCCCTAAGATAATGCCTAAACATTTCTTTATATACAAAGTTCAATTACAGCTAATACACCCAAAATGATTAATCCCATATTTTAACCCACTTCCGAGGCAGTGAACGAGACCTTTGACCTATTTTAATGAATAGTTTTTTTTATCTAATTTATGCACAGGCGGCAACGATCAAATTAAATAATAAAAATTCTTATGCAGAGTTTAAATACATTAAGTTATACTACAATAACAGCCATAAAAAAACAATCCATAATAAAAAATATTCAAAATGAGTTCAAGTTTGCTGTCAACGCTTTTCCTCCCTCCCTGCTCACAAAAATTTTCAAGTCTCATTCCATTGCGTGTTTGAATGCAATGTTATGGTTTGACTGACTGAATGAGTGAGTAAGTGAGTGAGTATATGACTGACTGAAAGACTATGCAGCAAGTTCACATTTAATTAAGTCTTCTATTTTGGGCGTTGACATATGCCCCCACGTACATCGCCCATTGCGCAATTTCCCATTTCAAATTGCAATATTTTTCGTTTTCCCTTTTCTTTGGTGGATGACTTGTTTTTGTATGCGTGACTAAAATATAAATTATTTTTAAATATATATATATATATATATATATATATATATATATCTAAAGCTATATAATAGATATATATTAATAAGAATTATAAGTTGTAATTTTTAGTAGAAACCAAACTGGTTTTAAGGTACAGTTCTCTATAGAATAAAGTGGAACTCTTTATAGAAGTTTGTGTGGTAGAAGTTGAAGTTAAGCTTTGATTGCAAAACAAATGTTTGTTAGAATACTCAAAGTGGAAACCTGTTGCACTGGTTAACCTCGTATCTTGGTTCCTTATAAAAGTAAGCCAAGCGTCCAAAATAAAGGTAGTCGAATATCTATAAGACTGCAGTCTGATGATGTTAATGCCGATGATGATAATGATGATGATCTCAAGTTGTGCTCCCAAACACAGAAATATAATTTGATTTGCCACATTTTTGGTAACCGGTTTATTCGAGTAGGAACCTACTTTCGTTTAAGCGTTACAGTGAAACCTCTAAAGGTAAATAGTGTGACGCATCAGCTTAACAAACAAGTATATAGCTAAAGAACAAAAAATATATATATATTTATATATATATATATATATGAAATTAGTATATTGCTTAACACTTTTAAGGTGATTGCGCTATGTGATTTACTGGTTTTCCGTACTGTGCTTTACACAAGTCTTATACATACATATATATTTATATACATTCATTCATGTATGTATACAAGTATGTATATGCGTGTTTACGTGCTGATTTAGGAATATGAAAACCAGTTTTCCCCGTAAACTGTCAGCTTCGAATAACTTATGATATCATACACATTAACAACAAATTGGGCTGGGCATATCAATTGAATGAAAGTAAAACAAAAATCTTTTTTTCTATAATTTTACATCATTTTTTATACTCACCGAACATAACAAATTGAATATGAACAATATATATTTAACCATAGATATTCCGCAGCTCATTTTGATGGAGATTCGTTTGGACGGCCAAAGAACTGCAACTGTGGTTTTTATATATAAAAACGCAAAGGAATTTAAACGAAAGTCAAATATACGGTAATAATATCTATATTGGAACATTATAAGGCACACACTCTCGTACATGTATGCACATTCACACATACATTCTCATATACAAAAATCTAACATTATATAGGTAATAATATAAACAATGGCAAATTTGTTTATGTTTATAAAAAAATTTTTCTTATGATTTCAGTTTCATTTATGGTCTTCCAGCGTGAATTTGGCATACAAACACGTACATTTGAGTAAAGTTTTTGAGGATTTCATTACGAAAAATTGATTATCGAAACTTAGGATTACATTAACAAAATATTTACGTTCAACGTATCGTTTGCACCGAACTTAGAAGCTACAGTTGATGTGGATGATATAGTTAGCGTTGAGGCGTGCATTAGTTTAACGTACAAGCTCTGGTAGGAGCTTGTGCTTTGGCAGCAGTGTTGCTTTTAAATGATTAAAACGCTGCCAGATGTATGGATAGCGGGCTGCCCACGACAGCCACGCCTCTTTGCTAGCAGTGCTAGTCTCCACTTGGCGTAAATGTTTATAATATTTGTTGTTCTTTTTAACTGCAGCAGCTGCATCCTGTGCGTATCGGGCAAAACGTAACTTAAGCAGCGTTTCGGAAACATCAATCAGCTTGTTACCCTTGGGTGGGTGTACCAGGCATAGCTGACATACTACAAAGTCTTGCGAATTGGTTTTATTCAGAGGTAGGAAAGTTGCACTACGTCCAATCAGACATTGTTGCAACCACGAATAACCATTGGCATTGACACGCACACCTGGCAGCTTAACAGGCAGTAAGCGATTGCTACTTGTGAATATTGGTATCAATGGACGATGTTTGATTAACAATAATGTATCCTGATCACGCTGCTGCACACCACGTATCTCTCCAGTGTGCATTATACGTTCATTGATAATACGTTCGGGTATATGTGAAGGCTGCTTAAACTGACGCACTAAATAGGTTGGCTTGCGCTTAATGTAAGCCACGACAAGCATCAACGTGGAGGTACCATAAATGGCCAGCTCAGCGCCTATAGTATCACGCTCCAAGTAATTACATAATCCATTGTATTTCTCCAAGATTAATTTTTTTGTTGCTTCCATTTTGTTATTGATTGATACTTAATAAGTACACTTGTGCCAGGAACTGTGCGAGGAGAGGTGGAACGTTGAATATTTTATGCAATTTATTTTATGACATCATTTTACTTAAACAAATGGCAGCGACAATAATGCAACGTCCTCCTCCAATGATCTTGCGTCTTCTTTTGGTTATATATCAACTATATATATATATATAATTATAGATATATACAGATGTATATATGCTATCGACGCTACGGTTTAATCTATTTAAGATTTTGTTGTCATACGCTGATTTTCTCAATGTTTTGCTTCAAGCATAAGAAAGACGAAGCAGCTAACAGTTCTCTCATCAGACGACTAAATTTTGATACTAACGTTTGCCGGCGGCGCCTAAGTGCAAGCGAGACGTCGTATAAATGCCAAGAAGTCTAAAATTATTTTCCAACACTAAATCGTACGCAAACGCCTTACAACACTTTTAAGATCTACACACAACACATACACACATCGCACACAATTCATACAAATGCTAACGGGATTCAAAAACTCAAAAACACATATACACACCTATAGAATATTTTTCGTTGTTTTTTTCAAGTTTGTTTTACGCGCGCTACGTTATGAACTGTTGCCGTTGTCGTTTAAGACTGAGATCGACCGCCATAACAACCGCCTGTTGCTTCAATCGGTCCGTTCGTTGGTCGGTCGGTCGGTCACACAGACTCACACTAACAACACAGCCCCAGGCAAAGTCAGAGGCACGTTGGCGGTTTTGGCATTCGGCTCCCACTATGTATGTACCGACTTTATATATGTATGTATATACAATTGAATGTATTTTTTACATTATTGGCGCGTAGTATTTGTTATGCTCATGGCTTCCCCAGCCCCGACACATTTAGGTGGCGATGACATCGTTTTTGTGCATTACAATTTACCTAAACTTTTTTTTTTGTTGTTTTTAATTAAATGCAAACGCATACGAATTTATGTTGACTTCTAGTTTTATTTTTATTTAAATTTTATTTGTGACTAACTTGTCAAACATACGTACGTATGTATGTTCGCATGTGTGTAAACATGGAAATGCAATAAGTGTATATACAAACCTGTGTTAGTATTCTTGTTTTGTCTTTGAACGTGACTTTTTGTGGCTTAGGTTTTTGATTACAAGCCAAGTTTAAAAAAGGTTTGATTCCGCTATTACCAATAATACCTTGCGTAAAATACTCAATTACAATGACATCAACCCACACTTTTGGCATTTAATTTCAGCTTGACTTCCGTTTTTAATTACATTGCGGCTTCAGCTTACTTCTGCACTCGAACTTGCCGTGTTTTGAATTTATCTACTTTTGTTATTTTTCCTTGACATCAAAACAACAACAGCGGCAGCAGTGACGTCGGCAACAATAGAAAAATAGCAAAACAACAAAACAGGTTTAAAAGCTGCTGTAAGTTGCGTAATCTAAACGGAAAACAGATCGCAACATTTTACACGTATGTATATATAGCTAGAAGTTTAACTTTTTAATATCTTAACTACTTAAAACGGTGGAAAAAGGGACTAACTAACTAATACAGCTAACCAAATATTTGTAGCAGAGACAGTGAAGCATATCCGACCCTATAAAAGAAATATGTTTATGATCAGCATCAGTAGTCGATTTTAACTAGCCTTGTTACTTTATGTCCTTTTTAATAGACCTAAATTTCTCAGGGACTATATGATGAAAGTATAGGTGTAAAAGGCTTATTTAACTTGGTATACCCGACTACTGCGTTCTTATAATTTTCTTCATCTGCGGCGCCTTCACAGTCACCAAATCTAATTAACCAAGCGCACTGTACAATTAACCTCGGCCATACAGACATATGTATTGTATCTACCATATACTGTATGTATATATGTAATTTAATGCTAACGGCAGACGAAATAGAATTATTAACCAATAACACGACGTTGTTATGAATCATATATACAAGTTCTATTAGCAAACTCTTATTTAAATTATTCTATTCCATCTGGTTTTGGTTCCAATCCAAAATTTTCCGAACTATAATAGAATTCCTATTAGGGTTTAGTTTAAATGAAAATGACCGTGAGACCCAATGCAATTTCCCCAGCAATTAAATTAAGATTTCCCATCTTATAATAAGCATTCCTCATCTAACAATGTGAATCATTTTGCTTCTCTTAATAACTAAATTGCTTATTTAAATGAAAATGAAATCCAAATCGTATTATAACGTGCCCAGCTGTACAAATAATCACGTTGCTGTTGCAAAAATATATAAAATATCTTATCTAAGGTCAAAAAATTTTTGTTTATTTAAATTCATTTTTCGCATATGTTAATCGTTTGCCGTCATAAATCTTAAAATTTCTTGACTTACCCGAAAAAGATAACTTCGAGGTCATCAAATATTAAAATTGGTCTAATTAAAACAGATGTCGCTATTAAGAGAACTAATGAGTGAAGCTAAAGAGTTTTTTTTAATTAATTTATAATTTATTATTTTATGATAGCGTGCAGGGGTTGCTATTTATGTTTTATTATTTAGTTATTGCTGATTAATGCTCATATTATTTAGACATTTAAATACGTATTTCTTTAAGGGAAGTTTTATATATAAATATGTAAACATGCTCTTGGGTGTAAAAGCTCACATGTACGAATGTATTTGTATATACATGCTGGAACATGTTAGGTATCTTCAAATTTAACACTCTTGGACAACCGGTTTTTTTTTAATGATGCTAAAAACAGTGAGAATTAAAGTAAGGAAGGCACGCATCAATTTTTATTAAATTATGGATAAGTTTAAAGTCCTTATATAGAACAGGTACATTCAAAAATGATCGAAAATGATTGGAAAATAGGGACGCCATAGTTCTGTGCTTTATTGTATACTGCAGAAGAGCAGCGTAGTCAAAATTAAAAAGAAATTTTATATAAAATCGTTAATTATGTGTGATATACGCGTCTCGTATACTGCATTTGTTGGCCATGGGGCGGTTGACCTGTAGCCGAGCCGGTACTAGGCTGTCCTGGCAGCATGGACAATTGCTGCCTGGTCAATTGCTGATCAAAGGCAGTTGCAGTTCCTCCCCGAGCATAGCCTTGTGTAATGCTACCTGTTGCCTTGGAATTCTGCAAATATAAATATTAGAGGCATTAATTTTCGACTTACTTAATTGGCGCGCTAAATTTATTCACCTGCGGTGGAGTACTGCTTATCTGGAGAACATTGGGATGTAGCGATATTTCGCCAAGCATTGGCTTGTAAATAACACCTTCTGACAGTAAATGCGGTGGGGGCGGCACATGGTTTTGCGTCGGGCCCTCATGCTTGACCTCAATGTGGTAACGTTCAGGAAGTTTCTCCATAGTCACTTGTGGTTTAGACGTTTGAACGGATAGGCCACTGGTTCCAGCTTGCACTTGCACCAGATCAGCCTGAGAAATGGGTGGTTGATCCAAATTTATATGTAACACCTGCATAGGCTGCGCTTTAGGTGAGGGTGATTGAGAACCGGGAGTTCTGCTGAGGGTTGCGGTGCTTCCGGATTGTAATTCCACATGGTATGCTGGCCGCAATGGTAGACTATAGTTATATATGGACTGAAGACGTGCATCTGTCTGATGCTGTGTTGTTGGGGGTGCCGCTGTTGTCTGATAAAACAGAGTACTTGAGGTCGGATATTGCGTTGTTGACTCTAAAAGTTTAAAAAAAGCAAATGTTACACATAAATTCAGCAAACGCTTTCACAGTTCATCTGAGATCATTAACTACTTTGGGGATTCAATAAATATTCTTACTGTTCCATGACATTTTAGCATACTCAGCGGCACGACGGTAGTCATCGTGTTCTGCGAATCAATTGTAAACAAATAACAAAATCAAAATAAATAATGTGTCTGTGCATGTGAAGATTAGGAATTAGTGTGCACATTAAAAACAAATGAAAAATGTACATATATTAATATACTTTAAAACAAAACAAAGGTCCAGGGTCAACATAGCCATAAACATCTGTAGGCCACTGTATATGACATATCTTACTCTGTTGCGATGTTGCATAGCTGGCGGGACTCTTATAGTACGCCTGGTTAGGCGGCGAAGGGCTGCGCCCACGTTTCACTGACGTACCAGACGGCTGCTGCAATTGTTAATTAATTTAATGCATTTTTTTAAAATAATTTAATGGTATTGTGTTACCTTTTGTAGTAAAGGTAGCTGATGGTGGTGCAAACGTACGGGCGGTAAGAACACCGGAGCGGTGGTTACGCTAGCTGCCACCTGGTGCAGGGCCTGCGACTGCTGAAGAGCAAACAATTCATTCTCCTTGGCCTGCTTTTTGCGTGATTCGTCATCGTTTAGCACCTTTTTGAGTTGCACCACTAGTTGATGTTTCTTTTGATGCAAGTCAGCCAATTGCTCATCCAGTCTCCTTATTTGTCCACGTGTATCCTCTAGTGATTGATTGTTCTCGCGTTCACGTGCTTCCCTTTCCCTACGCAAACGCAAATCTTCACACTGCCTTTCATACTCTGTAATAGAATCTTATAATAATGCTTGGGGGCTTATTGGCTTGGCATCCCACTTACCCTCCTGTCTACGCTGGCGATTTGATAAAATATACCGTTTAAGTGACCCTCGTAGTTTTTCTGCTCGCTCCGCAGCTGCCGCTTGTACAGCCGCATTGTTACTGTTTACCGCAGACGCTGGCGGCATCTTAGAGTTCGGCTTTGTTATCTTGCCAATTTTATATGCTTTTATGAGCCCGCCTCGCAACACGAAAATTATGTTACAGAAATTAGCAAAAAAAACCAACAATTGGTTAATAAAACCCAATTTGTTATATTCTGTCCAAGGAATTGCTTGGTGTTTTGATGCCATCAACTCCACACCGTTAAAAGTTCTTTATAGACTACACAGTAGTAGTTATTAGGTAAATAATACGCTAAATTGGTTTAAATTAATTGTATTTTTGTCAAATTATTAATTGTTTTATTAGAGACTCTAACTAAAAGATAAACAATAGGTCGCTTACACGTAAGTGTCTTGACAACTCTGCACGAGATATATTGTATAGTGTAGTTATCTCGCTTACTCTTATGCCAAGAACAGCTGGTAGCTAATGTTTATGCTAACAAAATTTAAGAGATGTAATCTATCGATAAGAATGTACAAAAAAGTATATTTCTTTATATAACTAAAAAATTTAGTTTATTAGGTAAGGATAATGTTTACAATTTTTTTCAGTGGCAGGATGATTACCAATGAATGCATCTATCTGATATACTAAACGCTCTTAATAACATAACAGTGAAATGTTAAGTTAACAGTTAACAGCGATATTTTTTAAGAGTGAACTATGTTAGTTCATATGAATGTTCATGGAGCTCATTACAAGTATTTGGATGGAACCGCACAGTCAAGTTTTCTTTGGTTCGGTGTTGTTGTCGGTGTACGATAAGAAAATTATTCGGGACAAAATTAATTTAATAGCAACAAAGTGTGTTTATTAATACCTTTATATCATTGTTAATGTACATATGGTATATAAGAAAACATAAAATATATATTTTGTGCATTCGCATAAAATACAAATGCTGTGAAATGTGTTCAGTTTTTTAATTAAACGACAAAATTGCATTGTTTCAATATTATAAATAAAGTGCGTTTTACAATAAGTAAAATATTAAAATTATATCATTTTGTGCCTACTTTTCAATATATCATACATACAACATAACACAAAAAGGCGGCTAAAATAAGAAGAAGCACACAAGAAAGCGGCAGCAGCAGCAACTAACAATAGCTACATGGCGAGTGAGTAATAAAAGCAATAAAAAAGAAAAGAAATAAAGTTATACTAAAATTTAAATTGTACATGTACTTCTGCTGATCAATGCCTAAGCACATCCAATATTTTATAGCTATAAAAATGTTACTATACAAATTTTTGTATAAAAATGTTTCGTTTACACGTTTATTTCTTTTGCTAGTATAAACAAATGCAACTCATGCGTGTCATTGTGTATGTAAAGATTCTCTATACCGTGTCGGTTGCTGTTTGTATGTATATTTATATATTTTTATATATATGAAGGTGTATGTTTGTGTGTGTGTGCAATCAAATGTGGCATCTAAGGTATGTGTAGATTTTATGTGCGCCCTAATACATGTGTTTTACGAAATACCCTGAATGCACAGCAGATACTTGGCAACATCAGACAAGGTGCTGGTTGGAGTGTTCTCCGTCTGTCTGTTTTCCTTAGTGCCGGTTGAGATGAAAATGTTTGGAATGGGAACTGTGCAAGTGCAGCCACTGTTGCGTTAAGAGTGTTATATGTACGGAAAATCAATAATAATGCGCCTAACAATTTTTGTGTTTTGGTCTTCAAAGAGTTGAGCACTTATCCACAGATCATCATCATCTGCTGTTGCACGACAAATTTATATACTTGGCTTTATTCAATGCTATTCTATATGTGCATATACACAATATATAGAGATCCCCATTAGACTTTATAAAAGTAAGCAAATGTCACCTTTAATCAGTTATCGCCAGTAGAGTGCTACACTCTATTACACAATCCGTTCAGATTTTTTTTATGTGTGAGGCCGCGTCGCATAAGGATCCATTAACAGACAACCATCTTTCAACACAACCCATCCAATCCAACCCAAGCAACTATATACCCAGTCGACAACGACCCCCCATTAATAAATGAATATGCCTCTGTGCGTCACATGAGGTGCTAGGTTTACCGGCATTACTAACATGCAACCCCCTGGGTTGGCAAAACAACACCATAACAGCAGCGACAACAACAACAAACATGACTTGTACGTGCCGTCGCACATTGAAGACAGACACAACATTCGCTCGTTGTAAGCTACCAGCGCAGCTGTGCCCCAAACCCACTTTAGATTTTAATTGGTCCTTTGTGTCTCGCGTCATCCGACACTTTGGCCACAACCCCTCTATATCACAGTTACACTCACCCGTAACCTTCCACCCTTCACCTTACTGATAAGGCATATCGCTAACTGAAACACCCTGCGCTCAAAAGTAACTGCTGTATATCCTTATTCTTTTTTTGCTCTCTCTCTCTCCCCCTCTTTTTTTCTGCTTTTGAGCTTCCTTTCTTTATTGTTATTACTCCTATTATTATTTTTGGGCTTTTTTTCATTCGTTTCACGCAGCTTTTCCCAGATTAGCCTACAGTTTTTCCTAGTTTTTCCCCAAAACGAATTTGTTTATCGTCTCAACGTTTTTATTTTTTTTTTCCTTTTTATTTTCCTCTACGATTATTTGTCGTTACTTTTCCCCTCCTTCAACCCATTTCTACCGCCAACCTTCCCTTAAGTTGTATTTATTTTCCTTTACTGCTAATAAGATTTCGGTCTGCTCTTAATGGCCTTGACTATGCTTTGTGGCAGTGTCAGTGGCAGGGGCTGTGGCAGCTGGGGCACAACTTTAATTGAGTTCGCTCCCTATTCAAATTGGCATAGAAATTAATTTCAATTAACTTGAGTTTTGATTAAGGACAAGGCTATGTCCTTCCATATAAGTTTGTAGCTCACTATTGGGTTGGGACTACAACTGCTGCCAGCTGTCAATCCAATTTTCCAATCAGCGTTCTGTAGTCTTGCATTCCTTAAATAAGTAAAGGTCAAAGTTGATAAACTTAGCGAGTCTTTCAACTATTCTTAATATCTCGTATCCCTCCCAACAGGCATTGTCTATGGGATAAGTTTCAGTTTCATGTCAGTTCTCTATTTCTAAACTTTAGACATACTTTTGACAAAAGCCCTCTGTCAAAATATATAAAATTTTTTATTAAGTTCTATGTATAATAATTAAATAGAAAGGAATTTATTTAAAGTAATTAATTACTAACTGAACATTTGGTAAAGAGGTGCTGCATTTAGACCTACACAAAATTAAATGTTGCAAGCAAGCTTCTGCTCTATATATTGGTTGTATATTAAGTCAAAATTTATGCCTACGCAAGCTGCCACTGTTCGGAGTGGAGAAAAGGGAGAAGGCGACATGAGCAACACTAAATTGAATGAGCTTCAGGGTCAGAGGAGACCTGCAATTATAAAATGCATGAAGAATGCTGTCAACGAGCTAAGTCTGGGTAACTATGAGCGGGCCTTAAACGTTATCAATTATGGTATGAGCTGCTGTGGCAGTAACCAAGATGATATGCCATGCCTGCTGGAGTTAAAGAATATCATTGCACGACTGCGGGTGAAGTGCGGTTTACCGGATCAATGGGTTGGTCCAACAAGTAAATCAAATGCATTGCCATATAGCTTCAGCATTGAAATGTTGGATGTGGTGCAGAAGGTGTTACGTTGCCGTAATCATTATGAGGTCTTACGCATATCGCATCATGCCACATATTCGGAGGTGAAAAGAGCCTATAAACGTTTGGCATTGCGTCTGCATCCGGATAAGAATCGTGCACCTGGTGCACCAGAGGCCTTTCGGCGCATCAATGAAGCCACGGATACATTGACCGATAACCAAAAGCGTATCGAATATAATATGCTTACGGCTGTAGGTGAATGTTTTAGCAACAGAGGCAGCAGAGCCAGTTTATATGATACATATACTAGCACCTTTGGGGAGGAACCAGAGGATTTCGAACATGTTGAACAGCAGCCACGTCCTGCCTATCAGCCAGCGAATCAGCGTGTGCCACAGCGTAAATCACTCTATCAAACCGAACAGCTAGTCATTGGCCTACTTGCATCTGTAGTGTTTATAATCATTACATTGCGCTTATTTGCCTCCACCCCCAACTACAGTTTTACACCAACCAGGTGAGTCCACTGTACACGTGTCTGCATACCAAACCAAAGCAATCCACATACGAACTGTTGTTTCAATCACAGCACCTTCAGGGTGCGTCTGGTCAGTCGCATCCTCCGTGTTCCTTACTATGTGACGCCGGAGTTTGCTGACAGTGAAGCACCAAATGATCTGCTACAAATGGAGCAAAGTATTGAAGAGATCTATGTGACGGACCTTAAATACAATTGCAAACAGGAGCGCAAATTGCGTGAGTTCCTACTGATCTTAAATGTTCCATCGAATGTTCATCAGTTGCTTTGCCCTTGTTCCAGGCGATAATTTGCTAAATCGTGCACGTCACAGTGAGAATAAAAACCTAAAGAATCAGGCACTAAGGATGTCCACACCGGCATGCCATACACTTGTACGCTTGGATGGCTCTAAATACAAGCCTCTCCTCTTAGATGCAACCAATTTAGATGCCGAAGATTTGGACGGGGTCTAAACGAAATCCTGTATTAAATGGAATTCTATTAAATGGACAAGCAACAAAACAAAATTTAATGTGTTAACGTGAGGCAAATGCTTTCTAGTGTCTATAATATAGGGGTTATATATATATAATACATATATGTATATATAGATATATATATATATATATACATATATATATAGGTAGAAAATATGAGTCATTTCAGAATCAAGAATTGCCTTAATACCCTCTTTTTATATACACTAAAGCCTAATTGCTTAAAGCAAACAACAGATCTCCACTGAACTATGTAACTCGATTTAACTTTTTGCAGACATTAAACAAGTTTATATATAATGATTCATGTGTATATATTCAATATCCAAATCAAATCAACAAAGAAAATGAAGCTGCCAGCATTCTGAATTCATATAAAAAACTAATTTTATTTTGTTTACTCTAAATTTATGTGAAGATTGTGCAATGTTCAATAGCTATATATAAAATAATACATATAATACATACTACATATATATATATATATATATATAAAAGATATGGGTTACTTACCCGCAGCATAAAAAAAGGTTCTTGAGTAAAGGATTTTCAGATAAGAATTTATATAACGTTAGGTTTATGGTTGCCATGTGCCAGTTTTTGGTGTGCTATGCATGTAACCCAGTTTTTGGGTTTAATAACAACAGTGAAATTTGTACATAACCCAAACAAAGACAGGGAGGTATTGCAGGAGGCAAAGAACACGCCCACAACACATAGAAAGAGAATAAGTTTTGAAAAGAATATGCCAAAAAAAAAAAAAAAAAAAAAAAAAAACGAATAGAAGACATAGGCTAAAAGCAATTGCCCCACAAAATTTAAGCATAAAAATTGCTGCATATAGTAACAAGAGACACAGTCAGATGCCACTCCACCCCCCCAGCCACCTAATATTAGCAAACGTCGCTGGAACCATAGCCAAGTGGAAAGCTAACGAACTTCGAGCACATCGCATGGAGGCATACTCTGAATACCAACGAGTACCAGTTACAGCAGAAAATCCAAACAAATACTCCAAACGAGGCACACACGCAAATGGTAGACGCACACAAACACACAACCACAAACATGCATGCACACATAAATATTCACATCTTTATATATATATATATATACATATATATATATGTGTGTGTATATAAATGGAGTTACAGACTATAGGCAGACAGGTGAAACAAGAGGGAGAGCAAGAGGAAGGGAGTTGGTTTGCCGCCGAAGCGGAAGTGTCGCTGCACCTGTCTACCATCATGAATCGAGTTGCTTTGCTTGCAGCAAACTGTCCAATTTCGAATTGCATTCAGCTGCAACAATTTCATATATATATATATGTATATATTGTATAAGGGTAGTTACCATTTCAACTGTTTCTCCTGGGGGTTTCCCTTTTTTATTTTTCACTCTATTCACAATTTTTTGTATTTATATTCAACATTTATTCATTATTTATGCTCCACAAAGTTGCCAGAATGCTTCAACTGTTCAACTTAGTATTCTATGTAGTTTTATGTTGCTTTTGTCTTATTTTTCCTTATTTTTTTTTTATTCCTTTTTTCTATTTTCCATTTGTTGTCGCCAGTTTCCACTTTTTCAACTTGACTTCGGCTCGTGTCTGGCCCTTGCCCTTCGCAACGCAGCACGCAAAAAGGCAGCAGCATATCCAATTGGCATTAGGTTGACGGGCGGTTATGCCCATGAATGTTTGCGTGTGCTCGTGTGTGTATTCGTGTGCTTGTGTGTATAGCTTAAGGATAATCACTTGTTGAGAGATCCTTATGCAATTCAGACAGGACCACAGAGATTTAAACGTGTCGCAGAGATTTACATACAGTTAACATTTTGTGTATGTGCGTTGGAAATCATAGATAAAAAATCGATAAATGTAACTTTATACAGGGATAAGGACATTTTGTGTTGATGGATATTCCTTTATACATTATCCCTTTTTTAAAGGGTGTTTTATATTCGTTTAACTTGATTTGTTTTGTGCTGAGCTTGCATTGTTTTTCCGCTTTTTATTTTGAAGCTGAGCAGTGTACTCTGGTCCTTGCGCCCACGGTTAAAGCATTTGCACATAATTTGGTAATATAATATATTTTAGAAGGATATTATATATTATTGATATACCGTTGTAGCCTCTGTATAACGGTAGTAGAAGTTATGATAAGGATTACAAAAAGCTGCTGAGCAGCTGATAATGTTTAAATATATCTATATCTTTTCTACTTATTACAACTTTTTATACCTTGAGGATCACTGCTAATGTTTAGCAGCTATAAACAATAAAAACCAAATATAAATTTTATTAATTTTTATCAATTTTGCAAACCAAGAATTGGCGAAAATGGTGGATTACTCAGATTTGAAAAAAATATTTGCCAGAGCTATAATAAAACCAAGTTTTGAAAGTACAATTAAAACGTGTTTTCCAGTTACTTACATGTGATTTGATGCAGACATATATACATTTATTCAGGAAGTACAGTATAATGAAGTTTTCTTATAAACTTTGTTATAATTTAGCTATAACTTTTTCTGAAAACTACTTTTAACTGTGTTATAAATTATACTATAAATTTTAACCTGTGCTATAAATTATGCTAAAGCTTATACTATAAATCAAATATAAATCATGGTATTAACAGTGCTACAAATCATGCTTAAACTGTTCTATATACTGTGCTATAAATTGTACTATAGACTGTACTATGCATTGAGTTATATACTATGCTATAAATTGTGCCTAGAATGCCTCGAGTTATAGGTTATAGTTATGGCTTTTGAATGATTTTGAATGAGTGGCTTTTGAGTGGGTTTTTGGGGTTTAAGCGACTTTTGAGTGGGTTTGCGGTTTGAGTGTGTGAATAGTTTCAACAATGTAAAAAACTAAAAAATATATAAATATAGGCAAAAGGATTCTCGTAGTCGAGTACATCCGACTACAGGTTTCTTTTTCTGTTTTTTGACTAAATTACGGCGAATGACAATTCGCAGACAGATGGGATAACAGTTGTTGCTGTGGGGTAGTAGAATATGGATGTGGAAATTGATGTGAATGTGTACGTGAACATGCTTGTGGTTGTGGAAAGGGCTATGGCTTTGTTGGTTTGATTGTGGGTGTCGTGTTGTGCTTAGACGCCCGAGCAAGGAAGCAATAACCGGAAAAAGCAGTAATAAATTTGCAAGGGCAAACAATGGCCAGGATATGCTATGCCCATTTACTGCCTGACCGCAATGCCACGCATTCAACCCACTCCCGACCACCCATAGCTCATCGCGTCAAGCGGTGCCTTGCGTGCCATTGCGCCGAATATTAATAGTGTCATTGAGCATAACCCAGATAATGGCCAGAAATAGATACTGTCATTACATTAAACTGCTTACTCCTTACTGTTAAATGGAATATATATATACATATATTGTTATCCTTTGCAGCCGAAATTGACGAGCTCATCGAGCAACTGAAGACAACGAGCGTCAGTCCAGGTAATACGACAACGCTTCTCTCTGAGATCTCATCAACAAAGGATCCAAAACTATTCGATAAACACGAGCTAGCCGAATGCTTCCTGCGTTTGACACAATGTGATGATACAAATGTACGAAAAGAGGCGGCCAAGTGCATTGCCGAGATAACCAAGTCGGAGGTGCAGAGAAAGAAATTTACTAAACGTGAGATCATTGCTGCATTTCTTGAGTGCCTGCGTCATGTGCCCGCGGCAGATGGCAGCATGGAGCTGCCCATACAGATATGCCGTGCGCTGGGCAATATCTGCTATCTGAACGACGAGGCGCGTGATCTCATACTGGAGCTGAAAGGTGATACTGTACTTTTGCAATTACTGGACATAGCTAACATTGAGGACACCGCAAATGCGCCACAGTTCATCAAAGTACGAGGTGGCTTGTTATCCAACTATTTATTGGGTGGCGAAGGGTTGGCCAAGCGCGCCATGGAACTGGGTGTTATGCAGCAACTGCAGCGCGTTGTGGATACGGGCTGCAGCAATGTGGAACTGCATGAAGATCTGCTGCTTAACACTCTGCCGCTGCTCAGTATACTCACTGAGAATGTGGCCGATCTAAATTTTGACGCTCAGCTGAATATACAATTATCACGTATACTGGCTGCTTCTACAAATCCAGATCTGGCCGAAATGTGCCTGGAACTGCTACACTATCAGGCAGAGAGTGATGAGGTTAAACTTTTGCTGGCCAAGGATGGACTCTGTGAAACCATCTACAATTTACTGGAAAAGTACAAGACGCTGGCCAGCACCAATGAAGCGCGTGCGCTGATGAAACTCGCCTGTGAACTTATAGTGCTAATCCTGACAGGCGGTAAGTGTTGTATTCTTCATTTAATCGATTGCATCTATTAACTGTTTATTGCAGATGAATCCATGCATTATTTGTATACAACGCCGTTGCTAAAGAACATGGTAGCCTGGCTAGACTCAACTGATACAGATCTACTGACCACAGGCGTCCTGGCACTGGGTAACTTTGCTCGTACAGATAGTCACTGCATTTATTTTGTGGAACAGCAGACTATGAATAAACTGCTGCAGGTGTTGGCCAAGAATAATGGTGTCAAGGATGATGTGCGTCTGCAGCATGCGCTGCTTAGTGCATTGCGTAATCTTGTCATACCCAAACCCAATAAGAATGCGGTCATTCAAGCGGGTCTGGTACAAACCATACTGCCTATGCTGGAAATTCATCAGCCACCGGTTGTCTTCAAATTGCTGGGAACACTGCGCATGACTGTGGATGGTCAAGGTAAGTACAAGCTATAATATGCTATGGGTTGAGCACCCGACTTGACTTCTTTTGCTATTTATAGAGAAACTTGCTTTGGAGCTGCTTAAGAACAAAGCACTGATTGAACAGCTGGTGCACTGGAGCAAATCATCAGACTATGCGGGCGTAACTGGTGAATCATTGCGTCTAATGGCTTGGCTGATTAAACATGCGTATCTCAGTAAGATTGCCTATGCACTGCCACGTAAGGGTGATGCACCAGCTGAGCAAATAGCAGATAAGATCCCCTTGTCTAAAGATTACGATCGTAGCAGCTTAACAAACTTTTTGTCCAATGAGGGCACCGTTGAGGCCATGGTCAGCATGCTTACTGCTCAACATTTGGTCATGCAGAACGAATCTCTTATTGCACTCTGCATATTATCCGTCGTGTATCTATCGCAGCCCAGTGAAGTGGAACAGGCACAACGCTTACAGGATGAGCTAATCAAGTGTAATGTGGGTGGTAAACTGGCTGACCTCATTACCAAATCATCGGATACCATGACCAAAGAAATTGTGGAGAACCTTCAAAACTGTGTGAATCTATTAAAATCAGCTGATAAGCTTGTTGCCCATCTCGATCAGCACAATATTAACGAACTGCTCAAATCCATACCTATTCTCACAGAATACTGCACATTGTAAGGCACCTCAAGTATTCAATCGCAAGCTGTTCAAGCACCGCCAGTTGCCTAATCTCAGCACAAACACACAATATACACTCAACATTCTGATCTAATACAATGATAATACAAGAAGTAAACACAAGTAGCCAAATATTCTTGTTGGCCAACAAATAGTTTCCACCAACTTAGAGCAACGATTCAAATTTTAGACTTGATTGTAGATTTTGTAAGTTAAGTGCGCGAGGAAAATAACAAACAGTGAAAAAAAAACAAAATGAAACTTAAAGAAGATAAATGATATGAAAAGGAATGAAATGATATAACGGGAATGTATTTTTAGACGCAAACGTATTTTTATTGCATTTACGATAAACGTATAATTAAATTAATTAATAAATATATATATATGTATATAAATATATATATATATATATACAATATTTTTAAAAATTTAGAATATAAATCTTTTCTGTTAAATGATTTTTAAGAGCACAATAATAACAACAACACGGAGAAAACAACAACAAAAAACGAAGTGATATCGCTAAATATATGAAATGAATGTCTTTTTACGTATTGTACTTATAATTTGTAATTAAACATTTTATAAAATATATGTTGGCACAAATAAAATGATAATATTGTAATGATTTTCATGCACATAACAAGTTTTACACTTTTAATTGTTGCACAATTCAAAAGAAAAAAAAAAAATATTTTTCATTATAAAATTCACCGAAACTTATCAAAAAGTTAAAGAAAAATTTGAAATTTAAAATTTTAAAGCATTTTTATTTATAACAAAACTGTAACTTAATAACAATCAGTAAAAATGGCTTAAAAGAAATATGCAAAATTTTACAAAACGTAGTGCATATAAATATATATACATAAATATAAAATTTTAACAAATAATATTGTACTCAAATTTTGTGGTCACCAAAAACAACAAGAAGAAAAAAATCCACCATTAATATTTCTTATAATTACCACATAAGGCAAGTTTAAGCACAATTTAAGAAAACAAAAATATTTATATAAAACGTTGAAACACACATATATTTATAAATTCTATAACACAATAATATACATTTTAATAGTTCAAATACAATTTGAAATGCATAAGTAATAAAATGACGGAAACCAAAACCTTTGAATTTCAACTGAAAATAAATAAGTTTTGTTGCATACTCTCAGGTGTCGTTCGGAATCGTAGCAACATTTCTTGTGTTGGGATAAACAGGCCCCGGTCTAAAACCAAGCGGGGCCTACTAAGAGTTTTGAAATGAAAAAAAAATTTTGAAAAAATGGTCCCTGTTAACCAGTAAAAGTGGATTAAATAATTACTACAAAAAAAGGAATCATCGATTAACGACATAACGTTATATATCAATTGTGTAATAGAATTTTAGAAAATAAATTACAAGCACAACTCCAATTTTTAAATAGACTTTTTAAATTCCTATATATATAAAAATATTAAAAAAAAAATATTTATTTTTTATGAAATTCATACTATAAAGCAAAATAATTATTTAAAAAAATAATGTAATTCGTTTACGATAACGTGAAACTTGCTATTTACGTAAATATTACATAGTTTGGTATTATTATATTTGGGTAGAACGGTAACACTGCTTTGCAATAAAAGTCAGACGCTAACGCTGCTGAAAGTTTTTATCGTTTTTGTTATTCTAACATGCTTAAATATTCCGTTTATTTATGTGTTTCTGTGTGATCCGTGCATGCGCCTTAAAAATCACATTTTTTGTGCTAGAATAAAATATACATAAATATTGTAATGCGAAAAACCCGATCGCAAACTCAGGCGGAAAATGCCGCTTCTACTCCTCAGCAGCAGCAGCAATCAACATCTTCAGCACCAACGTCAATAAACAACTTTGATGCATCAAAATTTAAGGTAATTCTATATTTCCTATGTTAAATAAAGTAATTGAACAGTTCATTGTTTGATAAAATCATAAATTTTACTATATTAAAAAAAAACCATTGATAAGTAAATACAATGTGACCGCAGACAAGCCTTGTTTTTAGCGCCATCTAGTGACACGGGAACAAAACTACGGGAATATAAATAATAGTTTTACAACACTATCATCCGCCATATTTCCTCCGACAAAACAAATTTGTGTGATTAAAAATATAAATTCGGGAATATTAAATTAACTATTTTATTGAATATCATTTTATGATATAGTTAGTTATAAGTATATTACACATTCAAAGTAATAATCAAGTATAAAATGAAGGCACTCACTTTCAACGCTTTTCTTGTCCGTGTTGTTCAAGGTAATGTACAATTTGGGACATGCGATTTTTGTGCTAACTGTGTTAGTCGGTGTTTTCAAAGTAGTCTGTGCTTTTTTTTTCATTTCACGTTTTTTTGATATTCATATGATGCTCTTATTCAGCGGATGTCATTTAGCCCACACATTTTAGCATAGATTTACTTCGGTATGTAATTTTACCGTTTGTCTGTGCAGGAAAGTTTTATATACATTTCAGAACATTCACACATACACGCATTAATCCAATGCATACACAATTGTCATGTCTTTTATTGTATATGTGCGAGTGCGTACGTGTGTGCCAGTGTATGTGTGGCGTCGTGGTTTTTGCAGCATTATCCCCCTTTATAACTTTCTGCATATATTAAATATAAATCATTATTTTCTTTAGGAGTGTGAGCAAATGGTGCAGATGCTACGAGTTGTAGAGCTGCAAAAAATCTTATCGTTTCTCAACATATCCTTCGCTGGACGAAAAAACGATCTGCAAGGACGTATCCTGTCCTTCCTGCGTACAAACTTGGAGCTATTAGCACCAAAGGTACAAGAAGTTTACGCTCAATCCGTGCAAGAACAAAGCGCCACGCTGCAGTACATAGATCCAACTAGAATGTACTCGCACATGCAGCTGCCGTCTGTGCAGCCAAATAATGCGAGTCTTGGTGCGCCGGCCCAAGTACCCCAAGTGGTTGCTGGGAATCCAGCCCAAATGCAAGTGGGTGCAGGTGGTGCTCCCGGCAATATGATGCCATTCCTTCATACACACAGCATGACCAACCAATTGCCTATACATCCTGATGTACGCCTGAAAAAGCTAGCTTTCTATGATGTGCTCGGCACATTAATAAAACCTTCGACGCTGGTGCCTCGTAACACACAGCGTGTACAAGAGGTGCCTTTCTATTTTACGCTGACGCCGCAGCAAGCTACAGAAATCGCTACAAATCGAGACATACGGAACACATCGAAAGTGGAGCATGCTATTCAAGTACAGCTACGTTTCTGCCTTGTTGAGACGTCATGTGATCAGGAAGATTGCTTTCCGCCCAACGTAAACGTCAAAGTTAACAATAAGTTATGTCAGTTACCTGTAAGTAAAAGCATATCATTAATAATCAATTAAAAATATAGCTTTTAACATTGTTAATTTCTACCTTTTTTTATTTTTGTTTACTCAACAGAATGTCATTCCTACAAATCGACCTAACGTGGAACCAAAGCGTCCACCACGGCCGGTGAATGTTACCTCAAATGTTAAATTGTCGCCAACGGTGACAAATACAATAATGGTACAATGGTGTCCGGATTACACACGTAGTTATTGCCTTGCTGTATATTTGGTAAAGAAACTTACCTCTACACAGTTGCTGCAACGCATGAAGACTAAGGGTATAAAGCCTGCGGATTATACGCGAGCTTTGAGTAAGTTAAGATTACTATTATTATTACTTTCTTATTAAGAAGTTAAATAATTATAATCTTATATTTTTAGTCAAGGAGAAACTAACTGAGGATGCTGACTGTGAAATAGCAACTACCATGTTAAAGGTGTCGCTTAATTGCCCATTGGGTAAAATGAAAATGTCACTGCCATGTCGTGCATCAACCTGCTCGCACTTGCAGTGTTTTGATGCCAGTCTTTACCTGCAAATGAATGAGCGCAAACCCACCTGGAATTGTCCAGTCTGCGATAAACCGGCCATTTATGATCATCTGGTTATCGATGGGTATGTTTTCATATAACCAACACTATCTTCAGATTTTGTATGTTATGAATATATTTATATATTATAGCTATTTCCAAGAAGTATTAGGCTCATCACTGCTTAGAAGCGATGATACTGAGATTCAGCTGCATCAAGATGGCTCATGGAGCACACCAGGGCAACGTAATGAGCCACAAATATTAGACACCCCATCAAAACCAGTTTCTAAGATTGAGGTTATATCAGACGATGTTGGTAAGTATCATTCCATTCATTTTAAACACTTTTTTATTATATTTATTAATTGCAAAACTCTTTATTAATCTTAAGAACTAATCACAGATGAAGCAAAACCAATGAAGTCTGATATGTCTTCAGCAGACGACATGCCAACGTCTACATCAAATAGTGAAACGGTTAGTCTTAAGTCATATCAGATGTATACTCTTATTTTATTTGTAATTTTATATGTATAGGTTGATCTTACCTTAAGTGATTCGGATGATGATATGCCGTTGGCTAAACGGCGCCCCCCTGCAAAGCAAGCAAGTGCTACATCTACGCCAAACGGCTTAGGTGCTGTTCAACGTGCCTACCCAGCAACATCATCATCTCAGCAGCCGCAAAAAACTGGTACGTTGGATCCATTTTTGATATAAGTAACATAAAACAATCAACCAATATATATATGTATATATATATATATATATTATATATATATATATATATGTGTTCATAGGGAACAATGACATGTCGAAAGTTCTGTCTGTATAGCAGGAAATTTATTTAGTATAAACTAATAAATTTTCCGATTAGGATATATATTATATATATATATAAGGCAACATTCATTTTGGAGACATTCAAAAACATACACATTCATATATAAACACTTACATACGCACACACACACACAACACACACATTCACACCACTTATACAAATTGAATTTTTATAGTTTGCTTATTTTCTTTGCATTTTATTTTGCTTCTTTATGTTTTTATTTAATGAAAAAAGTTTTGCAATACAATTAACGCTTACAGTTGGAATTATTTTACATTTCCTATCAATAATAGCTGATGTATATATCTTAAGTTTATAATGTTCCTGTGCAATTATCAATAATATTTAAGTAAAATGTATTCCAACTGACTCAACGTTCGGAAATTTTGCTAGTTTTTTCATATTCTACAGATTGTATACATGTATATCATATCAAATGTAAATTTGTCACAATCATTTGACAATTAATTTAGATAAAATCCTTTTTGGATCAATAGTTAGCGTGTATATTTTATATTATGGTATTTATATATATATATATTCTCTATGAAAAGAGAAAGCAATGAGGTTATTATAGCGTGTTTCCATGTGTTGATTGAAATTGTAGTGAAAGTAAACTTCAGTTTTACCCATGTTTTTACATTTGTATTTTAGTTAGTTGTTGTTTGTAGTATTACTGCTACTTATACAGCTATTAACAACATGATGAAGAAACGAAATACATTATTATGTTTGTATATATATTATTATAGATATTTTTAAAGGCAAAGAAACAGCGTCGCTTTATAGGCGTGTTATGTGGCAGTCACGGTAGGTGATTTCTCTGGGTTTACGAGTATATATATATTATATGTATATATATATATATATATATATATATGTATCCATAGAGTTATATCCATACATATACATCAATCTGTATGAATTATAATACTTTCAGTAAACCAGTTCGAAAGGCAAAACCATGATGTGTCCTCGTCTTATTTTGTGTTATTATTTTTTATTTGAAATTTGTTTTTATTTTCAACACAAAATTATTGTTTTTTGGATTGTACTTAAAATATATATATATATACTTTCAACTGTCATTATTATGTACACTTTCAATAATTTTAATAAATCTTTTAGCTATTTTTTAAAGAAGGGAATTTTATGGAAGAAAACATTTGATTATTATAGATTTTTTATAGACATGTTTTTTAAGTAGTTTCTGACCCAAATTATTATGTGATTATAAAGAGAATATATATGTTTAATATATAATGATATATAAACAATATTTAGTAACTTGTGCATCTCTATCTTTCTCTTTTCCTTCTTTATACATATGCAAATATATATATACATAATATCATTTATATATATATATTTGCTTTATGTATTTTCTATACTGTTCTCTTCTAATTGTGTTTTCCTTTGGCAAACGACTGTACAAAAGATTTCCCCGAGCAGCAAGCACATTATCCATCGCTATCTCCTGAAATGCAACATCTGCTACAACAACAGCAACTGCTCCTTGGAGATCAGCCGGCAGCAGCTGTCCATGCCAGTCTATTGGAGTCATTAGCTGCTGCAGTAGCGGATCAAAAGCATTTTCAACTATTGGATCTGGCTGCAGTGGCTGCCGCCGCCGCGTCAGCCCAAAATCCAAATGCGGCTTTATAGAATCTATTTTACTATACACCCACAACAACACCTACACCCCCTTACACATCGTACACAACACCTCCTTATAATACACAAATGTAACAATTGTAAACATACAACACCAACAACTTCCTCATCTCATACTTACAACAAAAACAACATACACATACAACAAACATAATTTAAGTTTTAATATTTATTTGTTTAAACTTTCTGTACTTTGTTATACTTTTTTGTTATTCGATTTTTGATTTTACTCTATTTCTTTCTGTCTGTCTCGTTCATTGTTTTTTCTTTGCTCAATCTCAGAGGCTAAACTCAAATCTCATCTTCATTTAAAAAAAAAAATAATTAATAGTAATAAAAGACAACATATTTGTTGCTTGACTTTTATGCGTGTTGTTGCTTCTCGGGTTTTTCTGATGTTTTTCTAGCTGCTACTCATTTTTTCTGTTTATTTTCATATTATTTTTTAAGAAATAAGAACTATTTCTTCTGCTTTAGATTATATATTATTTAATTTACTTTTAATTTTTAATTTATATACATAAACACATACATTTACACTTATACATTAGTATATACTTTATTTTAGCCAGAATTATCAATAAATTTTATTAATTTTAACTTTAAACAACAAAATGACGAATGATAACACAGCACAATGATTTATTTATTAAGAAATTGTCTGATCACAATCTCTTCGTATCATTAAATTATCTTTAAGTAGAGATCACATACAGACGCATACAATAGCATAATACTTAACTCAAATGGATTGTTAATTTTTAAGTCCTTTATATGTTAGTTCATAATTCATAGAAGCCAAAAGCGGACAGCAAAATGGTAATCGTATCGATTTTAATTTATGTTCGCAAAAAAAAGGAATCACAAAATAAAACAAAAAAACAAAGAAAAAAGTTTAAAATATGAAAACTTAGTTCCTAAGTTACATTATATTTATATATAACTTATTTTTGGATTGGATTATAAATTAGTTTTATCTTTTGCAAATGAAACATGAAACATAAAACAAACATTTTATAATAATATATATTAAACATGTATTTATATGTATAGCCAAAATCTTTTTTTTGGGATAAAAAAGAAACATACAATGAAAAAAGTATAAAAGATAATAAAAAATGAGAAAATTTATGCAACTGAAAAAATGAATAAGATATAACTTTCATTTAACAATTAATAAATAAAACTAAAAATTATCATAAATTAAAATGCTTCAACTTTGTAATTATTTATTATTTAGGCAAACCGGATCGTCAATATATATAGGACCATATTCCATATTAAAAAGCAAAATGCACTCACAATGTACAAAATCAAAAAGTTTAATTAACAAAAATATCCCTGGGCGGCAAAAACTTAACCCTTCAAGATATGTATAAATGAATTATGTCTATTTTAATTTGAATTTCATATATAAATATATATTGATGTGATGTGAGATATGTGCATATTGTATAAGTAATTATAATCATTGCAAATTAAAGCTAAATATTTTCTAAAAACTCTGTGTTTTATTTTTTTGTTGTTACAAAAAACTTAAATATATTGCTTTTTTTTTATTATATTGCTTATATTGTTGTTGCATAGTATTTATTTGCTTTCTTTAATTTTTATTAACATTTATTTATAATTGTTTTGTTTTGAACTTAAAAATCTTTTTTTATTTTTCTTTTTTTGATCATCATTTAATTGAGTTGTATACAAAAACTTTACTCTTTTGCAGATGAAGAAAATGCGCCCTTGGAAAAGAAAGATACTTCCGTTATTGAACTTTCAGACTCGCCATAAGCATGTTATCAACAGGCGGGCATTAAAAGCTCCAAAGATTTTAATTATGCTACTTAAATAATAAAATTATAATAGTTATTTAGATTTGAATTTCTCTTAGATAGTACCTAAATGAAATTATGTACACAATTAAGTTACCATTAAGAAAAACAAAAAACATAATTTCAATTATTATAACAATAAAACTGTACACTTTTCATAGAGAAATTCATTTCATATTTAAAAATAACTTCCATTTTAAAAAATGGCGCTTAACTCATAATGCAGTGCTGCCACTCTTTTTAGCGTACATTTACAGCCAGTTGGCAGTTTGTTTAAAAGTGTTACCATTAACAAAATATATATTATATACCAGATTTAACTTTAGTTAACAAATTTTATATGCTTTTTAAGTTATTTATTAACTTACTTTTGCTTTTGTCTTGACAGACATGTGGACAGGATTAGGAATACTGACAGCATAAATCATGGAAAATATATTTGCTCGATCCTGCGGCGTACTTTGGAGGTATGGCAAAACTTATATTCCGGCTATGGAACATTTTTGGAAGAAAGGAATGCAAGCAATATAAATATATATAAAATAAATATAGTTTAAAGATAAATATAATTATGAATATGTAAGAAAACACGAAAATATTAAGTTTTAATAAGTTATTATTATGAATGTAAAAATAAATATTTCATTGAATAAAATATAAAAATAAAAAACCTAGACGTTTTTCATTTATTTCGGAACTTTTCTTACTCTCCTCGTTATCACAAACTTAATAAACTTTCCGAGCTACAAAATCTACCATCATACCGACAGAATTTTTTTTAAACTTTCACTGAAAAAATTGGCGAAAATGGTCAATCTCCCAGATTTGAATAAAACCAATCACATTCGAGAGGAGTATGCCCCAGGACTCCAAAAAAGTATATTCTTTTGAAATCGGATCATAATTGGCATAATTAGAGCTAATTTAAGAAGGAAAATAGTATTTTTACCACTAAAGTCCTTTCATATCCTGTATATCCTTGCATATCCTTGCGAAACCCAATGCAAAAGAAGGACCTTTTTCTTAGCTTTCGAATGACATCAAGCACACTTGGCTACGTCCCTTAGTTTACGAGATATTCGCTATTTTCCATAAATTCCACCTACTCCTGCATTCTGTTCGCCTGTTACTTTGAAATGAAAACGGTTGAAATTTGCCTAAGCAAAAATGACTAAAATTCGTAGCGCACATATCCACACACACAAATGGAAAATTGTTAATAACTCGTTAACTACAAGACGTAGCGCAGTGGGCTTGATGTCAATCGACAGGTACTTAAAATGTCCTTAATGTGAATTTAGATTCACAAGGATATGCAAGGATGTACAGGATATCGAAGGACTTTAGTGGTAAAAGTGACTATTTTGTTGCTTAAATTAGCTCTAATTATGTTAATTATGGAGCGATTTCAAAAGAATATACTTTTTCTGAGACCTGAGGCTTAGTCCGGTCGAATGCGATTGGTTTTATTCAAATCTGAGAGATTGACCATTTTCGCCAATTTTGCAGTGTAACCCCTTGGCAAAATTGCAAAAATGAGAAAAAAAATTTTTGTTGCTTTTTTGATGGCAAACGATAGTACTGATCCTTACGAGTCCTGCGAGGTATATAATCGGACCAACACTAACAAAATAAGAGCCAATTTAAGCACAAGAATAGTAAATTTCAATATTAAAGTCCTCATATATCCTGTATATCCTTGCACATCCTTTCGAATAAGGATATATCCAATATCAGAATAAGGACCTTTCTATAACATTTCGATTGGTACCAAGCAAACTACGCTGCGTCGTGTACTTTACTTTTTTAAAATTTTCCCTTTGTGTGTGTGGATATGTGCGCTACGAATTTTAGTCATTTTTGCTTAGGCAAGTTTCAACCGTTTTCATTTCAAAGTAACAGGCGAACAGAATGCAGTAGTAGGTGGAATTTATGGAAAATAGCGAATATCTCGTAAACTAAGGGATGTAGGGGAGTGTGCGTGGTATCAATCGAAAGCTTATAAAAAGCTCCATCATTTGAATTTAGGTTCGCAAGGATATAAAGGATATAGAAGGACTTTCGTCGTAAAAATTAGTGTTTTTTTGCTTAAATTAGCTCTAACTCTGCCAATTTTGGTCCAATTTTGATAATTATTGATTTCTTTTGTTCCCTTTTACCCGCCTATTAATATAGAAAGGAGAAGACAGTAGATTTTTTTTGTTTTAATAAATTTTGTAACTTTATTGATAATTTTCTTTGGTTATTACATGTATTTAATTATTTTATTTTATTAATAGTACTTATTTATATATTATTTTCATTATATTATTTTGATTATTTTATTTTTATTCATATATTATAATAAGTATTTATATTAATTACGATTTAGTATAATTATAGTTATAATTTTAAACATATTTATTGTAAAATATAATTATAATTTATTTTGATTATTATTTATTATTATTATTATTGTTTAATATAAAGTTAACATTTATTAATAAAACAATTAAAGGTTTAATTTTCTATGCAATTTTAATGCATTTAATCAATATTTTATGTATAACATTCTTTTGCTTTCAATATATATATAAATATATATATAAATATAATATTTGTGTTTATCTGTTAGCTTATAATATTTGTACAGTAATAAATATATATGTACATATATATATTGGATATTTGATTGAGTTTGGTGTTGTCGTTTTCATTTGATTTGTAGAATTGCAGCATTCAGTAGCATAGCGGAGAATCTTAGGGTATAACTCTGTCTAGAATTCCACTCGTTCATTGCTGGCAAAGTACTCTGTATTAAAGTTCTCATCACTCTGTAGGAAGGAGTTTCTTGGTGGTGTTATATCCTTGATCAGGACGACTAACTGATTCGAAATTGGACCAAAATTGACTGACTAATTTAAGCCAAATAATAGTAATTTTTACCACAAAAGTCCTTTTTTTATCTGTATATCCGTGCATATCCTTGCGCATCCAAAATGATAATAAAGACCCTTTTATTAGCTTTCGATTGACACCAACCACGTTCCGCTACATCCCTGGAATCAAAAACACAAAAGTATGTCCTTGCATATCCTTGCGAATCTAAATTCACATTAGGGAAACTTTAAGTACCTTTCGATTGACACTAAGCACACTGCGCTACGTCTTGTAGTTAACGAGTTATTAACAATTTTCCCTTTGTGTGTGTGGATATGTGCGCTACGAATTTTAGTCATTTTTGCTTAGGCAAATTTCAGCCGTTTTGATTTCAAAGTAACAGGCGAACAGAATGCAAGAGTAGGTGGAATCTATAGAAAATTGCTTATATCTTGTAAACTAAGGGACGTACCGGGGTGTGCTTAGTGTCAATCGAAAGCTAATAAAAATGTCCTTGTTTTGTATTTGGTTTCGCAAGGATATGCAAGGATATACAGGATATGAAAGGACTTTACTGGTAAAAAATACTAGTTTCTTTCTTAAATTAGCTCTAATTGTGCCAATTATGATCCGATTTCAAAAGAATATACTATTTTGGAGTCCTGGGGCATAGTCCGCTCGAATGTGATTGGTTTTATTCAAATCTGGGAGATTGACTATTTTCGCTAATTTTGCAGTGTTACCCCTTGACAAAATTGCAAAAAACTGAAAAAAAATTTTCGTGTTGTTTTTGTTCTTTTTTCATGCCTAACGTTACTACTGATCCTTAGGAGTCCTGTGAGGTATACAAGCTAAATGCAATAGTGGTAAAGATATAGCGTTTTTATGTCCTTTCGTAACTTTGCTTGTTATAAATCTAGCGATTATTGAAAGATCTTAAAAGAATATAAATAGAAACTATTATAGTATTGCCTGCTTTATAAATTAAATTTACAATAAGTTGGCAGTTTACTCAAAAAGTTGACCGTATTCTGTGGTAAAAATGCATTTATTTCCTGTTTTTTCGGTATCGCTACGACGGTTAACTTGTATTTTAACTGAAAATTATTTAGTTAGCACCAATCGCAGCTTGAGTATGTCACAAAAGCCTGTCTTATATTATGCGCTTTTTAGCCCTCCGGCTAGAGCTTGTCTAATTACTTCCAAGCTGATTGGTCTAGACTTAGAGCTCAGGTAACCGTTAAAGAATTCGCATCTCAATTATACATTAATGTATTTCGTCTTGGTTAACAGAGCCGTTGATTTTTTAAAAAAGGAGCATTTAAGTGAAAAATTTATTAAGGTAATAATATTAAATAATAATAAATTAATATTAAACTGAAATATTGTTTTGCAGCTTAATCCACAACATCAAATACCGGTTTTTGTGGATACAGACGGTGAGGTGTACATGGACAGGTGTGTAAAAAGTATCTCATTAATTTTAATTAATGTAAATTAACACATTTGAACAGTCATGCCATTATATGTTTTATGGTGAGCAAATATGCCAAGAACGATCAACTTTATGCCAAAGATCTGAAGCGGCGCGCACACATTGACCATCGGTTACACTACGAAAACGGAGTGCTCTTTCAGGTAATCAAAGACATCGTGGCACGCAACATCTATGGTGGAGAGGTGGAGCTGAATGTACGTTCACTGGAACTGTGCCAAAATGCTTATGTATCGCTAGAGCAATTTCTGGAACAAGGTTCCTTTGTCGTTGGAAATGAATTAAGTGTCGCTGATGTATCCATTCACACAACGCTCATCAGTTTGAACTTACTCATACCCGTGGACCCAGAATGTTATCCAAAAATTTGTAACTGGATGACACGTTTGCAACAGCTGTTGCCAGACTATGAGGAAGTCAATCTAAAAGGCGCTCAGGCTCTATATCAGCGCATTCACAATTGCATGGCTGAAAACAAGGCAAAGGCATAATACTAATTAAATATAATATATATCTGTATATATGCTTGACATTTATGGGTTGTTTGTTGTCATTTCGTTCATTGTATATATAATAAAATTTTAATTTTTAATCTAATGTGGATTAAATTCACGCTATGCTTATATATTTTATGTCTTTTAATTTGGAAGTCAAATGCAAAATTTTTTCATTTGAATTTATATCAGTTGATCGTTTCAATTTTACTACTCATTTAGTTTTGATATAGTTATTATTGTTGTTATTGAATCAGCCACTGAATTTAAAACTACAATACAATATAATAATTATAATAATAATAATAGCAGTATCAATATAAATTGTAATAATAATATTTAAGGTTTTGTCTGGTATTATATGTTATCGCGGGTGAGTTGCCTACATCTACGCCTAGCTATATACAACAGAATTATAAACCTAATCACACTTATTTTGGTATTATTTAAAGCAAAATGCTCTATTTAATCAAAGGTTGTCCAATTATTCATACCCTTGCCAACGCTCACGCCAACCCCCACACCAACGCCTGCGGTCAGAGCTGGCGTTGTGGTAGCTGTTGGTGCTGACGGTGTATTTGGATTCAAGGAAAATTGATCCAATCCATATTTACGCAGCAGCTCAAAATCATCATCCGGTTTTCCAGGTAAGGTGCTGCGCTGAATTTGAGGTGGCAATGGATTGACGCGATTAGTAACAGCTGCCACAGTGGCCATATGTTTTGGTGCAAAGTAAGGATACAAAGGATTGTTGACGCTATTATTAGCTTGTGTCATTATGCTGCTATTCACGCCAACAGGCAGTGTGCTGGATTTAGTTTTGTTGTTGTTGAATTTCTTGCCCAACGGTGGAAGAGGGCGTGCATTCTGATTGAGCGGATCAAAGTCCTCCAGATCAAAGCTGGTATTATTGCTATCGTCCAGCGATATCAGATCATTCATGCTATCCTCCTGGTGTGGTTGGGCGCTGCTGATGCTCCGCGGTGACTAAATAAATAAATATTGAAATGTGATTGATAAGTTAAATATGAACAAATTAAAATATATGTGTATATATATATATAGTATATGTAGGTGATCTGTTAGGCTACTCTTATGGCAGGCGGGTTAGTAACTTGTTGCAACACAACTACAGGGACTAAACCAATTAAGGGATTGGTGGATTATGTTAAAATTGTCTAAGTAGGTTTCAAGATTTGTTAGTATATTATCTGGAACCGCAACCAGGAAATCTATAGATAACGAGACGCGCAGCGGATATACCTCTCTCTTGGCCCGCGGCGTTGGTATAGGTGCCGGCTCTGATGCTACCGGCGATGAAATATTTAACTGAGAAAATCTTGAAGCTGCAGTTACGAACGAAGCGCCCGAAGAGCAGGATGATGACGTTGACGAGGTCGATGTTGATGTTGATGAAGTGTTTGAGCTTCGTAACGAGTTATGTGGGTCATCCTGCCAGCAATTGCGCTCAAGTCGAGTAATGCCAGCACTGACAGCGGCTGCTGTGGCAGCCACAACAGCATTAGCGCTGCATTGACGTCGTGGTGGTATCGGAGGCGATTGCATATCCGGCGGACTGTCAAAGCTTGAATCTGTGGTAGCTAATGTTCGCGTCTTTGTCGGCGTTGAGGTGTGTGGCGGCGGTTTGGATTCCAGAAGCGTTGAGCTACTCGAATTGGGCGCATACGGATGATTGTAGTAGGAGACAGGCTGCATAAGCTGCGTTGGCGGCGGTGGACGTGCAGGCGGAGCTCCATTGGTTAATATACGTGATCGTGTGTTGTGCTGGTCGGCACTTGGTTTTAGCTGCATATCGATGTGGTGTAGTGGCGTTTGCCAGTTGCAATGATTCGTGTTGGTGCATAATTTAAGAAGATGGACAAGCAATCAGTTGTACAAAACAACAGACAGACAGACAGATAAACAGACAGGCAGATAGACGAGACAACACACAAAAGTATACATGAAAGACGCAATGAAAAGAATGAAGGAAACATAAATTTTACAATAACAACAACATCAACAACAATTACAACAATAAGAGCAATGAGTGTGTGCCACAAACAATGCGATGTAACGCTAAAGATGAAGCAGCCGACTCTCATATGCGCGTACCAAGCTACTTACGCTGCGATCAACGATGGGCGACTTGAAGAGCGGATGATTTTGTAGCTCCTGCGACAGATTCATTTCCGATGAGCATATCGAGCTTGCCGAACTAACACCAGGAGATGCACCCAAATGATTATCAAAATGTGTAGGAAGCGGTGCGCCCAGCGCATTACCATTCGGCTGTATGTGACTGCTCGAGCTAGACATTGCCAATGGTACGGGACCGCGACGTGGTTGCGATGGCGGCAATTGCATTGACGCCTGCTCCCGGTTGATGCCGCCATTCAAATTAATTTCACGCTCCAGACGCTTGCTGCAAACGGGTGAACTAGGCGCCGAACGGTGTGTTACCTTGTGGCCGTAACCCAAACTATTGCTGCCGTCTGGGCGATCCGAATGCTGCGGTGAACCCAGGCCAAAATGGAATTGATGACTGGGTTGACTGCCGTTATCACGCCACTTCTTGTAGGCAGACTTAACACCGCGTGAACTCTCTTTAACCTTTTTTTTTTTTAAGGATAAAACAAAAGTTTAGTTTCAAATTTGTTAACCCATAAATGGAACACACACAAAAAAATAATTATGATTTAAACTAGACTACCACTCACCGATTTAACTGCAGACTTAACAGCTGGATTAGTCTGCAAGAGTTATGCGCAAATATATTTTGATTTTTTGATAATACAGTAGATATATAGTAGTAGTAGTAGTGGTAGGTAGGATCAATCGAAACCAGAACGAGCATAAAGCACAGAAGCACAACGTGAGTTCCAAAGTAGCATATGAAAGAGATACGATTTACGCAATACACAAAATAAATTAATGAAATGTGATGGTCACTAGCGCTATAAACAATATTATAACTAATCACAAACGATACAAAATATATATATATATATATTATATATATACTAATGTTAGTTGTTAGTTTGGCAATGCTGATATAGACGATGATAATGGTAATTAGATACATGCAGTGAGGCTTGAAGACATAATTATTATCATTAAAATGGTTTCGGTTAGAACACAAATTGGTTTAAATGATGTATGCAGGAAGTTAGGAGTTAGGTGTGCTTTAAGGATTTGGAATTGTGATATCATTTTGGTATACATTTTTGGTTTCTTTTTTTGTAAGTATATATATTATACAGCTTGACTCATATTAGACAAAAAAAAAAAAATGAAAGACTCTCCAACAAAAAAAACATAAAAAAATTACATAAAAAATCAAAAATCAAAAGAAAATTTTTAAAAATTTCTCACAAAAATTGTTGTTGTTTAGTTTTGCCGTGTTTACAATTATTATGTGCTATTGTTGGTTAGCAAAAAGAAAGAGGTAGAGAAAGTGTATGAAAGTAATTGAAATTAACTAACATTTTATTTGGTTTTTTTGCATTTGGTAAAAAGGTATTTTTTGTGTGTGTTTTTCAGTGTGTGTGGAAAGATTCTACACATATTTTTTTTTTTTTTTTTTGGTGATGGACGATGGCATTCAGTCTAAATATAGTTTCTTGGCAAAGACTCGCGAAACACTGCGCTTTCCCATAAAATACTGCGAAATAAATTAAATTAAATTAAAGAAAAAATATTGTAGATCATAAAAAAAAACAGGAAACAGAACGATAGAGAGAGTAAGAATCAAACAATGGCAACAAAAAAAAAGTAACACAGCGCAAAGGGCCCACTTCGTGTATGATGTTCAAACCAAATATATAATTACGGTTAACTAAATATATATACAATTTGACCCAATATTATAGCACAACTAAGGTTGAGGTGGGGATAGATTGGTTTGAGGATTGGAGTTGGTTATTGATGGGAACTGCACTATGAATAGGTTAAGGCAATCGGGGTACCCAGAGCTAAGTACTTAAACAAGGCTTAAGGTTTACCTTGTCTTTGACATGTTTTAGGAAGACATAGTTACGTCCACGTTTCTTCATCTTGTCTGCATACCGTACAGTTTCAAGCTCAAATTCATCGGAGAAACCCAAGCCGCTATTTAGCATTTTGAGTCGATCATCAACAAATTGCGCAAAAATTTGTAGGTCCATCATTTTGGTAAGAAACGGACGCAAATGCGTTGGCCGAGATTCAATAAACTTATCATGATTGAATGTTTTGGATGTGTCGTGAAATTCCACAGCATCCCTATAGCCACCGATTAGTTGTACTAGTGCACCCAGAAATATCTTTGATACACGATCTCCAATATGATCCTGTGTGTGGTTTAGATATTTTTTTAGTTGTGACACAATCTCTGGCGGTAGAGCGCGTACATCATCAAAAGGACTTTCAAACATTTTCGTATCACAGTCTAAAATCACAACCTCGCCGAGTTCATCAGCGGAAACCTACAAAAACATAATTGAATGCATTATTAATTTGTTTTTTCCTGGTGGTTAATATGCAACACAGCTTACAGTTTCCAGAACTGGTTTTGGTACACCGATTAGATATGGCATAGGTGCACCCAAATAGTCCTTAAACTCCCAAGGCAACACCGGTATAAAGATATGCTGCCAGACCATAGGATAGAGAAATGCATTGGCCGCCTGTATGCAAGACGATAACCGATCCAAATGACTCGATGTAAATATAATGCGACGCTCCGCCAGCATAGCGGCAAATACGCAAATCATCTCCTTGGGATCCACAAAATTGTAATACAGATTTAGGTTGTGCTGCAAAGGATTAGATGGTAAGAGATTGAAATTGTAATTTGGATACCTTAAACTCACATTTTCTGGTATGCTGGGAAGCTGGAACTGCAAAGGACGCTCAAATGTAAAATGCTGAAAATGGAGCAGGTTAAATTTAAGCAAAGTTACAATTATTTTATATAATTCTTACGCTTTGGCCACTGTTATAGAAAACTGTTAGACTGCCACCCGAATCGGGTACGCCTCTGTTATAGGTTTCTGATAGAAAGGTACGAAACCCATTTTGATCGGTTCGTCTTAACTCTGCCAGCACGATTAATAGCTTTAGGAAGGTATCATGCCACGGCAGATAGGTTATCAATACCATCGCTGTATCCGTCTTTGGATCGTGTCTGCAGAAACCAAAACGCCATTTCGAATCGCCGGTGGTATGTACAAATGAATAGGATTGCACCGAGCCCCTGAAAAAAAAAACAACAATAGATAATAGTTATTAAGTATTCCATTTCATGTCTTTTATCTATCTATTAAGCTAGTTAACTACATATTTTGCTTTATTTATGTCTCTAGTGTAATCATTATCAAGTGCTGAACCCAGTTAGGCTTAGCTTTATATTGGGCAGTAGACTGCACGATATACGTATGTGTGTTAGTGTGTGTATTCTTATAAAGATTATCAAAGTGCATCCGGTCGGCGACAACACGAAATGCACGACCTTGACAGAAGCCGATTCGTGTCCCATTAAGTTTCTTAAGAAACGCTTCATCGCACATACGCTGTGTACAAGTATATGAGGGTTTATATATAATTTATATATATATATATATATATATATATATATATATACATGTGGGTAATATGCAAGACAAAGTTATGAAGACACTCGAAGCGGTCACAGACACATACACATACAGTCATATATGAGTAATACTGTTAGTGGCGCGGAAAGTTGACGATCAGGTTGTCTTCTTCTTTGGCTTTTAACCCAAATTAAAAAAACATTTGGCAGACGCTGTTTAAATATCTAACAACAACAACGGTGACTCGTCATAAAATATAAAATGAACATATGATTCGATGTTCAATCAAAGTTCTTGGCGTCTAAGCGTACAATGAAAATATTTTTATAATTTGATATAGGTTGTTTACTTGATTTGTTGTGGAAATTGCTTATTAGCAATTTAAACAAAATACAATTTGCAACAACAACTGCAATAATAAACAAACAACAACGAAACTACAATAGCAGCAAATAACAGAGCTTCATTTTCAATGCAAAGCAACGTTTGGCCTCCATTTTTCTCATGTGTATTTTTTTTGCAGCTCTTTCGCATTTCGCAGGCACTTTCTTGTTGCTTTTGTTGTTGTTGTCCTATTATCAGGCATCGGATTACGTAAAGTCATTAGATGCGCGCTTCATTTAATAAAATATGCAAAGCAGCCAACCAATAAAATCTCAGCGCGCGCAGTTTATGCGGGCGTTCGGGCAATGGCTAAACGAGCGACAAGGAAACGATGTCGCTTTGCAGCTTAACATGTCGGTGCATTGACTTCAGCGATAACTGTTAATTACGACAATGATAGCTACCGAAGGAGATAGGAAGAGTGAGAGACTGTCGGTTTTAAACTTGATAAATTAAAAATGTTTTGCTTGAGTTTCATAACGGCGCTTGGCGTATAAAATGTCTGTTCAAAATTACTCAAAAACAGAAAAAACACTGTTACAACTTGCTAAATTTCCATAGGTACCGTTATGATTTTAAGTTTTCGCTTTAGGCTAATATTTGCAATTATTATGAATTTTATTTTAAGCCCCTAAACACAAATTCATTTCGAATACAAATTCATTAGCCCACGTTTGTCCGCTTTCCAAAAAGTGTTTATCAGTGTTTGCCATAAGATAATAATGGCAATGTTTTATGTATGGTTGAAAGGGAAACTAAAGACAACTTGTTGTCCAGGTTAAGCAGCAGCAGCTGTTAATATAAAACCAGAAATGTTTTTGGCGTGACTAACAAAGCACACACTACATACATATACAGAAGACAATCCTATTGATGTACTTGTTTGTACACAACCATTTAAACATATAACTTACAAATACATATGATACAGTAACAGGAAAAATCTACTATAAAAAAAAAAACAACAAGCGAAAAGTGCGAAAATGAATTGCCTTCAATAACAATGCGTATGAAATAATTCCCAATGCCCATAAAAACTGGCGTAAATATAAACAAACAGAAAACTACACTTCAGGTTATACAATTTCATGGACAATCTTGAAATGGTTGCTGCTACTTTGCTGGTATTGTTGGTATGATTCATTCAACGTTAACGTCAGCGACGGCAGCGTTGTTGTCGACCATTCACCCATTCAAACAGCAAAACTAAACATCAAAACAAACGGTTCTTGATTCTATATATGCTCTTGTTATAGTGTTGTGTACTTGTTTGTGTCTGTTTATCTACTTGAATTTTATATGACTAACACAGGAGTAACCGGAAATGTACATGTGTAATGTTTAATGTGCAAGAGATTAACAAACTTACCTTTCAAGATCACAGGGGAAAGCAAACGATGGGATGCCTGCAAGCACCTCTTTATCCCGAAAGCCTTCGGGGAAGCTTTCAATAATAACGCCCGGGGGCGTAGCCGCTGCTCCTCCATTTCGATTGATGGTGCCTCGATCGATGCCGCGTGTAGGTTTAACTTCACACCAAAACTCAAAGAGTTTTTTCACGTCGTTTCTGCCAACGACAACAGAAAAAATTAATCCAGCATATATAAAAATACAGCTGATGAAAATTTCACTGAAGTTGCGGTGTTCAACGAAGCGTTACGCCCACTTCATATAGTTTTTTTTTCACCAAGCAGATGGAAATCTCGTCAGTAGACAAATAAAATATACTCACTTGATACGCGAACCCATTTGTATGTTTGTCTGCGTTCTAGCACATTTTTTTTTTTTGTATCAATTGGATGTGTTTTTGTTGATCAGTTTATGCAACTGAATCTGCTATTTATAAAATTTATATACTTTCAATTTTATTTGTAGTGTCATAGAGTAGCAGCACCCCGCATGAACAGCATAAACATATACAGACTGCTGTTCACAGGCACACTCTGCCCCTTGATATTGCTTTTTCTCTTTCCCTTTGTCGATTCACGATTCGAATCCGCGACGTCATTGAATCATGTCATTTCACTGTTTTTTCAGAGGATTAATGCGTGTTATATTCAAACCAATAACTAAACACCACTGTAGATTAGATTTTGGGATTTTGTGATCTTTCCCAATAATTAATTATACACTTGGTACACTTAATTTAATGCAAAAAAATTAAACAAAACACTTTAACGACAAAACACCAACAACCAACAGCGCAGAAACGCATACGAACCGACCTCGACAGCAGGTTGCACTTGTACTCGATGCTAACGCTTGCTTACTCGATAGACGACTGTAAAATCGTCTGGTCAGCTGCTTCGCTGTTGCTGCGATATTTTAATATCGTTATCGATTTATTTTACTGCGCTATTATCAACCTCGAATTTTTAACACGTGTGGGTGTTATTCTTTGTAACGTAAATTATATAAAAATATTATTATATAATATCTAGTAATATCAAAAAGTATTATTTGTGTTATTATTCTGATTGTGTACCATTTTATCTTCGTATTAAGTTCTGATCAAATTAAACAGCTGTTAAATTTAAATTCAAACTTCATTCGCACACCTGACATGCGTGCTGTTAATAACAGATCAGAAAAATGTTAAGTTTTTGTTGCTATATTCATGTTCCCAAACATATGTTTAAGTGTGCAAGTACCAATTGAGCATACATATTGTGTTTGTTTACAATTTAGTTTTTGTTACACTTAGAAAACTTACCAGTGACATTACAAAAAACTCAAACAGAAAAGAAAAAAATGCAAAAGAACTATAGTAATCTTTTGTTATCTGGTTTATTATATAATTGACAATGTTAAATTGTTGAAACTAAATTTTAATTCTTGATGTGCAAAAAGAATATTTTTTATTTTACTTTTTATATAAGTTGTTAATACCAGTAACAATATTATCGTTATTAATTTTGCTAACAGCTTGTAAAGGCAAGTAGATAACATACTTTAAGATGCATGCGTCACAATTGGAACAGTAATTACCATTCACCCCCTTCCCGCCATTTTATCAACCTTTAAAATAGCACAAAAGTTCAAGTGCCCCCAAACCCTTTGGTTTTGGTTATTGATTTTTTGGTGCAGCACGTGATGCCAAAACAAATATCATTATAATATGTATGTAAGTATGTGTGATTGTAGTATATATCTGTATTTACTTGTATGAGTGTATTTGCCATTATTTAAAGTATAAACAGGCGACCTGCTGGCCCGCTAGAACCAGCACCATGGATTATTGCCGATTTGTAAGCCATTGGAAATACACATCAAAAAATTAGTTTTGCTCGTGTGTCACTCAAAAAAAATTTAAAAAAATTATCTAAATTTTTTAATTTCAAATTTTTTATAATTTTTTTTTTTTTTTATCACATTTCTTCAAGGTAAGAGAGCCAAAAACCACTTTAATGGAACATTTAAATGGTGCAAAAGAGCAATAAAATTATCAAACACCAATAAACGATAAAAAAAAAGAAAAAACTTTGTATAATACTACACACTAGTTACTATCTGGTGATAAGCGTTACTTAAGTTTTTTACCCACCTATACTTACTGACCCCTTCACCCCTGTGCTGGTAAATCATGTTGTCATTCAATGCGGTAATGAAAAACCAACGGCCGTTGCTTGAAATTTTGAATTATGCTCGATTTTTGCCAATGGTTAATCAATATGATAACAGAGGTGCAAGTGTATTTTGTAGCCAAAAATTACAACGTATTCCACGACAACTACAACTACAACAACCAGACCGACGAAATCTACAACTTAAAAAGGAACTTTTGTGAGTGTGAGATAGATAACGCCTACAAATATATACAGTGAAATCTCTTTGGTGGACACCAACCATTTTGCCTTTAAAAAGTGTCTATTAGAGGTCACCTTGTTTTTTTTTTCACTTTGTAATTAGTTGTGAAGTATCCAACTTTTAAAGGTGTCTTCGAAAAAGAGTTTCCACTGTATATGTACAAAAAAAAAACTACAGTAAAATATACGTGAATGTGTTAGGTTTTATTACGTTATGTACGTTGATAAAGTTAGCATTACGAGATTTGGGTTTAAGTGTACGCCATGAGCCCATCTAGTGATCAAGCTACGACCAGCTGTTATGTGCTATGTCTCCCCCTCAATCAATATTCATTATACACAAACTCATTGTGACTATATAGTATAATACATACGATAAGATACGCACACCAAACTTATAGTATATTTCATATCAACACGAGTAAAATTCCAAACACAAACACATGAGATACAGTTCCATTCACGATTTTAACAATTTAACGGGTTCTGTAATTTTGCAGCCTACCTCGGAGTCAAAGTATTTTATTTGCTGTGCAAAGAAGAATACACACGGAATCCGTTCCAGTCACCATGTTCTATTCCATGTATGCGTATCTATCGAATCTGCCGCGTTTGCATGCGTTGGGATTTGCCATTATTGCCTATGTAATATATTACCTTATTCAGGTGGTAAAGGTAATTATCGGATTACGTCATTTGCTAACTAAAACAAAAACAAACTATTAAAACGAATATATAATTATATAAATATATACATATATATGTGTATATATATACAATACAGCGTCCAATTATTGCTTGCGCGGATGGACCATTTAAGCAATACTTACTTAAAAATGTACCCACATTGGAGAATAAGTATTGGCCAACTTTTTGGTGTGTGGAAAGTCGCGCACAGACTGTTCTTGCGAGCCTGCTGCGCTCCAAGAGTCTGCCCCATGTCAATTACCGCAGGTTATATCCACTTGCTTCATAAATTAAAAATTATTAATGTATTGCATTTGTTTTATAGAGAAATACTTAGCTTAAAGGATGGTGGTGAGGTGGCACTGGACTGGATGGAGGAAGGCTGCAATGAGCATGCACCTTGTATATTAATACTACCAGGTCTTACAGGTGAATCACAGGCAGAGTACATCAAATGCCTTGTATTTGCTGCCCAAGAGGTTGGCATGCGTGTGGTTGTCTTTAATAATCGTGGCCTTGGCGGAATTGAACTGAAGACTCCTCGTCTATACTGTGCAGCTAATTGTGAAGATCTCTGTGAGGTTGTGAAGCATGTGCGTCAATCTTTGCCTGAAAAATGTAAACTAGGTGCAACCGGTATTTCCATGGGTGGTCTTATACTTGGCAATTATTTGGCACGCAAAAGCGATGAGGCGCGCAGCAATCTGACGGCTGCCAAGATTATATCAGTGCCTTGGGATGTGCACAAGGGCAGCGCTAGCATTGAAAAGCCAGTGATAAACAATTTGCTTGGACGTCATCTTGCTGGCAGCCTGTGTCGTACACTACGCAATCATTTGGAAGTCTATAGAGAAATCTATCAGGACTCAGAGATTGATATACAGCGCATACTACGTGTAATTATTTATAATCTAATCTAATCTAGATTCAATTTATCTATAATATAATCTTTTTGTTAATAGTGCAAGACGATCAAAGAGTTTGATGAACTCTTTACAGCTAAACAATTTGGCTATGCCCATGTCAATGATTACTATACGGATGCTACGTTGCATAATAAGCTGGATCATATATCGGTGCCTCTACTCTGCCTTAGCGCAGCGGATGATCCTTTTCAGCCATTGGATGCTATACCCATTAAATCCGCCAATCAATGCACACATGTGGCTATAATTATTACTGCACGTGGTGGGCATATTGGTTTTCTAGAGGGTTGGTGGCCATCTACCAAGGATCAATATATGTGCCGTTTGTTCACAGAATATTTTACCAAGGCGCTTTTTGACGGGGATGGTGAATTTGTGCGTGCATCTGATAAAATGCATCAACAGTATCTGGTGAAAAAAACATTGGACTTGACTGAACAACTTAATGATCCTGCAGAAGTGCTACTGCTAGAAAAATCCGTGGAATCACTGGACCATAAAAAATTGAAGCTAATGTAGATCACTGGCTTTAAACAGTTGTTGTTCATTATAAAGTATATATTTATAAATATATATATATATATATATATATATATATATATAATATATGTATTCTGAATACCAGTAGTCAATGCCAGCTGGAGACATGTGATACGAATTTGATCAAAATCCGAAGTGTTATTATAAATAATATACTTAAATATGGCAGAAATAACAATATAACAAAGAATGATAAATTAAAATAAAAGCTATTTAAATTGGAAATATAATTCATATATATATATACATATATATATATACAAGAAATATATATATATATATATATATATATATTATTAGTCACATATCAAATTGTAATAGCAAAGCTTTAAAGGAATTCAGATTCATGTAGTTAAAATGATAAATGCAAATAGGCAATTGAAACTATGACAAAGTACAATAATCTTATTCAAAAACTATTAATATAAATATATATTATTATTATATTTTTATTAATTCCGTATGTTTAACTAATAAACAATACAACGCTTAATTAACAAATCAAATTTTAATTATTTATCATTTACTTTTGTAAATTGTAAAATAGCGACTGATTTGAAGACCTTTTAAAACTAAGCACGTACACATGTAGTTAGTAAGGGGTATACAATATATATAAAAAAAATGTTAGGAAGAATAAAGCCTAGATTGGCTTGTAAAGCAATGTTGTAACATATTTCTTACGATAACGATGCGTGGCGCTAAGCACCATAACCCCATCTTTAATAGAGAGTGCATACAAGTGGTTGAGCATAACGTGATTGGGCTCAGGCAACAATGTAGGCTCACACTGCAATATAAACAAGAATACTTAATGTAAATATTATTATTATTTTGTTAACCTAGTTGTTACTTACCGAGAGCGGTGTATCCTTGTTTAGTATAACCTGTAGTAGATGTGGTGGTAGAACTGGTGGTCCGGAAACCTTCTCCCATGGCTTCACCTGAGGCACTTCTTGTGAATATTCCCTTTCGGCATAGTTCGGCACATTTTCACTATCTTTGGCAAGTGCTTGAAACACCTCAAAATCAGAAGGACGTACTGACACTAAATTATTTTTACTGCCCTCTTCGTTTTCGACACTTTTCTATAAAAAACCAAACACAATTAATTCTAATTTCAAATATAAACACTTATTCTAATTGGAAAGCAAAACAGTTTATAGTTTTAGGGTTGTCAGCCCAATTCGAATTTAGAGCTTTGTTTACAGTCCAGCAGCGATTACACAACAAACACATAAATATCTATATTGCATATGTATATGTATATATGTGGAAAATATATATGTATGAAAAATAGTGTACTGCGTCATAGACTCTAAACATTGAAAAGCATATCGATTTTTCATAAGAAAAAAGCTTAAACTTACAAGTTTTGGATCATGTTTCCATTCACCATCTACACAGAATTTGTACTGATGATCACCTTCGGGCAGATCAATGATTGTTACAAAATTTCCATGACTGGGTACCATTTTAATAGGTTTCCAATTGGAAAATGTTCCAGATATGGTTACATGTTTACCACCGTAATCCCAACGTATCACTGTTGGTAGTGCTGTTTTCTTTGGTTCTTCTAGTTCATCCTCGCCAGTTGGCAGTGATCCTGTTGCCTGTACATCATCATTATTTTCATCCATTTTTCCTTCTATCTCAGCTGCTGCTGTTGCAACTGTTGCTGGTTCGTTATCAACTACTGATGTGCGTTTAGTTCCCGTTACCGCAGTCGCACCAGTTCCAGCTCTCGTATAATATGGGTCTTCGTCTTCTTGCGACGAACCCTCGGTTAAGACTGCCGTATGTTTTTTATCGAACGAAAAAGCTTGGCCACCGCCAGCTCCAATACCGCCCAAAGCTGCTGCACCCGCGCTACCGCCCCCGCTGTTTACTCCAGCACCACCACCACCACTTGCCACTGAATCGCGAAAGTGTGCGGGAGAACTTGGCGTCGATAGGTCGGTTGACTTATGCCGCTCACGATGCATTTGCACAGTGGAGCTGCCCGCGTTTCCCATATTGCACTTGCACTTATTTTATTTCCTCTCTCTCGCTCTTTCTCTCTCTCTCTCTCTGTCTGCTTTTAAGTTTTTTATATTATTTGGAGGTTACCTAAAGCATTTATAAAGGCAGCTGGACGTTTATTGTTTTGGCACTTTGTTTTAATTGACTTTTAATTATTTTACTTTGTGTATATTTCGATTAATTTAATTGGTTAGAGAAACACTTTGAATCAGTCCTTTTTTTGTTGTATAAACTATTTGGCATCTTTTCTTTAACTTTTATTATTTAATAGTTTGTTTTTGTCGTAAAATGGCTAATTATAATTACAACTACTCTATACGTGCATGCATATGCATGTGTTTGTATATTTATATATACGTATTGTACATTCGCAGTTCCTATTGGACTTGAATCATTTGCTGAGAACACTGCAAAGTTGCATTTTTACATTGATCAACAGGGCTGCAGTAACAGTTATCGGAAGACAGCTGTTAATTTCAAAATTGCATCTACACATAAATACATGCAAAAAGATAAATATAAAATTTATATATTGTTATTTTATTTTAAAATAACATTTATATTTGCAATTTATCTTAGAACTTCAAATATTGTAAACCAATTGAACTAGTTCTGTTGAATTAATGTTTGCGCTGTACCTGCAGCCCTGCGCAGATATGCAAGGTTTTGTATGTGAAAAAGATTAGAAGGCGCGTATAGCAAACTAATTAAGCACTTTTAATACATAATAATGGCCGAATTAGTTAAAGATTGGCTGACGGATTATCAGCGCGCTCGCCGTCAGCCAACGGAATCCGAATCTTTTGTTGTTGAGCATGAAACGGATCCAGAAATTGCCGAGGCCATATTCACCATATTGAATGAAAGGCAGCGGAACGAAGAGCTAGTGCATGACATTTGCCAGCAATTGTTGGCCTTCTATCGAGCGCCGGAAGTTACACTACACAAATTTCCACTACAATTTTTACCAGTGCTAATATACACTTACCTGCATGCGGTGGCAGCTGGCGACAAGAAAGCGTCACGAGGCGTTGAAACGTTACTCATATGCATTTACAATGGCGAAGTGTCCACCGATGATGGCGGCCAAAAAGTGGTCGCATTCCGTATGCCAATTCTAGCGCAAGCATCTGTTTATCATGAGGTAAAAAATTTGCCAATGACCGATCTACGGCGTTGGGAAGAGAATTGTAATCGTGAAGTTAAGTGGGGGCCACATTTGCGTATTGAATCAATAAATGCTCAAAATAGGATGCGCATCATGACAGCACTGCTCTTCTGTTACAACCAACAGGTAAGCCTAACGCAAAAGTCATCGTTGTTGCATCTCTGCCGCGTTACATCCCAATTGGTTAATCAGGGTTTCACTGCGAAATCCGGACATGGTCATCGGTTAAGCTACGGGTAAGAAAAAATAATGTTAGTAATCTAGCTTTGTGTAATTCATATATAAACATTTATTTTTTAGCTCCGATCCGACGATGGTAAACACATTTCCAAAAAATTCTACACCCCGCATACCACTTTCAGCGATGTTCTTAATTGAACTGGTGCACGCCATCTATTATGCGATGTTTAATGGATTTGGCACCATCGCCATACAAACATTGGAGGATATACATAATCGTGCTAGTTATGAGATGTATACTGAACTGATTCTAGTTACAAATGCAGTGCGAAATTCATTACATGCCAATCCGTCAGGACAGCCAAATGATGGTCCCATGGGGTTAAGTGTGGCGTTAACTCCTGCTACAAATACCGTAACAACCTCAGTATCGAAATCGATGATAACGAATGCTTCATTTCGCACGAAAAAGCTACCTGATGATATACCTATACAAGTACAGGATCTCACAATGCCACAGGCACCACAACAATTAGCTAGTGTTTCAGAGGAAACAGAGCTAGGTGCTAAGGAATCACCTTCGACCAAGGAGAACAGCGGTACGCGTACTTCAATTATAAGACCTAGCATGGAGGGCATAAAGGCGCAGGCGCACAAAGCACTCATTGCTGGCTTTAAAAAATCGAAGGACAAGGAGAAGGAAAAAGAAAAGGATAAGGAACCGCCAAAACCACCGCAACGTAAATTTGATAAGCATACCCAGCGCAATTCGTTGCTCCAGTTGCAGTCACAAACAACAGAGACAAGCCTTGATTATGAGAAGAATCCGTTGGCAGTCAGCAAGTCAAAAACCTACGATGCAGTTGCGGAAACGCAACCCACCGACATGCTGCCAATGCAAACGCTATCACTGATCAATGAGAATGGCAGCAATAGCTTCAGCATAGAAAGCGATATGAATGATGGCATAGGTGTAGTTGTTGGACCCAGCAGTAGTGGCGTCCCACCCAGCACCATGACATCGCTGAACAGCAATACTACTTCCATTACCAGCAGTGATATGCTAACCAAAAGTTTCGATTCCAGCATAGAACTGACGCCTTTAGGTCACAGCGGCAGCATTGCTAACAAAATGGCCGAGCACCAGCTGGAATAATGGATATATAAATCATAATCCATTCCATGTTGAAGTTCAAAACCGATTAGCCAAATTCTAAGTATATACATATATATTTATTGTCATTACAACTACTATATTTAAATTCGCACGTTACCTTGGGGTATTAACGGACGAACTAACCAACTAAACAAATTCCAAATGGAGTTCGTCCAGGCTACACGTGGGGACAATTTGCTACAACTGTAAACATGTAACGCAAAAATACTTAAACCCATTGAATTTTTGTTATATATTATTGATTTTCAGTCACACTTAGTTGTTCTTATGTATTATTGTATTGTATTCTTATTGTTATTGTGGTAAATGTATATTACAAATTAATTAATTTTTATGAATTATGTAAACTTTGTTTAGGCTTAAGCCATTACAGTCCCTTAATAATCCAAACAGAAATATATCCAGAAATATTTAACCAGTTGTCAGTCAAAAGCTACTTAACCAAATGCCAAAAGCATTTAATACTCGTCTTGAATTTAAAATGAATAATAACGTTAACCCTCAAACCATAGAAACTAACTAAAACTCTCTACAAATGTGGTTAAAACCCTTTACCTTTACTTTATTTGGTTTGGATCACTAAGAATTTTATACGTTAGGCAATATTAAAAACAACACTTACAGATCAGACATATATATATATACCGTATACAAATAGATATGTAAGCCTCTATATATACATGCAAATATTTATTGATTGTTATTATAATTATTGCTATTATTACTATTATAATTATTATTGGTTTAAATTAAATGGTTATATATATACATTAATAAATATAAAATTAAAATCATTGACTCAACTTTTTTCTGAATTTGCTCTGCAAAAAAATGCGTGGCACATCGATACCTTCCTTTATATTTAGTGTGCGTCGATGTACATAGTTGTTGGTAAGCACCTCGAAGCCATTATTGCTGAAAAGCTGTGCTAGGTCCTGCTCGGAAAAGTAATAGCTTCGTGTACCATCCTGTCGCATGTAGAGATTCTCCGAAATTTTGTGGCCAGGCTTAAAGCGTAATTGTGCCATGTCGTAGAGACCATAGTCTCTAAAAAGTACTAAGCCACCAGGTTTTAGTACCTGCCATAAATTTTTAACTACATTGGCAAACTTGTCGGGATGTATGGCGGACAAAACAAAAATCATGGTACAAACATCTAAACTCTCTGCGGCAATGTGTTGATGCACCTGTTGCGTTGTTATGTCGCACTGGAAGGCAGTTATATGATTTGAATCGTAAAGTGTGTTCGAACGCACAAAATCTACGGCACGTGGTGAAAAGTCACAGGCATAGAAATAGTATCCAGAGCTACACGTGTTTTCGCCTTCCTCCTTTAGCTGTTCTTCTAGCAACGGAAAGACTAGATTGCCAACACCACATCCCACCTCCAACAGAGTACGCCTCTTTTCTGAAACCTGGTACTGTTGGTCAGTAAGTAGCTCTTGGAACTCTCGTGTTGTCCAATGTCGATCTTTAAAGAAACGGGTCTCATTGCGTTTGTAAAATAAATCCCAATGACGCTGTGCATCAATTTCAATTTTGTGTGCTTTAAATTCGGGTACCAAGCGTTTATTTTGCTCCTCGAGTTTTAACAATTCCACGGCGGAAAGTTGTTTAGTTATGCTAGTTATTATATCTGGTTCCATTGTTATTAATTTCCTTTGAGAAAAAATCACATTTTACAACACACGTTTAAGTACTAACACACGTTTAAGTACTAACACACTGTAACTTTTTTTGGTGGAAGTGTACAAGGTAGCGCAAAACTTTGGATACGTTCATATTTATATCTATCATTAAAATGAATTAAATTAACGTAAGTCATTTATATTTTTAAATTCATAGCACACATTTACATATTTAATTATTATAATAATTAAATATTACACTTTTCATAAATATAATGCACAAATAGTGTTTTCACTTGTTATATCTTCTTCCATCATGAAAACTATCGGAAATTTTATTTCCATCGATACAAACAATTTATAACACTGTACTGTTAATGTAAACTTTGAGCGCGTATTTTAAAATAATAACAGCAGCAGCTAGATTAACATAATTGTTAGAAAATATAATATTAATAATGATAATATAATTATTTCGTTGATTTCTTTAGATTATTATAATTCAAAGATGCTTATACATATACATACACATATATATGTATTTATTATTAAGAAGATAACAAATAACAAAATTGAAACGAATGTACCAATCAAGAGATTGGTTGATTGCTTTGGTCTTTGCTTGCAGTAGATTGCGGGCTATTATCTGCCCATGATGGTGGGCTCGTCTGCCATCGCAATTTCATCAGTGGGTGCCTTAGAACCCTTCTTTTTGCCCGAATACCAGAGGAACATTAAACCACAAACGATATTGCATACAAACGTAAACCACGCTAAATAGATTCCATACCCGTATCTGTGCAAAAATAAATATTATTAAATTAAAAATATATAAGAATGACGGTAAAATGGATTACTAACTTTAACTCCGCACCATCTGGATATGAATATTCCAAGTTTTGTCTCGTATAGTCAATGGAAGAGAATAGTACCTGCAAAACCACAAGTGCCGTAGATGCAGCTACTAGATGTATCCCGCCGGCTAGACGTTTGAACATATAGCGCGGATTCATGAAAGTATAAAAGGAAAACACAGCTCCAAGGCTCATGACGAAAACTGTGATGCAGGCAAAGGACGCCTGTGTTCGTATATAGTCTGCAAATATATACCAACCGACTACTAATAAAAACTACTAACACAATAAACAAGGTGACAAATATCTACCCATTAGTTCATCATCAAAGCCGGGCTCATTACGCAAAGCGTTGGAGTTGGGAAACATGTCAATGTACTTGCAACGCGCTGTTGATGAAAATATGTATAAAACAATGAAAAAAACATTACATGCATTACTCACGGTAGGGTATATAGCTGTAGTAGGCGGTCTGTCCTCCCTTTTTTGGTGGCACTGGTGGTACCAGAATCAAAATAACCCGCTCGTCATTAAGCACATAGGCAGGTATACCAATGTCCCGTATATAAACACCCAGGAGGCGAACTACAAGCGGATAATCCGTCCAGTTTCCAAATATTGATAACTGTGCCACCTCTGGTATAACGTAATAAGACCAAGTATTGTTGTATCTAACACGCTGCAATGCTCCACCAAAAGTTTTTCTTTCAATTATTCCATTAACATCTAGCGGGTCAATAGGTATAGGTCTAAGCGCTGTTGCATTAATCTGTCGCTGGTTCTCCTCCGTTGACATAACCAGTTTATGAAAAGCGCTGCGAAACGTTTGAAAGTCCGACTCCTCGCCACGCACCCAGTGAGCGAACATCCGTCGTCGTGCCGCTTCCGTAAAATTATCGGAGACCTCTAGCCGCTCCTCTGCAAAATGCTTTATAAATTCCATGTGAGAGAGATTACGTTTGGCATCATTAATATTTGTTTGCGAGGTGTATGATACGGAGCTGAAGTTGCGCACCACCTGTGCAGTACTTAGGGCATTTGGTACTATCGTATTGCGGCAATGACGCCACAAGCCGGAGTGTGAAGACATAAAGAAACGTCGTGATTCCGGTATGAAAATACCTACGAAAACAAATAATGAGCATATAATATATGTATAGATTGGATAGGACATATACCCACCATTTTGACCGGATATAATAATCCAGTGATCTGTTGATATGGCTACTATCCAAAATATCAATGAAATAACCATCATACAGCTGCAACCAAGCAGCATACGACGCTGGAACATATAAGCCTCCATTAGGGGACGTCTGTCTTCGTCACGACCAATGGTCGAAGTGGAAACGTCACGCTTCATCTTGACAACTTATCACTATCACTTTCTACGGGCAGAGCAGTTGTGTTGTTGTCGACTGTTGGCAGTCTCCGGGTGATACCAATGGCAAATCCACACGCACATGGGACAAGGCACGTTCCTGTCAAAACATAATGAGAATAAACTATATGCAAATGTATATTAAGTATGGGCTAAAGGTTAAATACAAAATAATAAAAAAGTGAAGTCACGTTGCGTATACGCGCAGTGGTACAAGGCTACCAAATTGCTGTATATTTAAGTATGCCTGTGTATGTGTGTGCTCTCCCATCATGGTAATTATAATTCAGCAGGTGTCTGACGGAACTTGTGCGATTCTCATTCTGCTTTATTTATATTAAAAATTGTTTTTTTTTTCGTTTGCTTTTGTCTATTTTTAGGGGCAGGTCGGATATTTAAAGCAACATAATGTAGTCGCCGCGTATTGATGCACATTTGTCTGGCACTGGCCATATTAATAATGTTGATTTTGGACAAGTTATTATTAATTTACATGTTGATTTTGGCAACATTCACACTGAAATCTTTCACTCAAAATTCGTCCCATGCCCAACAATTAATTATAAATTTTTTAAACTTGCTTGACAGAAATTGCGTGCAAATTGCTTTGGAATGTACAAAAATGTGATATATATATTTTTTGCTATATTTTGAAAACTATTTTCATAAGTTTTTATTTCATATTATTTTGCAAAAATTTTTCAAGAATTGGGTGCGCCCGCATGTGCGTAGGCGTCTATCTCTCTGTGTGTGTGTGTGTTGTAGCCACCGAGTGGACATTGCTTTGGCTATACAATTATTTTTATTATTTTTATTTTTTTTTTTTCTTTTTTCTTGTGCTTTTACCTCTTATTTATATATGTGGCTTTAATTGCTCTGTTTCACATCATCAAGATAATAAAATATATACACCGCATATATATACCATTTAAATGCTGCGCATTTGAGTACCAAGAAATGTTATTTTCATATATGGGAAATACCACAACAAGTTGCAATTATTCTTTGTTTTTGTCTGTTGGGTTTTATTTTTTATTAGCCAAAAGTTATAGCCAATGTTTGTTTGTATTTTTGTGTGAGTTTCATTGCCTCTAATAATTTAACAATCTTTGATCTTTAGGCATATATTTTTTGTTTTTGCTTATGCTGCATACAACTTGCATTTCCGTGGTTTATTTATAAACAAAATTGAATTGAGCTGCATTAAATCTCTTTAAACAATTCCATTTGCAGTTGGGAGTTGCATGTTGCATGTTGCGTTTGCGTCAATCACTTTGCTAAAGTGCGTCATTTGCCACATTTATGTAAATAGAAAGTGGATCTCTTTATTGACAGAGTTATGTATTATATGTAATACACCCGCAGCAAGTGCTACATTTTATTTTATCTATATATATATATATCTATAGTGTTTATTTTACTTTTTCTCTTTTATTTTTGGCTTATTTGCTCGTTTGTTTTATTTTGCACGCTACACAAACAATGAACAACAACAAAAATAAAATAAAATTTTTACTTTACGCATTTGGCGCGCCTGCCATTTGTTTTAAACAAATTTGTCTTAAACATTTTCTATTTTTTTTGTATTTTTAGACAATATGTACAGTTATCAAGCTCTGTCTATATACTCTATATACACATACCTCTATGGCCTAGGTAATCTCTACTATATATATTGTATATCTAAAACAACCGACTAACTGACCGCATGACAAAATTGCTAAAATTTTCATTTTTCATAGCTCATTGTCTTCATTCTTCACTTGATATGTGATGCGCCGCACATAGCGCTTATTGACACATTTGTCATGACAAATTCAGTATACATTTTAAAGGAATATTATAATATATATATATATATATAAATATATATATTTTTTGAAAAATATACAACACACACGCACAACAATGTATTTGTCTTCTTTTAAATAAAAATATATAAATTAGGAAAAGCGCAAAATAATTTGGTGATTATTTATTGGCGTATGTGACAGACTTTGTATTTTATTTAACTTTATAAACATTCAACGTGCCCTGTTATTCTTTTAATTTCTTAGTTCTTTATCTATATGAAAACAGTGGAGACTCTTCTAATGGACATCTCTAATCTTTGATCTAAAACAAATTAAATTTAAGTAACTACAATAGCAATTTGTTATGATTATTCAGACTAGAAGTTATTGTATAACACGGACATAGAATTAAAGTCTGAAGATGCTTAAAAAGTCCTCCCAAATAGCACCGCATTAATATCAAGTGGGAAATTTAAAAAAATTAGGTCACCTAGACGACTGGTGTTCACCCAAGAGAGTTTTCACTGTATATAGTTAATATCACGCATAAATTAAGTAAATGGCACATTAAATTTGTATGTGGAACGAAACGTGCCTAATAACTGTCAAGATCTTAGCCAACTAGTGGACCTTATATGATTTATAGTTATATAAGTGTACACAATGAGAAAGAGAGAGAATATGCATTATTTGAATTGTTTACCATTAAAGCTTTCGATCTTGCACTAGAGATATATAGTTTACGATCGTTTTGCTAAATTTATATATTTTATATTATCGGATTATATTGTTTTGATTTGGATTTCAAACAGTTTTCTAAGGGTTACTTGCTATTATAACAAAACCGACGCGTAACACGCACTACCCTAAGAAAATATATAGTATTATTTTTGGCCAAGTTCTTTACTTTATAAGTTTTGAATGCGATAAGAGAAATTAATATAATTGTATACTATTTAAGCTAAACGAATCTGTGGCAATAAGTGGCAATCGCGCGTAGACTACGGCACGGATACGATTATGGATACGGATTTCGTATAATCAAAAATTAAAATGCACAGAATATACAAATACTTTCGAGTTGCCCGATCGCAGTACGACCGCTTACTGCTGATGCTGTTGGTACTTGTGTTGTTGCTGCTGCTGCTGCTACTGCTGGCTGTTGCAGAGCACAAGCACAGACTGACTGACTACTAGAAGCAGCTAAAGCAACAGCAAAAGTAGCAGAAGCACAAGCAGAAGCAATGCCAGGCACCAGTTGTTGCCCTGGTCGCGAATCACGATGAGGCGTCAATAGTGGGAGCACAGAATATATATATATATACACACACACATATACATATATATATATATAAGACAGAGCAAGAAAAACAAAAGACTGAGCAAAAGGAACCCCATTGTTGCTTGGCCGGCGCTGATTTGCGAGCGTAAAATGGCCCGCAACATAAACATAATGGTGGCGTTGGCGGCGCGCGTTCTACATATAAGAACTTTGATATAGAGAGGGGGTGGGTTATAGACGTGTGTAGTCATACAGTCATATAAGTTATATAGTGGCATGGGTATAAAAATAAATATACTCTGTCGCAAGGCAACCAGTGCATGCCACCTGCAAGAACCACCTGGTTCTGGGCCAAGCCCAACTAAGTTTCCAAGCATGAACTCTGCATTGTCGTGAATCTCTGCGTCATCGTTTTTTAATTGCGCCATAAAAAAAAACTCTGTCTTTTGTAATATTGTAGTGTGCGTGTGTTAATATATATATATGTGTATGTATGTGTGTACACATAAATTTAGAAATTGTTGAATTTAGGCATCTCTCCTCTATTTTCTTTTAATGATACAACAGAGCCATGGGCAGCTATTTATATACATACTCGAGCATACATTGCCAGCCAGCCGCATGCCAACACAACACAACACAAGACATCACAACACAACATCAACAATCCTTTACCCGCAACCCGTAGCCCGAATTCGAATTCATAACGATTCGGCCAAAACGAAAAGCTATTAAACGTTGACAACAAGTTTATGAATGCTGTTAGATCTATTTGGCATACCATTAGCGCATCATTCAACGAAATTGTGTACAGATGACGTCGTGCGGGACTACAGTTAACCACTTGTTGGTTGGCTTGTGTTTGCCACTCTCGAGTGTATGGTGTGTTTATTGCTTTCGATCTGTTATACGTAAAGCACCCATATCCAGATTTAGTTCACTAAGTATATCATTTTGTGCAGCCCCCTGCATGGTTAGACCGGCAATGATCTGTTGCGCTTCAGGACAATTTACGCAGGCATTACGTATAGCCAGAATGTTCCATTCTCGCATCACTACAAGAAAAAAGGTTCATAAAATAAACAATATAAATAAAAATAATTCAGTAGACACGTACAAGGATTACGAGCATCCATAATGGTGCATTCCAATAGTGTAGGCAACAGTTGGGTGTCCAAACAATAACCTCTGTTGGCCGCATTCTCATATAACAAATTAGCCGTACAACGCACAAGTAGCGTTTTAAGTTCATAGGAAACTTTTCTTTCATAATCGGCATCTATGTTGGAGGTGAGTGCCACTTCTTCCAGCTTTGTCATTGGTTTATCCACGCTACCAATGCCGTTGGGCTCTTTGCCAGCAGCAACCACACAACGCAATAAACTGCTGACATTGATAAATAATGATTGATCGCTAGCATAGATTGTCGCATAGTTTTCAGAACCACTAGCGCTTGCTATAATCCGTAACAGCGTGTGTACTTCACGTGGATGCAGCTCATGACGCAGTTTTATTGTTTCACGTAAAATGCAATCTGATTTCATACGAAACTCCTTAGCAAAAAACTGCATCAACAATGTGTTTAGTTCACCATTTGGACTATTTTCACGTAGATAGTGCGCCACATAATCTAAAAATGCTATGCGCTCCTCCATTATTGTAAGTTTTTGATAGCACATCACACAACTTCGTCCATTTTGAACAATAAAATGTTCCAATAGAAAATGCAAAAACTCGAAATTATAATTACATTGTGTTTCGATTATGGACTGCCACAGGCGCACACAGGTTTGAAACACTTGTTGATCCGCAACAATTTGAGCACCCAAGCTCATATATATATTAAACATGATCATAAGCAGCACATTATTGGAACTGCCCAATGGCGCTGCAATTGCCTGTTCCAATATATGGGGTCCATGTGTTTTCCATGTCGCTGCCTGAGTGTTTTTATTGTTTACCACGCTATTGGCTAACACCTGTAATGCCAAGGTGTGCACAGTTTTACACTCGGTTTTCATAGTTGGATTAAAAACTAAAATTTTCACAAACTGCGCAAATTCAACGTTGCTTGCCAATGTGTCTTGGCTCTCATGACTTTGGGTAAGCAACAGGCGTATAGTTTTTAACAAAGTAGTTATTTCTGCTTCATCATTGGCAACATTTAGTTTGATTAATTTCTGTAGAACTTCATTGGTTTCTCTATGCTATAAATTATATTTATATATATAATTAACATATAAAAAATAATATAAAAAAATATATTTACCGGCTGCACACGTTCCATTTTTCTGTTATCGACATATACTAAAATCTATCGAACTATTCTGTTAAGTTTTCATGCGAGAGTATGTAGGTATTCCTGTTTTTGCTAATGTAAAAACAAAAAAAAATGTATAAGTACGAGAAACGAAAAATTGTTTTTATTTCTCATATACATGTCAGCATGTTAGTTTTATTTTATATCCTGTATTTTGGATCCTGTGAACAGTTAAACAATTTAAATTCCAAACTTATACCCGGTTAACCTTTAAATTTTATTACTTTTTGGATACAGCAACGTAAAATTCCACGAACCGCCTATTGGCTCCCGCTGTTAATAACATTTCCCGAACCGGCGATAGTACCGCTGTTATTAACATTTCAGGATATGTTAAGTTGTAATGGTCGGTATGTTCGCAAAAGCATCAGGAAATCAACAATTTCAACTATTTATTTATTTATACAAAAGTATCTGCGAGAGAATTGGTAGTTTTTAGTAGAAAGCGATTCTTTTTTTTGTTAAATTTTATAGGTCAACATTAACTATTTAAGAGGCAACCGTGTATATGTCAACCCGTTTTGCTTTTTGTCAAAAATAAACACATTTTATATATTTCATGCAAAATTCTTGATTACCGTATTATTATGGTTTTTAATCGTGCGCTCTGTCAAAGTTGGCGATCTCAGGTGACGTAAGTAAGGATACAGGAATTTAGCTTGTTCCACCATGTTTAATCGGGCCATACCAAAACCATAGTTGTAGATTTTATGTGAATATTTCGTCGCGGCTTCAAACATGCCGTCACAATCTGCCTACACAGAAGTTGTGGCAGCCACCTGGGCGTCAATTTCATGCACACAAACCACGCTTCAGTAACATTCAACCTGTTGTTGAGCCAGTGGTGAGCGAAGGAGGCACAGTACCAACAATCAACCTCGTAAAAGCAATTGCATTTACAGGCGCAGTAAGTTAATTGAGATTTTAATGTAATTGATCTTGTTGGCTATGCCTATAACTATGCCTATTGATTAGTTCAGCGTCGGTTGCTTTGCTGGTGCCACCATAATGGAATACGAAAACACACGTAGCATGATTATTTCTAAAGCTAAACAAGCTCGATTTGGGTGGTGGCAAAATCGTTCGTTAGTAGATCGCGACAGTTGGGGGCAATTCAAGCAGGATGTTAGACGTTTTTGGGATTCACTTTCGCCGGGGGATAAAACTTTTGCACCATTATGTGTTTTAAACTTGCTGGCATTTGCTCTGTGGCGGGTACCGTCAATGCGTAACACCATGTTAACCTATTTCACATCAAATCCAGCAGCTCGTAAGTGTTCTATATAATTCGTTTTTTAACTATTAATTATTTTTATTCCTTATTTATAGGAGTCGTATGCTGGCCCATGTTTCTTTCTACATTTAGTCACTACTCAGTCATGCACATATTTGCAAATATGTATGTGTTGCACAGCTTTTCTAATGCTGCCGTTTTATCCATGGGCAAGGAGCAATTTATGGCAGTCTACTTAAGTGCTGGCGTCTTTTCCAGTTTAATGAGTGTTTTATACAAAGCGGGTACTAAACAAGCGGGCATGTCATTAGGAGCGGTACGTCCTTAATTTTATGTCTATAGCTATATAGTTACTGATTGTTATGGGAATTATTATAGTCGGGTGCTATCATGGCAGTGTTAGCCTACGTATGTGCACAGTATCCTGATACACAGTTAAGCATTTTGTTCTTACCTGCCGTTACGTTTTCTGCTGGTTCCGCTATCAAAGTAATTATGGGAATTGACTTTGCTGGCTGTGTGATGGGTTGGAAATTTTTTGATCATGCGGCGCATTTAGGCGGTGCAGCGTTTGGAATGTAAGTACAATTCATCAAATATTACTTATATACTAATATGTATATATTGCATCTTTTTTTATAGCTTTTGGGCAAATTACGGTGCACAAATATGGGCGAAACGCATTCATTTTTTAAATTATTATCATGAGTTGCGTAGAACGAAACAAAAATAAAGCATAGATGACTTGAGCTAAAATTTTCCAGATGTGAATTGTCGTAAATGGAAAAGTGTGCATATGCGAACCCGCGGCAGACATTGTTTTGCCTTTGAGGCTCGTGTTATCGTTTGTTAGGTTGAATAAAACGACACAATATATAAACATAATTAAGTTAATTATTCCTCTTTAGTCTTTTGTTTTGAAGTTGGTTCACTTTCCGCCTGGTTGCGCTGTATGCGATAGATAACTTCCTTTTGGCGTTGTACAAATTTTTCTCTAAGCTCTTGAGTAGTTTCTCTTTCGGGCGCATAAGATATGTGTAGTATGCCGCCAAAAAACTGCTTAGCATCCATTTGCCGTTTAGCTCGACGCGCTTGCTCCAAACGTTCAAAGTGAACTGCAAACACATCTGTAAAGGCCTCCAATTCCACTGTGAAGATAAATTCAGAATAAGTTAATAATTATTGTAACATTAATATTATACTTACAAACTATATTTTGCCATATCCGTGGTCACACATATGCAGGATATCAATTTACCGTAAGTTTGCAATTTGTTTTTAAGGTTCGTTTGTAGATTTATCCTGGGTACGCCGAATACCAACAAGTGTTGTGACTCACTAGCAACCGTATAAACCTGAAAATTGCTTTCATTACTTAAGTTTCAATAGATACAATACTACAGGACACATACCTTTACGGCTTTTAGATCCCGGCCTTGTCGATATTCTAATCTCGTAGTGCAGTATTCCATGCGTTTGTGATGGTCTGTTGGAATCGCCTCCATTTTTGTAATTTAAATTTTCATTTATTATAATTAATTATATAACTTTTTATAATAGTCGTAAGCCTAAAATACTTTATTTTCCTTTCTCCTTTTAATATTATATTAATATTAATATGAAATCACAAAACTGCTGCACAATTTTATTCTCGACTGCATTCTGTATCACACAAATTGTAACTGAAACGTAGCTCAACACTATTTGCCATTCACTTGTTGCGTGTGCATCAGCTGTTGTAATGTTGATGATGGCGGGAAATGAAAACTGCACGCCAAAAATACGCGCCCAGCATATAAGGGAAAACTGAACGCACCATTGATTCATTTGTGTTTAATATACCGAAACGTGCAGTTCCGCTCAGGAAACTTTTGTTCTATATATATATTTTCTAACCCAACTATTGTTTTAACTAAACACTTTAACTAGTAAATTACAAATATCTTAAGATGTCTCAACAAATTGCCGGCAAGGAAAACATTACTGACAACATGGAAAAATTTTCACTTAAGGTAAACGACACGTTGTATAGACATAAGATTCTATGTGTTCGTATGTATGCATAGTTTGAGTCATGCATTTAGTGAATATTGTATAAATATTTTCTTTTTTACTCTCTTTCAGAGTCCGAAGAAGAAAATTCTGACTGAGAACGCCAACAACGTGCGAAAAATGTCCTTCACCCCCACTGAAGAAAACACTGCTAACAACAAAGACGCCAGTAGTACCAGCAGTACCAGCAAGCCCACACAAAATATAATGGAGAAGAATGCGGCTCCTTTCGATCCGACAATAGAACCATTATTGCGTGAGAATCCACGTCGATTTGTCATCTTTCCAATACAATATCATGATGTCTGGCAAATGTACAAGAAGGTATGTCGAATCTGTGTCTATATGAGTGTGTATGTTTGAATGAGTGTATATGTGTAAACAATAAGTAAAACTGGCGGGAATTTCGTGGTAAAGCGCGGCAAATGATGGGTCACGTTGTAAACGTGTCAGATAACATCACTTAAAGAGTTATAACATAAAATGGGGATTCCATAATTGTGAAATAGGTCTTCATTAGCATAAAGTTTAGTTTAAGATAGTTAATAGTCAATTCTGAATATAGATAAAATTTATATTTTAACTATATTTGTATTGATTTTTGACAGGCGGAAGCATCGTTCTGGACTGTTGAAGAGGTGGATTTATCCAAGGATATGACAGATTGGGAACGACTGACAGATAATGAGCGTCACTTCATATCACATGTTTTGGCATTTTTTGCCGCTTCTGATGGAATTGTTAACGAAAATCTAGTAGAGCGGTTTAGCCAAGAAGTTCAAATAACTGAGGCACGGTGTTTCTATGGATTTCAAATCGCTATGGAAAATGTGCACTCGGAGATGTACAGTGTACTAATTGACACATATATTAGAGATCCGCAACAGCGTGATTATCTATTTAATGCTATTGAGACAATGCCGGCAGTGAAGCGCAAGGCAGACTGGGCACTCTCATGGATAGCATCCAAAGCTGCAAACTTTGGTGAACGCATTATAGCCTTTGCTGCTGTTGAAGGAATCTTCTTTAGTGGTAGTTTTGCCTCAATTTTCTGGCTAAAGAAGCGTGGTCTCATGCCTGGTTTAACGTTTTCAAATGAATTGATCTCCCGTGATGAGGGTCTCCATTGTGATTTTGCGGTGCTTATGTTCCAGCATTTAGTGCAACGCCCAAGTCGTGAACGAATCCTAGAGATCATTACAGATGCTGTGACAATTGAACAAGAGTTCCTAACCGATGCACTGCCCGTTAATTTAATCGGCATGAACTGTACCTTGATGTCAGAATATATTGAATTCGTTGCCGATCGTCTCTTGGTGGAGCTTGGCGTAGGAAAACATTATAAGACAAAAAATCCATTTACATTCATGGAAATGATTTCATTGGATGGTAAAACTAATTTCTTCGAGAAAAAAGTTGGAGAATATCAACGTATGGGTGTTACGTCAAACCGATTGGACAATGTCTTTACACTTGATGCAGACTTTTAACCTTCTAACGTATTTCGCAATCCTCACAGCTGTTGGCTGCTGGTTCCGGGTTTTATTTTAGCAATTGTACCTAAATCTTTATTTGGAATTATTTTTACTCCTTAACTACATAATTTAGTTTTTAAGCTACAAAAATTGACGGAATCCCAAATGATCATCAATTTCATTCCCACAATTAGGAGACAACATAAATTTTAAGCACATTTTTCAAATATAGTTGACAATTACATTATACATATATCTATCTACCCTTATTCATTGTACATAAACATATACGCACATACTATAAATATCTTGTTTTGTTGTAACGTATGTATCGGTATTATATGTACATACATGTGTGTATATTATATATACATGCACACGCGCATCTACGTAGCATTCAAATAAATTTTACATGTTGCGCAACTGCTAAAGTTATCGTTCAACCTCCACCAAAATGGGTGCATTTTTAATATGCAAACACAGTTATCGTTAAACCACCACAACTAAAGCTTTTAAAAACAAAGTAATTGGAATATTTTTCGATAGACACAATCAGCTGAGGCTCTCTGTATGTTCTTCCATATAGGGAGAACATGTTATCTATTTATTTACTTATTCAAAGGCAAATAAAAGTCTGATAATTGTGGACGTGTGTAAACAGGTGTAAACCTGTAATATATATAGATATAAACGTATCATAGTATAAGCAGAATGTGATTAAAAGGTATAGATAGTTTTTGATGAATGGATACTGGAGGGAGTGGGTCTTGCATGCAAGGACGAATCAACAATGGTAGCCTTTTCCAGCGTATTGCCAACGGCTGTGAAGGTAAATAATATGCCATATGCTGTACATGAAATAGGGAATGATGAAGAAGAGGAATCTTCACTGCTTGGAGATTCAAGTGCCGGCTCAATCAGTTCAACTGATGATACACAGCCAAAGCATAAAATACGTGTCACCAGCCATTGGAATAGACGGCAACGCAAGCGTTATCACTTGCCCAGAAGTTTAAAACGTTTATGTTGCTACATTCTTGGAGGCTTTCTTATATTTATCTTTATATGCAATTACTTGCCCAATTTATACTTTACTGTACAAAAACGACATGGTAAGTATTTTTATCTGTATTAGATAAAAATAGAAAATCATATATATCTATATTCAATACAGTTCCATTATCGGATTGGTCAACTAACACGTCCCTTGACATTAAGGATTATTTATTGCCACAGCAACAAACGGCACTCATTGTGCCACGTGATTTATGTCGCAACAAAACTTTTCTGATTATTGCCGTCTGTACAGACTTAAATAATTTTGTAGAAAGACAAACGATACGTGAGACATGGGGTAATACTACAGAATTTAACTATGCGGCATTTGCAAAGATGCACAACCATATGAAAGGACGATACCTGCCAGCAATGCCAGAACGTATAAAACTATACGCAGACTACTTAAGCGGCGAGGGTGACACATTAATGGCAACAGTGCGCATTATTTTTATTGTTGGTCGCAGCAGTTATGAATCACATCTTGGAAATGAAACAATAACACGTTTACATAACGAAGCTGATCTATACAAGGACATTATTCAGGAGAATTTCATCGACACCTACAATAATCTGACAATTAAATCCCTTATGGCATTGAAGCATATCAGCAGAAGTTGTGCCAAAACTTGCGCGTACTTTCTTAAATGCGATGATGATACTTTTCTCAATGTACCAAATCTTTTACACTTTTTGCTAGGCGGAACAATACCGCTATACAATGATACTGTCGACTATCATGACCGTCGATCCATATTAATAATGTCGCCACATAACCGCCTTAACGCTACAAATGGTATTATGCGTGGCCATCAATTCTGTAATGCGGTGCCTGTCGGCGACGTAACCAGCAAATGGTATATGCCGTACTATATGTTTGCTGGAGATGTGTATCCGCAATATTTATCTGGTGCTGGTTATTTAATGTCGATTGATGTAGCTGAGCGTATTTATGAGGCTGCCTTGAATACTACACTTGTCTATCTCGAAGATGTCTATATAACAGGACTCTGCGCTGAACGGGCTAAAATTAAGCGGCAGCATCAAGCACTATTTAGTTTTGCACACTCGCATCATTTGTGCGCTTTTAAAGGCAGCATTACTCAACATCAAGTTAAAGAAGAGAACATGGTGGAGATGTGGCGTTATGTATCGAATTATACAATTAAATGTCCGCCACCGGGACGTTACTTAAACGTTATGCGACTTCGTAATCGACACAAGTGTTAGCACAAGAGCTGTGAATCTGCCTCAAAATTAATGGCTTCCTCGTATACCCAGGGCTTAAAGAACAAGTATACGCATCACATACACGTATACATATACATCTACATATATATCTTAACAACATATACGAAATAACGAAAATTAATAACTATTATACAATCCACTCCTTCCCCACATTCCTTCCAATTTTTGTTTTAGGTTGTTAGCCCAATTCTACTACACGTAGTGTAATACATCCAAGATGCTCAATCACGTGCAATACTTATCATTAGTTATACACAAATACTAAGTTAGTTATACACTTTTGGGTTTTTCCCATTTTTTTGTTTTGTTCCTGAGATTAAGTTATATATTTATTTCACATTTTCTTATGTATACCCTTAACCCATTTAAAATGGAAACACCTTTATATGCCCTTGATTAGTATCAATTGCCAAGTCTATTTACTCAGACAGCTACAAATATCAAATTTAGTTTATAGATAAAAAAATTAGAGATTTATTTAGATCAACTTTTTAGAAATGTAGCTATATCTTTGGCAGACTAGAAATTGTAAACGAAAAACTTTTTTAAAAGTTCGGCAGAATATAACAGACATAGGTAACGGATTAGGACTATAATATCATATTCGCTTGTATACTGAATAAAAGCGATAAAAACAAATATTGCTCAAACTAACACTTGGTTAAAAGTTATTTTAATGCAAAAGACATAAAAGTGAAAACTATTCTCCACTTTAGGTGATAATTATTAAAAATTATTTAAAGGCAAACGCACATAATACTTACATATCTTTAATTTTTGTTAAAAATTAGCAAAGAATGGTAAACGGAATAGACTTGTAGTTTTGAAGAAGGAATCGTAATTGTTTCCTAAAAATATATAATTTTCTGTGAGTAAATTTAGAATATATAGTAGATATATTTATCGCTAAGCGTTTGGTTTTATTTGTTAATAATATTTACTATTAAATATCAATCTCATTGCGCCAATACATTATTTTCTTTGTTCTTTGTTTCTTTCTTTTTTTTAATGGAATATTGTTATTATTATCAATATCTTAAAGTGAAACTTTATTACAATACGAATATGCTTAAATATTGTATACTGTATTATCATGATTAAAAGTATAAAGAAAATAAAACCAAAAGTATTAAAAAAAATAATCTTGGTTTTTTAATGTGGCATTGGCATTACAAATTTATTTTTGTATAGTGTTATTCGTAAGTAAAGTAGAATCTTTAATCAAAAATAATATTAGGAAAAATCAAAATAACAAATTATAATGAAACTTACGTCAATAACATTTTGTACGTGTTACACCTTGAGTTCCTTGTGATCTTGATCTTGTCAAGAGCACAAGGCGAAGTGACGTATAGGGTTTGTGTGGTAAACTAATTAAACTAAATCGTCATCGATGTGTGCATCTAACAATTGTGTGCTGAAGTTATCCAATGTGGACAATGGTTTACTTGAAGTACTATCTGAAAATATCTCTTCTGGCACCTCAGCTTCTGGAGCTATAATGGATTTTGTTGTGACCTCCGACAGATCTACATTATTAGGTTCTCGAACAGTTAATACAATTCGATTAGATAATGTGTCTTTTGATGTTGTTGCTTCTTCGCATATACCTACAGCTTCAGTCTCATCAAGAATTGCATTATCTATTTCATTATCTATTTCGTTTTTTATGTGTTCAAGTATTGCAGCTACAGTGTCAGATACAGTATCATCTATAGTATCATCTACAGTATCACTGTAGCCAATTGTTTTATTATGTTCAGCAGGTTCTATTTCTTTAATTTGTGAAACTTCTTTATCAGCTAAGTCGACATTGGTTGAATTATTACACTCGAGAATTACCTCAATGCTCTCACAACTTACATTTTGTTTATCAGCAGGTTTCTCAACTTCATTTTCTGTCGTTTCTATTGGTTCATTAATGATTACTTGATTTTCGTTAGATAATACATTACTTGGCTCTAAATTGCTTCCGTTGAGAGTTTCTGATGGGGTTTCTTCTAAATTCTCATCTAATATTATTCTTAGTTCAGATGCGTTGTGTTCCTTTATTGTAATAATTTTAGTATTTTCATCAACTTCCTTCGTTTCTTCTGTTTTTTTAACACTTTCAATATTCATTGTTTGTTGAAATGTCAAAGTAGTGGTATTGCCTTCTATTGTGTCCATTTCTTTGTCTAACTGATCCTTTCTGTCACTTTTACTAGAGTCATTCTTATTTTTAATGTCATGCTTATTTTGTTTATTTTGGATTATCTTTTTTTGATTATATTCTTCAACCCACTTTCGTGCTGTTTCAAATTCCTCTTCAGCACGTCGCAACTTTACGGACACTTTCATTTTGAGCTTGGCATCGTTGCGTTTCGTTTCCGCCATGCGTTTACGATCCAGTTGTAGGAGTGCTGGATTTGGTTTGTTGGTAGTCTTCTTACGTGGGTGTTTTTTTTGCACGTTGCCACCGGGCGAATTATTTTGCTGGGCTTTCACCTCACCCTTACCCTCAGTTATTTCCACTTCTAACAGGCTAGCCAAAATGGATGAACTAAGCGCAGCAACATCAATTTCCGAATTCGGATTAATGTCTGCGATTACAGGATTAACTTGAACTATATTTAGTGGTTTAGCAGTCGATTTCACAGATGTTATTCTTAAGTCTTTGGTTGTATCTCTTATTACTGTTGGTGGTGGCATCTCCTCTTCATTATCAGAATCTATGGTGATTGTATCCGTTTTGGGTTCTACAATCTCGATTTCATTATCCTCATCATCGCTGGCTTGTTTTTCTGCAATAAAAATTTATTTTATTATTAAATATGTTTGCAACATTAATATAGGTTTTAAAATTTCTTCAAATATTAGGATATATATAGAATTTAAGCATATTTTTATTACGTTTGAAGCTTGGAATGTGTTTAAATTGTGTCATTAATTAGTAAATAATACTTGTAAAAAATACTTTTAAAAACGTTATAAACAAACTTAGTTTAATTAAAGTTAATCTTAATTAGCTTATGCATTAAGAAATCGCATTTCCTCTAATGGGAAATTTGTACGCAGCCTACGCAGCGTTTTCTCATTTGGCTGAGGATGCCGCTCCAATTCGCGGCAGTAACACTCGTAGGCGAACTTGGCCATTTGCCAGCGAAGTTTACAGGTATTTGCATCACGTCGGAAACGTGGTAGCCGTCTGGTTACTTCTGACCAGAGGCGTTCCCTTGCACCTACATCGTTGTAGTCAACGTGTCTGGAATTCCATAGTGTGGGATAAGCACGCATGGCCAAAATGAGTTGTTGTGTAAATTGTTTATCGTCTGGCATGTCTTTTAGTTTGCTAGCTGATTCACCGGGTGTGCCGGCAGATTTAGTATTCTGTATACAATCTTGTAGTGGTTCGAATTCATCACGTAAATCTTGTTCATCAATTTTATAAAGGAAATATAAATTGGCCAAATATTTTGAATACTTTAACTCAAGATTAGCAAATGTACGCTTGTCCTTGATAGTTTTTAACCGAAATGATTTGTACATTTCATACATCTGTTGCCAACGTTCCACAATGTATTCGCAGCGGTAGTCTGTTGAAGAAAGAAATATAATTTTTACAGTTTCTAAGAATCCCGTAGCTACAAATGGTTACATACTGGGCGATGATTTCCAGAAATTGAGCCAAAGGGACTTTCGCGTTTGTTCATCGATACTGTTAAATTCTGGATCTGCTGATTTACGCCATAGCACTGGATGACTTTTTGCAAAGTTTATGATGCGCATGTCAATAGGACGCACTTCGATCGGACGAACAGGTAAAGGACGGGTAGGTTTCAGCAACGTCTGCTGTTCTCTAACCTCCTGCTGTTCCTTGTGAATAGTATTCTCAATGGCATCCAGTTGTTTGCGTTCGAACCCATCACCATCGCCTTCGCCACAGTCGACAGGCAGCCATTCATTGAATGGTAAATCCCTGTTAGCCAGATAGTTTGTAGCCTTGTCAAAATAACCTTTAAATCGTTTTCCTTGCTTGAGCAAGCGCTCTATGTGCACATAACGTTTCCGTATGTTTTTCCAACGCAATCTAATGTCATCGCCACGTGGGAAATGGCTGGCAATGACGCGCCATTGTTTACGAGTAATATCTAGTTTACCATAGTCTGGATGACATGTGCACCAGATCGAGGGATATTCGCGCAGTAAGCGTGTCAGCTTACGGTCATAGGCATGTGCCTGTTCATTGCGATTCATACTCTCCTCAGTGCCAAGAGCATCATGCTCTTCATCTATATCATCATCATTGTAAGCAAACTCGGCATCTTCATCCTGATTATCATCATAATCATCCGCTTCATCTTTGCTTTGGTCAAATTCCGTATGTGCATGCGTATCCAAGCCGTCATCTTCGTCCTCAGGATCACCCTCTGCGCGCACACCAAGTGGCAATAAAGGTGGTAGCGGCTCTACATTTTCACCATCCTTCAGATTTGCTTGCAAACTCTTACGATACTCATAGACCTGATTGTGAAAGCTATTGCATCCTGTGTTAAATAGATCTATATCATCCAGCTGGCCATAACAAACATAATCAACAGCTGCAAAATAGTCAAAGAGTGAGAGAAAGAGAAACTACGTTAAACTAAAGAGAAAAACTGCTGCTGAATTCGATTCCATTGCCCTTTTTGGATATTTTTAAAAACACATGGACCTAGCTTTTGGTCATAATATGATAATCATCTTCAAATCAAGTTGCCAATTGTTAACACACTTATCGGGTCATCGAATTTAAAAGCCAAGGAATGGAACTCGCAGAGTTTTTCTTAAACACAACATTAAATACTTACATGATCCTCCTCACATCATAATTTTACTTATGGTTACTACCCAGATTTATCGTAGATATTTCTTTTATAATATTTCTCTTCTTTCTTTCTGTTTTTTTTTTTGGTTAATAAACAGCCGACCATGTGTTAAAATATTCACAAAAGACAATGTACACTTAAGTTATAAAGGTCTCTTAAGAGAACTGGCACACAGGCTCAGAACTCATTAATAGATATTTACATACATTTTTCTATATATATATATATAATGATTAACTGTTTGTTTAAAACACAATAATGCTTCAACATAACATGAGGTTTATATACATCAGGGTATTGTGTATATCGTTTTAAATTTAAACGGATTATACTATAGCTAAAGTATGTGAGATTTCACTTACCGGCAGCCAGCTGACCGTTCTCCAAGCTATTGGCATCATTGGTGAAGCCCATTTCACGCATATCGACAAGACATTTATCCTGCAGCTGTTTGAATCTACCAATGGCATAAGTCATTAAATAGGATAGATGTATATAAAGTTCCTTGAGATCCATATAGCTCCGAGCCTGATTATACGCATTGGAATGGGTTAATGTTTGCACTTTTCCGGTAAGATGTGTACATATATCCATGGCACTAAATATCTGTTCCTGTAGCTGCGTACGCGCCGTGCCAATAGGATTATTGGGAAAAACATGACGTACTAGCGTGTTAGTTTTGGCTACAGGTGTAGGTGTCACCATTATGGTAGCACCACTACCATTACTGTTCACTGGCGTTGGGGGTGCCTGAACGTTTACTGAATGTACTGTGCCGCCATTGTTGACACGCACCACTTGTGGAGCACGTTGCTGTTGATTTGTCTGTGGATTGTATATGCCCATGTTGCTACCAAATCCTGGATTGTTTTGCGCTGTCCGCGGCGCTGGTTGTTGACGTATAATCACTTGCGGGTTTAATGAAACAGGTGGTGAAGGCGCAGGTGCTAATGTTGTCGTAGGCTGACCTGAACCGGGAGCTTGACGTTTAACCTGTGTGGATTACAATTTCATTTAGATGATTTTCTTTTTTAATAGTTAGTTATAATCGTCTCTATTACCTGTATCAGTCGGCCATTAGGTAGACGATAAGAATCCTGCTGTGCTGCACTATTGAGATCAACGCGAAAGCCATTTATAGTATGAAAAACTGGACCAACACTTCGTACTGAATTAGGAACCACAGTGCGTCGAACCACAGATGCTGTATTGGGTGTTGATTGCCGGTAGCGCATACCAGAGCCGCTAAGCACCAGCGGTGGCGGAAGACTGCACCGCGATATATTTGGACCGTTTCCGTTGGTGCCAATGATGCTGCTACTGCTGCTGCTGCTATTGGAAGGTGTATTGGGACTGGGTCCTCTATAGTTCTGCTGCACGGTTACAATGCGCGGAGTTGTAGTTATGCTACTGGATGGCGTTGAAACTCGTGCTATTGGCTTTGGCGTTACCGAAATTTGGCAATCGGGTTCCAACATACTAAGCAAATCCGGCGTACAGACAACTTCATCATTTGAAGATTTCGGACGCTTAGCGGTCGGACCTTGGGATTTAGATTTCTTAACTGAAATTATAGAGCTAGTATGACTGCGTTTAGATACATTAGACTCTATGCTCTCCATGGAATCCGAAAGGCTACTGGCTTTTGCTTTAGCCAAACGACAGCATGTGCTGCTATCCTTTTGCATATATTTGCGCATTTCATTATCCGACAATTGCATTGATTTAAGGCCGCTGCAAAGGAAAAAGAATACATTTGTCAGATTGTGTACACCGTTTGTAAGTTATTTTGGCACTTACTTTTTTTGTGATTCGATGTAGTTGACAAGAGCCCAGTGTTGGGCACGCAAAGGCCACAGTATCTTAGAAGTGCATCTAAAGCAATTCCAGTTCTCATTTTGCTCAATGTCAACGATAACGCCACGGGATAAATTCTTGACAATACACGATTTGCAAAACACAAATGGGCACGTGGAGCAACAATACACCTCACCACCCTGGCCACACCAGCGGCAATATAATTCCGAGCCATCCTCTCCTTTTGAGAACTCGCCACTATTATAAAACTCATGACACTTTACGCAGTGTGTTACACGCAATATTGGATGCATTTTAATGTTGCTATCTGAGCTAGGCGCTGTACCAATGTGCATACGGCAGACGGTGCAATGTACTTTTCGTTGATTGACAACATCCACGGTAGGATACATTTTTAAATAAAATCGGCACTCCTCGTCTGAAATGCTGCTGTCGATTACATATTTTGTACCTGCACAAAAAACACACATGTGAATAGGTTTTGAATGCGACACACGTTTGAGTGGAGGCGCCAATTTTATCCCTCCCCTTCACCCCACGTCTGGTTACTTACCTGTGTAATCAAACTCAAAAGCTTTAACAGACGCCGACGGTGATGGTATTGCTGGCACTGCAACTGTAGATGCAGCGTTGTTGCTGGAAGCACCACTGCCAAAACTCATTTTGGATAAATGCTTGCACGTGGATTAATAGACAATTTTAGTTTAATCTTCTACAACAAGAATGCACACAGTAGTGTAACACTATATATAATACAAATACGCTGGCTAATCTAGCATTTACGGCATTAGTAGCAACAACGCGCTTATTTTGCAACAATAAACAATCGCAAATCATAACCCATTAGGGTTTTAATAGGAGATAAATTAATTAATTTGTTGTTCAACAACAGCTTTATAACAACGAAAATGTGTGTTTTTTGATATTAATTTAAAATACTTTTAACTTTTTTTACTGAACAACATTGAAATGATTTTTTCACTCGACTGCTGTTATACTATTTCCAATATGGCAGCCACTTCGTGCGTGCGACCCGAGTGCGTCCACGAAGTATACATAACAAGTTTTACAACTCTAAACTAATAATGATATATATGATAAATATAAATACATATATATACATTTTGGTAGATATATGTTGAATAAGCCTCCTAAGAGATCCAATATTCAGATTTTATTGGATTATATTTATGGATATGCATATGCAATCTACTGATCGTGTACATTTCCTTTATATTTTAATTTATCCAACAGATAAATGTAGGGTCGATTGGTTAAATTATATAGTAACTAACTAGTAACATGTAAACTCTAGCTTCATTGAAAAAGTTTTAAAATATTAACCTTAAAAATCGGAAATTGTGAGTACGGCAACCCTGTCGACATATGATTATCTCTCTCCCACTAACACAAAAGAAACGGTGTATAACTGAGTTGCCAATGACTGGTTTAGGTCTATTAAGTTTAAGTTAATAATTTTAGTTTAGTTATAGTTTATAGTGAATAATAATTTGAATGTTATTTTTAAAAAATTAAACCGGTCAAAATACTTATGTATTGTTTAACACTGACAAAGATATATAACAATCAGCTAATCAATTTATATCGTTACAAGAAATCGTTTTGTTTCTGAAAAGTGTGCACATATTGAAAAAAATTTAATATATATTAAAATTAAAATATACTTATGTGCACACTAAGATTGCGTGCTGAACACTGTAGATATACAAGGGAAGAAAATAATTTCATGGAATACCCCTGATAAAAATGAATACTATATACTAAAATAAACTAAACCTTTACGATATGCTATCGATAACCGATTGTTGTTAAATATATATGCAAGTGTGATAACAAACAATCGTAATTTGTACATAGAATTTATTTCAAGGAATCGTCTGTCATTATTGTTTTTTCCCCCAATTTTGACAGCAGAAATTTTACTCGGTTGCCTTGTGCAATGTGATTTGTGATTTGACGCTTAACAATATCTAAAAATGGAGCCCGCTACATCGAGCTCGGCATCCAAATCATTAAATTCTGACTTCTTTTATGGATGGGATTTATTATACAAAACTGTAAATGGTATAATATGTAAGAAGCCAGATGTTTTAATAGTGCTAGCACATTTTTTGCTGACTAAGCATTATAAATTTCGTTGCGTTGGAATTGGAGATGATGTCAGTAATATTTTATATTATATATTTATAGACTTACCCTGAATTGAACTTTCGCGAAATATTTGCAGAAAACTTTACCCGAGGGCGAAGTGGGCAGTGAACTGTTGCCAGATGATTGGAATGGCGACAATACAAAATACTCCCTACGCTACGTACATGATAATGCCCTTTACTTGCTGTTAGGACATATTACAGAAGATGCATTGATTGTCAATCTGCTAGATATCAACACAAAGAAAGTGTCTAACATCTGCATTACACCGGACTCTTTAGTAGTCGAAGTTAAAGGTGGTATTGATAAAATAATGCCTTCGGCCACAGATATTGTTGAGCGTTTTCGCAAGGAACTATGTGATCCAGTAAGATTATATATTTAATGACATTTTTAAAACACATTTGATTACCTACATTTTTAGGTTTTCTCTGGAAATTCACGAGAGGCAACCACTCAGACACAGACAAACCAGACACCAACCCAAATCACTGATCCCCTACGCATTGGAGAACCAAGACGTCCCGGGTAAGTTAATATATAATAAATATATTAAATATTAAACTGAATTCCTTTTTTTTTAGATCATATATGCCACATGGCTTTGAGCCAAGACCGTTTGGTTTTCCCGATATTGGACGTGGGGATTTAGATCCATTAGGTCGTGGTTCTGGTAATCTCTTCCCTTTTAACCCTAATCCTGGACTAGCACGTTTTGATCCATTTGGTCCCATTGGTCCACACGGACCTGGACATACGGGACCGAATCCAGATCATGCACGTCCACCAAGTTGGAATCCTGATTACTATATGTAAAGGTTACAATATATTTATATATGCAACCTAATCAGGAGAACACGGTCAAAATTAAATCAATAGTTAATACTAATATTCTCTTGGTTTTACTTATATAAACAATAAAATTTCCTTATAATGGAAAGTGAATATAATAAATACAATAATAATAAATGTTTTATTTAATTATTGTATTTAAAAATATATATATATATATATTATATAATAAGAACAGATATGAAATCAGCCTATATGTATATGATTATAGTATATAATATTTTGTATGTATATATGTGTGTACGTATATATGTGACATAAGCATACTTTCAATTTTTTTTTTGTGTATATTTGGCTGATCAGGCGGATCACACGCAAATCAGTGCAACAAAAGTAAAGGCGATTCAAATTTACAAAGAAAATTCTAAAACTAAACAATGTAATGGCGTGTTATTGCGCAAAGAACTCAATATATATATATATGTATGTATGTATGTATGTAGTACATATATGTATGTATTTATGTATGTTGTTAAGCTGCGCTTGAAAGTAATTGCAACGTAATCTCAGGAATAGTCAGCTACGGAATTCTATGTATTATGCGCAGCAATTCATATTTTCTTTTTATATATATATAAATATATATAGATATATGTATATAAGATTTTATATCTAGCCTAATATTATATTTATAATAATATTTTGCTAATAATTAATTAATTTGTGAACTTGTTTTAAGTTCTGTTTGTTCTGCTGTTTGACTTATTTTATCGCAGACAAGTGGAAATTTTTTTTTTATTAATTTAAAAAAAAAATCATTTGTGCCTTGGCTGCATTTGTATGTAAAAGGCTTGGGCTTACTTTAAGGCTTAGGCTTAGGCTTATATAGTGCGTTGTGTGTGGTTCTAGCGAAGCATTTATAAACTTAATTCATCTCCCCATCTGTCTCACTGTCTGTCCCTCAGTCCCATTCCCCAATAAACATGCGTGGTGTGGGCACATAGCCGCGTGTTGGCAGCGGTAAATGGCGTCCATAGATGTGATTATATGGTGATTCAACAAGTTCGGAATCTACAAAAAGCGTAGTAAAGGGTGATATTAACAAGTGTCTTTGTATATATTTTTCTAGGTTTTGGGTTGTATATAAATATATATATGTACATATAGGATAATGATTATGGGTATATGTAATATGAATGGGTGGGTGATAATAATATTGATATTATATAATTATTAATTCTATGTACAATGTTGCTGTCCAGGGTCCAAGCTAAAAATATATATATATTGTATAAATTGCAGTTAGTATTAAAAAAACATTGTACATTTTAGGTACACCAGGTGCTAGGTAACGGAAACGGTAACGATAACGATAACGATTACGATAATATATAATTATTATTAGAGGCATATAAACAGCGATTTTATCCGGGAGTAACGACATAACAATAACAAAAACACAATTAAAGCCCCAAATAAAATAAAACCCAAAAGGCTGTCTACCGTTTTTTGGGATTGTAGGAGAAAGGAGGATAAAAAGTATAACCTCATTTTCGATTTTCTGTGTATCGTTTCAATATATCAATATATTCAATAGTCGAGTATTTGGATTTTCTTCAGGCTGAGGCTGCGTGGTTTGCGCGGCTTTAGGTAACCATAAATGGATTCCATGTCGCTGATGTCAAGGCGGCTGGCAGTGCGCCCAATTCTTTGTTGTTGCAATTGCATTGGAGGCGGTGCATTGTTTGTTGTTGCTGTTGTTATTCCTGTGTGTTTTGTCTTTCCTATTGACCCATTGATTGTTGCTGTTGTAGTTGTTGTTGTTGCAGCTGTTGTTCCTCCTGCAGTCATTGGTTTTGATGCTGCTGCTGTTGTTGTAGCTAAACTCTTTGTTACTGCTGTCGCTGTTGTTGTTGCTGTTTTTACTGTGGCTGTGCGAGCACTTTTATTTTTACTATTGAAATTATTTTTGTTTTTCAAAACGTCATCATTGTTTTTCTTTCCATTGCTTTTGCTGTTGTTAGTCTTATTGTTGCTGTTGTTGTTCGCTAGCTGTCGCTTATTGTTGCTGTTGCTGTTATTGTTGTTGTTAGTATTGTCATACAGTTTTTTGTCAGCCCTTTGAAAATGTGTCGCCAGCGGCTGACATACAGTGATATCCCCTCGTCGCCGCCAACTTGGTGCCGGCAAAGGCGGCTTGTTGTAATATTGCTGAATGCGCTTGGAGGGCACATGAAAGCTGTCCATGTTGTAGCTGTTATTATTATTGGAATCTATAGAGTTTGGCACACGCTCATATATGTTGATTGCTGTTGTTGGTTTGGCTACAATGCGACTACGTCCGCCATACATATAAAGGGAGCCCTCCTCATTCGGTTGCTCAAAGAAACTCTCTGTGGATTGGGATTTATTGCGCGTGGCCAGCAGTGCGGGTGCTGCCAATTGACGGAGCTGTGCACGATCCACATAGACGTCTGTCTCATCATTGCTGTGCACGTTACGTTGACGTTGCATGTGCCGCATTTGTTGCATATAGCTCTGTTCGGTGTTGTCGTCAATGTCAAAGTCCTGGTCAAAGTTATCGTATTCGTTACTGTCATAGCGCTCGTCTGTAGTGGTCATTGTGGTCAGCTCATCCTCCTGCACCTGTTCCAGCACTGATATATCACTCTCACTGCACCACTTGGCAACTCCCGCATTCTTGTCTCGCAATCCACCGCTCAAACGCTGATGGCGCCGCAACTGCTGCTGGCTGAGACTGCGCTGCGGTCGTGGAGCTGGCACTTCACCACAGAGTGGCGCCAATGCGTAACAGCTGACACAGTTGCAGGCATTCTCAGACAGTAGCTGTGTGCGACGCATGGATACACGTCGGGCGCCCTGACGCACAGCCAAAGCTTCCAAGTCATCATAGTATTGGCCAGGCGGTATATAGCCAGAACTTGGTGTACTTTTATTCTGATGATGCAACCTGTGGCAATGATGATGCTGATGACGATGATGCGAATGTCCATTCCCATTCCCATTTCCATTTCCGTGTGCATGTGCATGTGCATGTGCGTGTGCTGGGTGTGGATGTGAGTGCGAGTGCGAGTGCAGGTGCTGCAACTGTTGCTTGTTGCTATGTACTTTTTTATTCTGATGATGTTGGTGGTGCCTGCCTGTGGCAGACTGTTTTGCTGCTGTATTGCTTTGTGCCTTAGCTGTAATATTAGCTGCTGATGCTGCTGCTGTTGTGTTTAATGTTATTGCTGAAAGGTCCGCTGGCAATGATTGTGGTTGCATTTGCATTTGCATTTGCAGGGCGTGCGATTTGTGTTGATGCAGTTGATGTGGTGGTTGTGATGGTGGTGGTGGTGGTATATGTAGTTGTGGCTGATAGCCGCCCTGTTTATAAATACCTATGCCACTCTCATAGCTGCGCGTCTGCCAGATCTGATGCTGCTGCTGCTGCTGTTGTTGCTGCTGTTGATGATGTGCTGCATGTGCTGCTGCTGCTGCTGCCATCAATTGTTGCTGCTGCTGATGTTGCTGCTGTTGTATATGATGTGGATGCATGCCAGCCAAGTGATTATGTATCATCGATGTCTTCTTCTGACTAAGCGTGCTCATGCCATTGCCATTACCATTGGTAATAATATTATTGCCATTGCCATCACGTTGATCCTTGGCGCTTGATTTCGATGACTTGACAAAGTTTGGGACACGTGCACGTAGGCCACAATAATAGGGATCATCTAAGGAAATTAAACCTTATTATTATGGTTTGTTAATTATTAAATAAATTATCTATTATATTACCATATTTCTTGTTGTCTTTGCCTTTGTCCGATTTGCCGCGAGACAATTTGATTCTGGCCTCCAAATCAATATCATCATAGTCCGGCTAAGAGTAGCAAATAGTTAATAATTAATACGTTTTATAATAACAATTTAAAACTAAGTAGCAAATATTTATTTAAAGCCCATCGTAAGCAACAACAATAACGATAACATCAACAACAAACAGCAGCAACAAAAACAAAAGACTTAAGCAACAAACGCGTTGGACTTTACTTTGCGCAAGGTGCGCCAACAACTCGCTGCACACGTCGCTCTATCTATGTATGTATGTATGTCTGTGTGTGTGTGTTTATTAGTATGTGTGTTGGGCTTACAGTTAGCCATAACTGTGCAACTTTATATATATATATATATATATATATATATAGGCAGAGCTTACAGCTGGTTCGTTGGGCCCATTGGCAAACCATCGGCAACCATTGGCAACATTCCGTGCATATTAATTACACGCGATTCGTTTGCAGTTATTTCTCTTGTATTGCTGCTGAAATTCGAATATTATTGAATGCAAGCCAAATGCTTGTTGAAGCTCAACGATGACAACGTGTCCAATATACAGTATAATAACCAAAGCGAAATCGTCATTGTTGTTGTTGTTGTTGTTGTTGCTGTCGCTGTTGCCGTCGTCGTCGCCATCGCCGCAACAAGTGGCCTGGTATTTATAGCCTAACCAGAACTCTGACGGGGCTGAGGGATGGAGTGGCCTGGCGATTGGTGGGCAGCCAAAACAGGGCTAACAGAGAGAGAGACTTAAAGCCAAAGCCGTAAACCATTTTGCAAGTGCTCGCGTTGCGCATGTAGCCAAGCATAGCCATGGAGCTACCCGTTATTAACGTTGTTGTTGCTGTTGCCAATGTTGTTGAAGTTGTAGTTGCTGTGGTTGTTATTATTAGTTGCCACACTTCTTGGCTGTCTGTATAGGTTTTTATTTTTGGCTCTCCCCTTAACATGAAATCAAAGCTAAAGTTTATAACGCGCTCGCGCACCTCCCACCAACAATTGTTCCAACACTTCGGTAACAAAACACTTGATGCAACATTTAAGTTTTAAGTTGCAATTGCAATTTGTTAGTAACTTAGCTAATTGACTCACCTTTGGAATTAGATCGTGCGCATAAACATTATCCCTGGGCGGCAATTTGGGTGGTTTCTCGCTGCGCTTATGCGCCAATTGTTGCGTCTGCAATAGCAATTGTTCTCTTGTGGCAGCAACATGTCCATTATTACCATTATTCAAATGTTTGCCATGTTGCTGCTGTTGTTGTTGCAATTGCTGTTGGTGGCCGCTGCCAAAACCTGAGCTACCAGAACTACCATTACTACCATTGCCAGCTACGCTATAAGGATCCTCATCCGGTATGGGTATGCGCGGGCGATTCTTTATATCCACAATGGGACGTTGCACTGTAAACAAGAATAGTAAGAGGAGTGAGAGAGGGGGGGCAATAAATCAATATGAATGTCATACAAATGTGCGCACAATTATAGCACACACACACACACACACACACATGAAACAATAGAGCTGCATGCGGGCGGCTTACAGCCTTGAAATGAGTTCACTTTAACTGAAACTGGCAACGTTATGTGGCTCAGAGTAGATTCAAAGCTCAACCAGAATCAGTTGCATGGCTAATATATAAATCAGTTGCCAGTTATAGCCAAGTTAAGACTTGACACAGTTAAAGGCAACAATAAACTCAAAGAGACTTATGAACTATATATATATATATATCTCTTATCTGATATTCTCGCATATATATATATATATATATATATATATAAGTATGTTTAACCTTTGCTTTAGCCATTTACTACAATTGCTCATAGTTCATGCTCATCTCTAGAATCTAAAGCCACACACACTCGCACACACAGACAGAGACAGAGTTTATAGGTAATTGTTAGTTACCTGGCGGCAGTTTGCTCTTTAGCATATCCATGGCTACCACATTCACAATAAGCACCCAAATGGGGCACTCCAAAATGTCATTCTCCGATTTGACAAAGGCCACAACCGATAGGCATTGCGTCTCCAAGCGTCGACGATCTGGATAGGCACGGCGCAGTTCACGATTAACATTCGATTGAAACTTCTTCATATCGAAGAGCTGCATAGGAAACAATATAATAAACCATTATATAATTTGCATATAGTACAAGAGTATATATATATATATTTAGTATATAGTATATAATTAACAATTACCTTGACTATTTTTTCGCTTTCGAGTGCCTGATTTGGCAGCTTTAAAATTTCGGCACCAATGGAAGTCTCCTCATTGGGATTGCTGGCGGTGCTCTTAACAAAAACGTTGCTCTTGGCATAGCGACGTACAAGTATATTGCCAGCATCATCCATTTTTATTTTGACACCCTGCAAATACACACACACACACATATGAATACATATAATTAATTATACATAAAGAAGCAAAAGAAAATTAAAAAACAAAATGCTAAAAAGTAGCTGTAATATTTTATAAGTCTTTCGTCTCTTTGGGGTTAGGGAACAGGTGTCAAGCGGCGCTAATGGCCAATTCTTGTCGTTGTTTTGTGCCATTAATTTGTTATGAGGAGGAGAAGGTGTAGAGGCGTGTCAACGCCCACTGTGGCGTCAATTTAATGAGCTATAAAACTTTATTTCACGCTTACCTGACCGATGACGCGCTTCAGTTCGTCCGTTTTCTGATCTCTCATGGGATTGTCAAAGCCGCACAGGCCAATGCTATAAAGAAAAGATCGAAAATATATATATATTTATATGGATTTAGATAAAAAATATATTAAATAATAACATTTTAAGCCCAAAACAACAATTTATTAATTGCAAATCAATCAGCTGCCGCATTAAATCTAAAAACAACAATTGAAATTATTTTATATAAAAGTTGCTGTTGCTCTATGTGTGTGCGTGTGTGTGTGTGTGGCACGTTCACTTTTTTAAAGGGGCCAGAAGTTCGATACAATTCGAATGTTGTGCATGAGTCATGAGGCAGCAGTCTGCAGCATTTTGTTACATTAAACGTTTGACAAAACATATTTTGTTATACTTTATTTTGGGGCAACAAAACAGGCGCTGCAGCAACATAGGCAGCAACAACAACTACTAGTACTACTGAGGCAACTGAACTGTGGCAGCTAACAACAGATATGTGCATTCGCCTGCCACAAATTCGCATTGACAGTGATTTATGAGGTTGCCGCAAAGTGTGGCAGCTGCAGACAACAACAACAACAACAACCCCAACAATAACAACAACAAAATTTTATAATAAACTTTTCATATTTTGTTTCTTTGTTTAATTGCAGCATTGGCTAGACTTTTATGAGTCATGTTCTGCGTGTTAGTTACTTGTCAAGTTTGTTGCCTAAGTCTTTGCCTACATACACACACACACACACACACACATATATATATATGCTAAAGCCTGGCCTAAAGTATATATATGTCTATATATATATATACCTATACAATTCTGTATAAGTTCCCAAAAATTTGTTGGTTAATAAGCCAAATGAAAATACTTGTCTCTAGCTGCTTGTTGTTTCTTGCTTGTTGCTTGTGATTAGAGGTATACGTTTAAGGTCGTTCCAAAATGTCGGCTAAAATGCTAACAAGAAGAAGAAGAAGAAGCAGCAGCAGCCGAAGCAGAAGCGGCTGCTGTAGAGGAAGCGGCTAACCACCAGCAGCTAAAATACCCAACAAAAACAACAACAATAAAACGAAACTAATTGTAATTGTTGCTCGTAAAAAGGCCAATGCTTTGCCACAAAAGTTGCTGCTGTTTGTGGTGTTGCAGCGATCATTATTGTTGTTGCTGTTGTTGTAGGTGTTATCTGCACTGCTCCTGTCTCTGTTGCTGCCAAGCTCACTTGACGCCGCTCTGTCACTATTATGTTTTATGTTAATTTAGATAATGAAACGCTGCTGTTACTGCCGTTGGTGTTTGCTGCCTGACAGTCAGCAAAGCGCAACAGCAGCAGCAATAAGAACAGCAACAATTGCCGTTGGCATTTGGCCATGTGCCTTAGTTCTGCGCGTAACATCTGCCAGCGTGTACGTCGACATCGACGTCGCGTCTCTTTGGCGTTGATTTATTGGCTAAATGCTTGTAAAAACCGTTGAAATGTATGTCAAAGTTTTCCATGAAATGAAATCGACATGGACTGTTGCTGCTGCTATGGGTATGGTGCTTCTTCTGCTTCTGCCACTGCCACTACTTTCTGGGTGATATGCTGCACACTTGCATGTAAACGTACAACTTTCAAGGTTGCAGCACATAAACGAAACGGATTTGCAGTTCTTTTGGCGGCTGCAATTTAATGCAAAGCTATCAAAAAAAGTGTTATTAAAATTTAATGCAAAGATGAACCAATACCAACCACAACAATTGCTGTTGCATATGCAATTGTTGCTGCAGTCAGTTGTAGTTGGCTAGAACCCAACCCCAATGGCAAGCAAACCTACTACCAATCACATATTTATATAGTGTATATATATATATATATATGTATACAGATACCAATTCATGGCCTGGCACAATGTTGCATTCACTTCGATGTGGACAACATATGCTGCTGCTTATATATACATACATATACATATATACATACATACATAAATATCAGTTGCAAGGTCGTCCAGTATAAAAAAAAACTGGACCTGACACGCCTAAATGAGTTAAAAATGCGAAAGGCACAAAGGCAATGCACAGACTGTTGCTGCATTTTTACGGCTGTTGCTGCTGTTGTTGTTATTATTATTGTTGTTGTTGTTGTTGTTGTTGGTGCTGCTGCTGCTGCTGTTGGTGGTGATGCCAATGAAAGCGAGAGTTAAAAGTCGCAGCGGGTTTCCAGAAAACGAGAAGCTACAAAATTTCGAGTTCAAGTTAAACGTGTGCAGTGGGTCAAACCTTGCAAAAAGGGGGAGATGCAGTTGCTGTTGTTGCTGCTTCTACAAGGAAGCGCCAGTGCCAGCAGCAACAGCAACACACACACATACAACAACAACAGTAAAAATGCAGTTAACGGCGACTGGTTTTTAACAGGCCAAAACTGGAGATGGCAACGACGACGACGATGACGATGACGACGCTTTGACCTGCGGCTAGTTTTGCATTAATATAAAAAAAAAAACACCAAAAAAAGCAACAAACAACGACAACAACAAAATATTAACCGGTTGAGCTAAAAATAATGCATGGTATAATCTAAAATATTAAAGAGAAACGCAGCAGTCGGCGGCGGTGGCCATTTGGGTAAAACCCAGACCAAAACGAAAGAAGACTTAGGCAACGAACTTGCCCGACTTTATCGTTTAGAAGTTTCAATACGGATTTAGTTGCAATTAGTTTAAATTAATTGTCAACAACTATTGCTGCTGCTGCTGCTGGTTGGTCACACCTTAAACGTTTTGAAGGCCATGTCTTATGCTCATTCTTGGCCACTTTAAATTGGCTCAAAAGTGGCACGTGTGCCATACACAAAACAAGTAACAGTTAGCAGTCAACAGTGAATAGTTCACTTCAGTTTAGTTCAGTTTTTGGTTTCTGTTCCGTTTTCGCAATTACCAAAAGCGAATTGCGTTTCCTATCGCCTTTTTCTCTTATGTTAATGTTTATTTCTATTGTAAGTTAAAGTAAATCGAATTTGGTCTTTTGTTTGGCTGGCTGTAAATTTATGACTTGGCCTTGGCTAGCCTTTGGGGTGCGCCCCTTATTTCTTTTTTTTCTTTTTTTTTTTTGCCTTAATTTTAATCGCATGAAATGAAATGTTGCAAAATGTTGCTCTGTTTAAAACACGCTGTGCCTTGTGCCGTATGCCTCGGGTATTTATGAGTTCGATTTGATTTCCAACATGCAAATTTGATTGGTAACACGCCTACGCAAAACAGCAGCAAATATATATAATTACAACTCTCGCCAGCAACAGCAAAGAGCAACAACAACAACAACAGTTGTCATAAGCAACAGGCAAAAGTTGATATTGGCGCCAATTCAATTGTTGCACAAGCCTCAGTTGAGGCAGACATGTAAGTGGTCTGGCCCTGAGTGTGTTAAAGGGTTTGCCATTAATTAAATGCGCTTGTTGTATAAACTGCAACTGCAACTGTTGCAGCTATATATAATACAGCTGCTGCTGCTGTTGGTGTAGTTGCTGTTGTTGTGTGGTCCTTAGCCTTTGCTGCGTGTCGTCGTTTAACGCAACGCCTCCACAAGAGGCACATTCTAATTAATTAATTTACATGCAACAACAGCAACAACAGCAGCAGCAGCAGCAGCAATAGTTGCAGATACTAGGTGTGAAATTTGCAAATCTGCAACATGCAACAATTCAACTTTATGCTGCTTGCAATACCAACGAATTGCTGCTACACTTTTAAAGCAACAAAACAACAAAAAACAAAATTTTGTGTAAAAAATTCCAAAGAAATTTTTTGCTTTAAATTCAAAATAAAAAAAAAAACTAAACGAGTTTTTTTTTAAACAAGAATTGATTTAGTATTATTAACTTTTAATTTTATTATAAAAATAAATAAATAAAGCCACAAAACAACAAGCCAATAAACGGGTTAAACATGCTTTAACATAGTTCGATTTTAGCCACAAAAAAATGGTAAAAAAAATATTTTTCGATATTAAAACTGAAACTGAAACAGGTTATAAAATCTGTAACTGAAACTATATTAAAGTATATATATATAAATATATACATATATATATATATATATATATATATATATATATATGCAAGTCTAGTCAAAGCTAAAGGACTTGCCTTTTGTTAGGCAATTTTCATTTGCATTTTCAGTTGATTTCTAAGGAAAAGCGTTGCGTGTGGAATGAAAAATAGTTAATGCAAGGCTTATGATAAGCGCAAGTTTTTCTCTAACTATACACTGTTGCTGCTGCAGCTCTTTGTTGTTGTAATTTGACAAGCAACAGCAACAATTGGTAGCAGTAGAAAAAAAAAAAAAAAAAAGCTAACAAGGGCTGACAGCAGCAGCAATTGTAGCTAATTAAACAACAAGCTTCAAACGTGTAGTTATACACCTAATGGAAAAAGTACAGACAATGAGACAAGGGCTAAACAGACCACACACACACACACACGTACATAAATAAATATATATATACACACATATACATGTCTATACATTTATGTAAAGTAAGTTTGTTTGATGTCAGCGGCATGCCAATTGATTAACTTGACACTTTCAACTCGAAATCAGAGTTGCTGCTGGCGGCTGCTGGCAAGACATATTTAACCTGCAATTGACATGAACAACTAGCCAACAGCCAATGGCAGCCATAACAACATTGACAACAACATGCAACATGCAGCATACAGCAGGCAACACAAGACATCTTTTAGTTACAAGAAAGCAAAGAAAGAAGAGAGAAGCCAACAAAACAGTTGCATTTCAAGCCAAATCCAAATCCAAAAACAAATGACAACTGCAATTTGCTTTGCAATCGTTGATGACCTCGTCACGAATAGATGAATGACTTTCGTTATTATATTTTCCATTTCATTTAACTGTTTTTTTTTTCTTTCTTTATCTTTTCGAATTGTTTATGTATATATTTATTTTTATATATATATATTTATTTATATATATATATATATTTTTATATATAAATTTCATTCATTTTATTGCCTCAATTGGCAGTGGAGTTCAACAAAAATCAGTTGGCTGCTGCATAAATTTATTTTTGCTGTTGTTGCTGCTGCAGTTGACATTTTACTGGCAGCATCTTCATTTCGTTGCAGTTGCCACAGTAACAAAGGAAGCCGCCACCAGCAAATGCAATTGCAACAATGCAACTGTTGCCCTTTTTTGGTCCTGTTATTGTTGTGCTTGTCAATGTTGTTGTTGTTGTTGTTGCTGTTGCTGCTGTTCGCATACATTTGCTGCTTAAGCAGCTTAAGTTGAGTTTTTTTTGTTCGAACTTGAATTGCGCGCTGTGCGTTTAATCAGCACATTTATGGTCTAATATATTATACATACATGGCTTATATAATATGTCTATATATATATATATATGTATAGCTTAAAATCGTCTTCATTATGCAGACTTCTTGACATTTTAGTCTCAAGTGTTGGCCGTTGTTGTTGCTATTGTTGATTTTCGTATGAAGTCAAAGTGGCTGTTTGTCTATTGGCTATTGGCTCTTGGCTCTGTTTGCTGACTGAATGTGTGGGCTGAAAGCGAATAAAATTGGCTAACAACAATTGAGGCAAAAGCGTTTGGCATTTGCAATTTCTGGCACGCAACTATAAAACAAAAAAACAAAAACAAAAAATACAATACGAAATCATTTTGAGACGGAATATGTTAATTAGCCTCAAAATGCAGCAATTGCAAGCCAAACCCCAAAAACCAAAGCCAAAACCAAAGCCAAAACCGAAAGCCAAAAATCTAATAGCTAAAAAAAAACCTTTAAAAAACTGTAAAAATTCTTAGAAAAAAGAAACAACAACAACTTTAAACGGAAATCGCTCATTTTATAGAAATACGCGCAATTATTAAAGCATTTTTAACTGTTGTTGTTTTTGCTGTTCTTGTTGTTGTTGTTGTTGTTATGCTGTTAGTTATAGCTCTTATATTATTGAGGCATTTTCACATGCTACAAATTGCTGCAAGTGAGGTCAAAAGATGTCGTAATTTGCATTTGCCATAAGATACACAATTGAAGGTTCTTTTTTTTGTCTTCTTCTTAACTCATCTTACTCACTCCCCTGCCCTCCCCTGCCTACCTTCAATCCCAACTACATCTATCTTGTTACAAGTTCAGCTGTGCTATTAAATTGTTATACCCGAAAGACCATCAATTTGATGGGCGTTAGACTGAAGTCTCATTCAACGCTCATTTGAGAGCACATCAGGTGCAATTTAGTAATTTATTATTAAGCCAGGGAAAAAACAAACACACACACACACACATATATATATATATCTGAAGAGCTCTCCTGATTTTGCTGATTTTTCGTTGCCAGTGGGTCAAGGTTAATGCTTCAAGTTAATTTGCGCAAAAGTTCAAAGGCAGCGTTTAACTTATATTCCTCTCTCTCTCTCACACACATATACTCTTCTGTTTTCTTACTTGTTATTATTATTGCTTTTGTTTTTATGTTGTTTGTTTTATGTTGTTTATAAACAAAAAACAAGCCCTAATTATTTGTCGTCTTAAGTTTAACAACTTACCGCATGCCATCGAAACCATCATCGGAGCCATTGATGGTCAAGACTGGTGCACGTGCATATGCCTTGGCCACACGGCGATTGCGTTCAAATACAATTACTTTGGCCCAAATCTCATCATCGATTTGTGTCCATTTATCCAATACTTCCTGTATGTGTTCCTGTGAAGTAGATGAAAGAGAATTAAATGAGTAAATTGTCTTGAAAATGGCAAGGAAAACGAAAGACTTAAGCGAGCAACTTGCTGCAACTTGCAGCTAAATTCACTAATTTTCACTTTCCATTAAAATGTTGCTTGCAAGTGTGTGTGTGTGTATGTGTATATATAATAGATGCTATGTTTAAGTGTATTTGTTGGTACTTTTTGCCAGCCAAAGTGAACGGCCTTGTTGGGCGCTTGCGTTTTGTGCTTTTATTTTGTTTTTCACTCAATTTACTTTTACTATTTTTTTTTTCTTCAGTTTTGTTTTGTTTCTTTTTTACTCTCCTTTTTGTTGGCAACCATTATAAGCTTTAATGTTGTTGTTGTTGTTGTAGTATGTTTGCTGTGGTTGTTTGTTAAATAAAAGTTAAAATCAAATCGGAGCAAATGCTGGCACGAAGCAGGCGCGTTGCTGTATCGTGGGGTGCAGTAAGACATATAAAATTATAGACAACTTTTATTGTTGTTATTTTAGCTATACATATATATAACCTATCTATGTATATACCTATATATATACACCTATATATATGTATGTATGTGTGTGCAGTTATTTAAAGTGCTGCAAGGCTTTCGATTGCAGCAAGAAAAATGAAAATGAAAATGCAACTGCAAGGCTTGCGTCATGGCTAAGTGCACAGCGCATATTTAACATTTTGATACAGTTATATATATAAATATAGTGTACTTGTACAATCAGGCGATATGTGGCGGCATATGGCTGTGTCTAATAAATAACTGTATAGCAGTTAAAAAAAAAAAGATAAGATAAAAAAAAAACAATTTTAATAACCAAAGGAAAAAATTCGAAAATGCAGCCAACTGTTAGTGAAGAAAAATGTGTTAAAAGTAAATGAATTTGGCTTAAAGCAGGCAAATTTAGTGCCATTATAAATTATACAAGCAATAAATATACTATATGCATTAAGTTAATGCAACTTTGCAGTAGTTATTTGCTTTTTTGGAAGGGTTTTTTACGTGCAAAGAGAACTACATAAATTTGCATTTATTTTGTACAGCAACAATTGCTGTTTGCATTAGCAAACTTTTGCATTAAATTTAACATTTTATGTGCAACTCTCGCATAATCACAAGGCTTTTTCTTATACGAGTTGAATTCTCATATGTTTCGGGCGAACAATGGAAAAAAAAAGGAAAAAATAAATATAAATATTTGTTTAAAATGTTGGTAGAAACAAAAAATGAGTTCAATTAACCCGAACAAAGAACAGGGTCATAAACAAAACCATTAGCCCAGTAACCAACAAGCCCAAAGTTGTGTTTGTTTGTTGCCTTTTTGTTGTTAGTTGCTGTTGTTTTGTACTGTTTCTTTTTTAGGCAAAGTTCAGTACAGAAATTGAAGCGTTGCTTTAATAATAAAACTATGGAAAATATATATATAAGTTATATCTAACATTTATGTTTGCCTTAGTTCTATATACTCTACTATATATATATATATATATATGTGTGTGTGTGTGTTTATATATATATATACAGTAGTAGGACAGACATAATCGTGTGTTAAACTTGTCTAGGCAGCTCGTTGAAGCTGTGGCTGCGGCTGAGGCCGCACATTAAAAATGCAAATAAATCATGTAGTAAAACTTGTTAACCTTTTCGTATGCTGTATTATACATATATATATATATGTATAGCGTACTTATTGCTGCTGTATACAAAAAAATAAACAAAAAACTTTTGATTTCACTTTAAACTTGCGTTAAGTTCTTTGGCTCGTCCACAAAGCAGATTCACTTTTTTTGTACAGGTTTTGATTTTCATTAGGAGCGAAGAATCTTGTAGGCTCAAGTGTCGTTTGGCCAAAATGAAAGAAAAAAAATACAAAAAAAAAAAACAAGTTACAAGCAGATGTTGCTACATTGCTGTACATGTTGCTGCTGTTAGCGGCTGCTTTTAGTTGTTGTTTAGTTTATTTCTAGGCCGTCTGCTTCTGCCTGGCGCAGCCCAAAATGTTTATGAGACGACCTCAAAATGTCGAAGTTCAGGTATTTGTTTAGTTTCACTAACTAACCAAAGTTCTTCTTCTACTTGCTGTTAGTTGTAGTGTGTTGGTATTAGTGTTGCGGTTTTTGAGTGTTTTAGCTGATTTTAATTAGCCCGTTTTTAGCTTGGGCTGGGCACGCTGCATAGCTGCTGCGTCGCGTGGTTTCATACGTATACGTAATATTATTTGTGCATGAAAATTAGCACAAATTCAATATATATATATATATGTGTGTGTGTGTGTGTGTTTGTGTGTGTGTCTGTATGTGTTAACCAAAATGCCAATCGATTCTTAAAAAGTAACTGAACTGGTTTTAAAAGCAAACATTTATTATGCATATTATTAACGTGTCTACAGCATGAAATATTTCAAAATACAACAACAAATTTTTCATTTTTTTCTTCTTTTTTTTGTCTCTGACGCAAATCGATAAGCTGGTAACAGCGCTACTTATATAGCCATAAAGCTATATTTATATAACAATCAAGTAACCATAAACTGAACCAGTTACTTATTAGAATTTTAACAACAATTTAGCAACTGTTTTTGTTATTTCTTTTCTTGCCCACAGCAACATCAATTGTTATCCTCACGGAATCTGCTTAAATAACTGAATCTATCAGTAGTATATATATATATATATATATATATATATATCTTTAGTATATATATTTGTTTATTATTTATTATATAAATAGCATAATTTGTGTGTCAAAAAGTTTACGTCATATTTTTTTGTGTTAATAATTTGTCATAAATTCTTGAAGTGCAGCCAACGTTTAGGTTTATGCCATGAAATTTATGATTTCATCAATTTGTTTATACACAAATTATTAGTCAGATATCAAAAATATACAACTATACATAACTATATATACTAATAAGTCATAGCACAATAATTTTTCTATAGAAAAACAAAGTTTTACTTCCATATCTGAATACATAAACATAAATTTCATTCAACAACTTTTAGTTAATAGAGAGCCTGTTATATGCTATACCAATAGATATATATATACACATATATATTATATATATATAAGTTTTTACTGTCAGTTGCCATATATTTTGTGCCTTGTTGCTGTCAAGTTATGATAAATGTTGCTGCATTTGCTGCTTTACTTTGGTTTCTTCTTAAAGGGCATAAAAATCATTAAGGTAGCTCTTTGGGCCTTAATAAGTTCTATAATTGACGCCTAGCAGCAACAGTTGTCATGACACAAACACCAGCAACAATAACACCAGCTACAGCAACAACAATAACGGCAGCAACAGCAGCAACACGTGCACAAGTGCACTCAGCACGGAAGTTTTCCCTCGACTCTTGAGAATCTTTTTTGGTTGTTGCTGCTGCTGCTGTTGTTGTTGCTGTTGCTGTTGTTTATAGTGTTTTTTTGTTTGTTGTTTATTAAGTTTGCACTTTTTGTGTAAAATGTTGTTGAACTTTTGCAGTCACGATTTTATTGAATTAAGTTAAAGCTAAAAAAACTTTAACTGAAATTGAAGCTTAAGTTAAAACTGAAACTGAGGCAGACGCAGACCTAGAGGCATAGAGAGGGGCAGCGAGCAGCGTCAGAAGTTGGCAACAGATGCGCTCAGCGTTCAAAGTTGACATTTAATAAAATGTTTGTTGTTATGTTTGTTGTTGGCTGGCAGTCAAAGTCTGAGGCTTTATTGTAATAGATATAATCATCAATTGAAATTATTATGGACTTGTATAGATTTATATTGTGACAGGTTGTGGCAAGCGTTTGAGGCATCCAATATAATATATATATATATATATATAGAAATTGCAATTGAAATGTTTATTTTGTTGCTGACCCATTTGTGAAGCTGTTCAGTTACGTTGGCTATATAAATATTGGCCCAAAGTTATGGGCAAGTGAGGTTTGTATATATATAAAGAAAATTATGCAAATTTTATGCATAAGTTTTTTATCTTTCTTTCTGCTTTTTGGCCAAGTTAAGAGAGCTATACATATTTATAATAGTTATAATGATAATAATGGGTAACGGTATCTTCCGTCAGCATTTCATCAAATGCAAATCAATCAATGAATTTTCACTTGTTGAAATGAGGAAATTCAAGACATGATTTTCCATTAAAAATAGTTTTGCATTTAATTAAAGAGAGTCTTTAATTTGTTGCACCGTTTGATGAAGTGGCATAAAAAAGTTGCATGGAAATTGTAGCTGTGGCTGTGGCTCCTTATTAAAGAGCAACATTACGCGCCATGTGACATGTTGTATATGTGTGTGTGTGTGTGTGTGTGTGTGTATGTTGTGTGGTTTTTCCTGCTTGGGCCAACGCGTTTTGGCGGCAACGACCAATCCTGTTGTACAACTCTCTGGCTAAACGTGCCAGCGAAACTGAAACCAAAACCAAAACCGAATCCAAAACAGACACAGAAACCAGGTGAACGGGTGGCCAAACATGCGCATGGCAGTGGAAGTGGGAAAATGGCAAACAATAACAACAAACAACACACACACACACACACACATACAGCAACAGCATTAGGCTTCAGCTTAGCGTAGCGAAAACTTGTCAGCTTGCCGAAAAATGAAAACTTTCATTTTCAGGCTACTTTCAACTAGTTACTGGAAAAGTGGCTAGAAAATGTGTTTGTTAAACTTAAAGAAGTTGTTGTTTAAAGCCTAACCAGCAGTTAGTGTTGTGTTTAGTTAAAGTTCTGTTTGACTAAACATGGCAAGTTCGTTGCCTAAGTCTTTCGTTTTGTGACTGCAAACTGGCAACGCCATTGCATATGTTGTTGTTGTTGTCTTTTGTTTTGACTTTGTTCCCAGCTAATAAATTTGTAAACAATATTGAAAATAGTACAGGCTCAATAACAACAACAACAACAACAACAAATTGCTCAATAAATGCCTAGCAGCAACAGAAACCAAAATCAAAAGCAATTCAAAGGGCCAACACAAAGCTCAAAGCAACGACAAAAAGCTAGTAGGAAAATTTGCTGCCATAATTTGTTTTTGTTTTTTTCTTTTTTTTTTCGGGGCTTTTGCTTTTGTTTTTCATGGGAAAAACTAGACGCCTTTTGTATTGCTAAACGGAATTATATAGACGCTCACGCCAATTGCACAATTGCAGCGAACAATGAGCGGTACAACGGTAATTTGACAGCAGAACGCGTGGGCGTTCGCATTTTCCAGCCCACAAAATGACACGAAAAAAAACTATACAAAATCTTTTATGAAAATCGCATCATAAAAGAAAAGTGTCGCGTGTATTTTCACTTTTTTCAATTTTTTCTTTGCGTCACATTTGATGAACTTTTAGGGTGAGGCTTTAACTTACAGTTTATGCAAATCCAACCATATATATAGTTGTATATAACTGAAAGATATGGCTTAAATTTGATATTTTTGTAGAAGGTCTAAGAGTGGGTTCCGTTTTGTTGGCTTTCTGAGGTGTTCAACAGGCGCAGTTAACCCACTTAAATAATAGTTATAATATTTATGACAACAATGGCAATTTGGCTAAATTGTTTGTCGCTATCTGTCTGTCTGTCTGTGTGTGTGTGTGTGTGAGTGTGTGTAGGCAGCAGCGGTATTTTGGCAAGCGACAAATATAATTATAAACATAGGTTCATATGTTGCTCCATATTATGATATATAAACCAAGCTTATATAACCTTTTTTTTATCCTAAACTAAGAAATATGAAACCTTTGACTTGATTAAACGAAAACTAAACTGAAGCTTAAGTGAAATTGTAACCTTTGGCTATTATATTAATAATTGATTTGTTTTATCAAATAAAGTTATTAACACATAATCTGGCATCGAAATACCCAAAAGCATAACCCTTTTTTCTTTAAGTTTGATTGAACCTTTTTGGTTGAATATTATTGATAAATGCACATTAATTGCTGTAAACGCTTTTGTATGCAGAAGTCATGTTGAGCCATGAATACGATATGATATCATGATATGCCCAATGCATAAACCAAACAGAAGTGAGACACAGCTTTTGTAGACAACTTTAGCTTTTGATTTTGATTTTGTTTTTTGTGTGTTTTGTGTGTTTTTGTTGCTTAAACGTTGAAATCAATGAAATGCCCACACACAGTAGACATACCCAAATACATATGCACACAGGGAGACACACACACACACACACAGACACACACATGTATAGTTATAAAATGAAGCTCGTGCTGTGCTTGTATATTAGGGTTACGTTTGCCTTTTATTATTGTTGCTGTAGCTGCTGCTGTTAGTTGCTGTTAGTCGCTGTTGCTGTTAGCTGAGCGTCGTCTTCATTGCTGTTGTTGCGCCAGCTGCCAAATGGCCAAAGGCAAATTAAAAATGCACAACGCAATGCTATGGCCTAACGGTAATTAATGCAATTGGTCAATACAACAACAACAACAACAAAAATCACTAGAAGTAACAACAACAACAACAGCTAAGGTTTAATGCGTTTTTAGGTACTAAAAGCTGACCTCAATGCGACCAATGCACGTGTCGAGAATAAACCACACACACCGCCGCTGACAGTCAGCCAGCCACACAGAGCGTCTTTAGGAAAACTGAAAATTGGCCACAAATCATAGATGAAACTGGCCAAGTGCCTAACTGGCTAACTGGCTAACTGGCCAACAGTTTAAGCGGAAGTTAAAAGTCTTGAGCTGTCAGTTGTTCAAATCGTGGTCATGCTATGGCCTCCATTTGGCTCTTTTATGTATTGTTCGTTCTTTATCTTTGCTTCTACTTTTTGTTTTCCTCATTATACAGTAGCTGCTACTTCTAATATATATCTATATATATATATATATATATATATATATCTTTTTAACTGATTGTTAGCAGCTGCTAATGAATTGCATTTAATTGTTTAAATGTTTGCTTATATCCATTATAATTCATTATATATATAGAGGATTAATATCTGTTTTGTGTACTTACCTTGTAGAGCTTCTCCTTCTGATACCAAACATCCTCCTCCTCTTCCTGCTGGGTAAATGTCTGATCCAGGTTTAGATCATCGCGTGAACGTGATAAAATTTTACGTCGCGAAACCATTTTGTTGATTTTTTTGTGATTTTTTCTTTTTTTTTTGCTTTCTGTTTGGTTCCCACTACAACAACTTTGGGCTTAAGTCTGAAAAAGAAATACATAAAAATGTTCTGAATACAATATATATACATATATATATAAACATATATGTGGCTTTTATGTGCGCCGCCACTTTTGACTTGTATTTAAACAACATCTAACTGTAAATTGCAAGCCAAAAATTCTTCTTTTTCGCTGACAGGTCTCAAACTGTGCAGCAAAGGTAAACAGAGCCCAAAAAGGTTGAGTTCAACGCACCCCAATCACAATAATAACAGATATTGTTTATGACCCAACTTCCTTTTTACAAGTCATCCCCAGATTGCTTCAGCTGTTTAAACTTTAGGTCTTTAGGCCTGCTCTTAACCAATAAAACATGAAAAAAAACCTTTGCAACTAACAACAGCAGATGAGCTCAAGCTGCAAATGCACTTTGAATGCCAAAAGACTTTCAAATTAACAACAAAACTTCATTAAATACATTTATATATATATATATATATATATAGTATACATATATATATATATATATATATAGTATACATATATATAATGTATATATATACTATATATAGATATTTATACATATTGCACAAGTCTGTTATATGCATAACTTGACATATATACTAAAAGTTCATTTAACATACTCTTTTAATCGATAACAAGCGCATCTTTAACAGCGACTTAACATTAACAGAGTTCAGTTTGCCGCATGCTCTGTTAACTATTTTGCATATGTTAACTTTTAGCACTTATAATTTGTTCTGTGTATTGGTGTATCAGTGTAGGCTTTTGGCATTTTTATGAACAGCTATAGAATTTATGTAAAACATGCAATTTTTTTTTATTGAATTACTTGTCATTTTGTTGGCCTGGCCAAGTCGTATACTATGGCATACGCACAGCAGATACAAAGGAACTGATAGGCCTAAGAAGAAGGCTGACAAAGAGAGTTGATAATAATAATAAAAGTAAAAAATAATAATAATAAAGCACTGGCAACAGGTAAAGCTAAAGTTTAAAACAAAGAAAATACCAAGTTGTTTGTTGTTTGTTGTTGTCATGTTGTTGGATAAAAAAAAAACGTTCATTGCATAATAAACACCTTTATTTTTTTACCTTTTATTTTGTTCAGGTCTTTGGGGGCTTGGAAATCTGGCAGACGTTGCGTATAGCGGCATAACGCGCTCTCTACTCTCTTTTGTGTGTGTTTCTAACCCTACTCTCTCCCTCTCACTCTCTATCCATCTCTCACTCTTACTCTTTCTTTCTAGCTCAGTCTGGCTGCCTATCTGTCTGTCTGTCTGTCTGTCTGTATGCAAATGTGCTGAGGTTCGCTAACCTGTTGTCATATTTACACGCTTTGTTTGCTGCCGCTGCTGCTGCTATTATTATCATTATTATTATTAGTGTGTATAATTGTCTGTCAGCTTTCTTTTGCCGAAATGCCTGACTGCCTGATTGACTGATTGACAGCTTATATGTATATATAGATGTGTATGTGTTGAGGGATGCTGTAAGGGCTGCTCTGGCTGATGTTGCTGTTGCCCATAAATTTCCAACGCCTTTGCGCAATTTTCGATACTCGCATGAGTATTAGTACTCGTTTACTCATATATATATATATATAAAGTCGATTTTGTATTGTCAACAATCGCCGCCATTTTGTGCGATAGATTGCAATCGCATAACAAATGTTGCCTGCTGGATTTATGCAACAAAAGCCGTTAAATTGTACGACTGTCTGACAATCTTTTTCTCCCTCTCTCTCTCTCTCTCTCTCTCTCTCTTTATCTGTTTTTTGCACCATTCCGTTTGTCTCCAACTTCAACTTCAACTCCATCTGTAACTCCATCTGCATCTGTATCTTATTTTGTGTTTCTATATCTGTTTCTGTTGTCGCCTGATTTCAGCTAGTTTATTGAGCTGCATTTTTTGCACCTTTCGATTTTTTTTTTTGTTTTTTTTTTTCGACTGCATTGGCAATGGCTATTGTTATATTATAAGCTATAGTTGATGCCTGTCCCAAGCTATTGTTATTTATATGTCCGACACAAAAACTACCTACTTACTACTACTAACACATACCTATATATATCTGTATATATATATATATGTTATATATAGAACATATTGTATACTCCCGTTTGGTTGTACTAACATGTCACGTACGCGTTATACAAGTACTCTGGGCAGACGTGTTCTAGTTTGGGCCAAGCAGCAATTACGTGTAGAGCTTGTCAATGTCTTCCTAAAGCAATCATAGATGCATATATTACTAATATGCCCTACTATATCAGTCTTTCAGTTAACTATAGAGCTTGGTAACATTAAAAGTGTTAAAGAGTATTAAAAGTGTATTGAGGCTGCGGCTTTTGTTTATGGTTTTGTGCTCATTTTATGGTTATGGCCAGTTTCCAAGCAAGTGGCAACATTTGATTATTATGACCAGCCAGATCGCTTCAATTAAGTTGCTTGGCAATTTTGGCTGCATTTTATGTTGCATGGTTAAACTACATTTTGTTCTTGGAATGTTACTGGGTAACAGACTCTCATATATATATATATATATATATGTATGACACATCATATCATAAGAAGTGGTGCTTGAAGTGCTGCCCAAGTGGTGCTTAGTTTTATCCTGCAGACTCATAGCGGATGAAGTTGAAGTTGGAGTTCGACTTGCAGTTGGCGTTGGAGCTGTCAAAAGTACAGCTAAACTTAACTATGATTTACCTTTGAGTTCTTGAATGTTTCTTTTGTGGATTTTGTTGTTCTTTGTAGCTTCTGTAAATTGTAAGAGTTGTTGTTGTTGTTGTTGTTGGTTGAACTCATTAACTGCTTTAACTGTGTTTACTTTGCTGATTTGTCTGTATCTTTTTCTTTATTAAAGTATTTTAACTGTTTTATATGCTGTTGTTATTGCAGCTTAAGTCTTGCAGCTGTCGCATTTACTTTCAAATTTTTTCAAAATTTATTTTATATATATTTTTTTTTTATTTTTTTCTTATTTTGCGCACACGCACAAACGCACAAAGACTTTCACAAAAGTAATAACAATAACCTTTGTCTGTTGTTAGCGGTTTCTTAAATTGACATCATTTAAATAAAGCCAATTAATCTGTCGCTGATATATATATATAAATATATATATATATTACTAGCATTTAGTGTTTATATACAAAAAAAATAACTCAAATTTTTTGACCAATTTAAATGTAAATTGCTGCACAACGAATGTTAAACTTTCACAATTAGCAGCAAGCATTTATTTTAATTTAATTTGTGTTTTTTATATAAAAAACAAACAACGACATTGAATACTCTAATAAAGACACGTCTAAACAAAGCTTATGGACATTATTCAATTTCTAATTATTACTATTATTATCATTATTATTATTTTACATGCCGCAACGTGAAAAGTTCATTAACATACCCAGAGAGAAGATGCTACAGCAATGCTGCTGCTGCTGCTGAGATTTTGTCAAGTTGCAGCAAAAAAAACAAAAATAAGAAAAAAAATTGCTTTCGCTGTTGAAATTTATTTGAGTTTTTTTTTGTGAGTTTTTTTTTTCATTTTGCAAGTTGAAATTGATGAGCATCGAAATAGAAAGTAAACTTATATATATGAAATTCGATTTTACAACTGTGGAAAATCTTCAATCAATAAATTTTCAGCGTAACTAAATTTCAAGAGGAAAATACAATTTTATGCATGCAGCGCAAGTTCGTTGCTTATTATTGAAGTCTTTCCTTACTTTCCAAAGAACTTTCTTTATTTCTTTCTTTCTAACAATGTATAGGCCTCAAAACATAAAAATATATAAAAGCATTAATCATAGCACAGACAATGCTTAATGCATATTAATTATTGTTATAGCCATGTATGTGTGTGTGTATATATATAAATCTGAATTTTATGAATGAAAGTCAACGTCAGCATTTTTAGAATAAATTTTTTTTTTTTTACGTTTAACACGAATACGTGAATAGGCATTGGTTCAATAAAGAATTTTGATTATGATTAAACAGTCAAACAGATATATTTATGGAATCGTAGTCGTCACATAGCTGCAGCAGCAACTACAGCAGTTACTGCAGTTACAGCAGTTACAACACTTGCATGTTAATTGCGAATCGTGTTTATATTTACTTAAATGGGTGTGAAGTGGGCTGTCTACGCCTGTCTCCGGCCTTTTGTTTAGAAATTCTAATTCCGTTGTTGTTTTGTGTTGTTGTCATTGTTGTTGTTGTTGTTATTATTATTATTGTTGTTGTTAAAGTAGTTGTTATTGTTGCTGCTTACTTTGACTGACTGTAATGCATCGGTCAATGCCTGCAACTGAGCCTGGGGCAGCCAGCAGCAGCGTCTATAGAGTCGTCGCTCAGATTATGATGGCCACTTTTTCACTTAACATTTGCCGGTAACAGCTAACGACTTACGTCTACTGTCTACTGTCTACTGATGATTGCCTACTACTCACTGGCTTACTGGTAACTGCTAACAGCTAACAGCTAACTGCTTAGTGCAAATAGTTTTCAGTTCGTTTACCCAACGGTTGTCATTGTTTAAACAGAGTTCAAATGCAATGCGAATGCGTCACGAGATTTGCTGTTTTACCCGTAAACAGACAGCACGTGTGTGTGCCAATGTATCTATGTGTGTGTGTGTGTTGGTATATATTTGTATGTGATTGTTACTGTCTGATTGTTTTCTGTGTGTTTTCTGCCAATGTTTAGCAACTTGCAAGTTGCTTTGTTTGTAGCTGATTTGTTTACAACCCAAACACAGATGTGGGTAGTTCAATGGTGAGAGACTTATATTGCGTGTGTGTTTGTGTGTCTCTGTGTATGTGTGTGTGGGCGTTTTAGCTGCATTAAAATTGTACTTATTTGGCAAATGGCAACCTACCGCTATCAATTTACTCATTAGCTGCAACAGGTTTTTGATCCTATAAACCAAAATATGCCAAATCATTTACCAAAAGTGGCTTCAATCATCGATCTTAAGGTCAAGCAAAAGGAGGTATCAAAGTTGGGCTCTATGTTAAAGTTGGAAAGTAATTTTTGCTTTTATTTTATTTTGCTAAACTTTGTCTCTTTGGTGTTTTATTTTGGAACCTCTTATGTAACCAGAACCGACATAAAAGTCACGCTAATGAAGCGCTTCTTTAGCTGGAAGCCGACCACAGAAGAAACAGAAAAAAACATTTGATACTTTCGTCTAATTTTTCTCTCTATCGCTCTTTCTTACTCTTTCTTTTTCTTAGTGACAAGACAGAAGAATTTGTTATCTTTGTTGTTGTTTTTGTTGTTGTTAGGCGCTCTGGCAGCAACTTGATTGATTGGCAATGGACAGAAATAAACAAACCTTTTTTTGGCTGCTCTCCCATTTTGTTGTATAATTTTTCGTCTCTTATTCTTTTTTTGGTATGCCGTAAAGCAAAATAACCCAAAACGAAATTGTTTTCACAGTCTGCTCGAAATTCACACTGGGGTCAAGCTGAGAAGTTCAAATTCAGCAGAAGATAAAAAGCAAAGAGATTCATCCGAAGTTAGTTAAGAAGAGGCCATTGATTTCTTAACAAATTAAATTAAGCAGTCATTGACTTTAACGCCTTGCTAATATGGGGAAATGTGTTAAAACGAACCAACAACACACAGCACACAACACACAGCACACAACACGCATCGTCCAATAATGGTATATATAAATTGTATATATGGTATATATATCATAATATTTAGCGCCTCTTAAAGAGTACTATAACATTTTTTTGGCTTTTAACTGTGGCTAATCAAATGCTTTAAACATAATTTGCATAACAACGCCGTGAAAGTACCTCACAACAACATTAGCATCATCATCGGCATGGTTCAGTTACTCGCATATCTTTTGTATTCGGGGTTAAGGTTTTCATTATGCTAATTATATTTTTACTAAACATATATGGAAACAATTGTATACATATATATATACTATATATAATGCTAGGAAGTCTTGGCAAAATATTGCAAAAATTTAGCTGAAACAATCATTTGCGGAACTTAAGACAAATGTCTTGCCACTATTTAACACCTGAGCGCTTTTGCCAGAGAGTTGAACGTTTGTCTAGATTATCACCCCAAAACTAACAATCGCATCATATATCATATCATTATAATATAAACATAAATATTGTATATATATACATATAATACATAAATATGCATATTGCATTTCGCAAGAGTTTCATTCAGAAGAGACACGCACAACGCAGACACAGGTAACATCATTCACGCAATTATTGAATGAATTTAAGGTTTTACAACAGTTCAAGTCATGTAACTGCTCGTGTTTATCTATGTGAGTGTGTGTGTGTGTGTGTGTGTGTGTGTGTGTGTGTGTTTGTGTGGGGTAATCTTTGAGTGAAACAAGACGAACTAGTCGAAAAAATTTAAGCATAAACTTAACATATCAATTTTAAAGATTATTTTGATGTTTTTTTGTTGATTGATTTTGTTTCTTTCCCTTTTGCTGCTGCATTTACATTTTGTTTCGAACTGTTCATTAAGGCAGAGACGACTCTTGAAACAATACTTAAAAACTTACAAATTACTTGACATGTTTTTCAAAAAATGCAAATGAGCAACATGAAAAAGCAAAAGTAAAACCAAAAACCCAAAAACCTTAAAAAAAAAATCGGCTTAAATCGAAAGACTTAGGCAACTAGCTAGCTAGAGCTAAAGTTATTACCATGGCAAGCGATCTTACTTGGCTTTAACTCATACACATGCAGAGAGCTTATTACTCTTAACAGCATAATCCCAATTTTTTGAAAAGTAGTTAAATTATTTAACTTTTAAACTTGCACAATTAATACTTATCGTTGGGTTACCTAATGAACGACTAACTAGTTAATCTCTCTATACAAGTCCATATGACTTAAGGCTAGTAGCTGATAGAGCTGACAGAGCTTACAGGTGATATGAAAGAAAAATAAAAAACAAACTGGCTCAGGGCTGTCTATGAGTACCCGTTACATTTCCTTTGGTAACTTTGGTAACGGCACAACAAGTTGACACTTTCATTATGGCTCAAAAGTTTTCCGCATTTTTTGGCGCGTATTTTAGATTCGTAACGTTTCGACAAAAAATACCAAAATAAAAAAAAGTTGCACTGGCCAAAAGAGACGAGTGCAACTTTTGGTTAGCCAAAATACAACATTTGCTAGCCAACTGCTTTTATATCAGTTTTTTGTAGTAGAGTGAAAACCATAACACAAAGCACAAAGCAAAATGAAAGAAAGAAAAACAACGTTTGGTGTCTGCTTTCGTTTTCAGTTTTCAGTTTTAAGTTTTCATTTAGCCTGCACGCTTCAACTGACGCTGGAATAGCCTGTCTGTGAATGGTCTAAGGCAGCTGCTGCTGCTACCAAAGCCATATGAATCTGTGGATGAAGAGATGTGGCGTGCAACTCATAGCCCATGGCAATGTAAACGAACCAATTTGAACGTACCTACAAAGACGTTCAAAGACATGCACTAAATTTTCCACGAGCGAGTGAATTTGAAAACGAAACTGATTTCTTTTTGGTCTCTTTTCTTAACTGTTACTTTTCTTCTTGTATTTTTTTGTTTTGCTGTTGAAAACACAATTCATTGTATCCAGTTGCTCCAGCAGCCGAAACAGGAGACTTGCAAAGAGAGCGCAAAGTTACTTGGGTTACGACGCCGTTGACCATCATTAGTTGTCTTAATAAATGAACCAAAGCTGAATGAAAGCAGCGGCTGTTTCATATCATCAGCATTAAATTATTACAAAAAGGCAAAAAAAAGGGTATATAAATACATGCCTATGCATTTACTCAAACATATATAGAGTATATGTATACATAATTGGGCTCTGTTCTACTCTCACTCATTCAACTTCACTTTTACATTTAATATTTGTTGTATCATGCTACTGCCTTGCTCTCATAAAAAATAATGCAGGCACACATACACATACACACTTACTTCTATGCAAATAACATATAAAGTACTCACTCTGAGAATCCCTGAGAAAGGCTGCTTACACCAATCGCTGAGCACAAATTCAGACACATTTTATTTATAAATAGAACACACACACAAACACGCACTGCAAATTCTATGGCGGTGCCGCTGTCCTTAGCTGAATCATGAGTATCGCCGAGAAAGGCTCCTTTTGAAATTTGGCAAAATTTTTTGGCCAATCAGAGAACGTTTGCATAATGATAAATCACACGCACACACAACGATCAAACGCACTGGCATTGTATTGAGTTCAAGGCTGCTGTTGACTTATATAAGTCCTTTTTATGAGAATCTATCAGAAAGGCTTCATAAAATAGAAGCTTAAATAGTTTATTATGATTTCTGACACATTAAATTTATTGTCTCAACCTTGCATGCATGCATAGAAAAAACACAGTACACACACATTGACTTCTATGCAAATAAGAATTGCCTTTTACACTTATCACGGAATACAACTTTGAGCACATTTTATTTTAAAATGGAACACACTCACGAAAACGCACTGCAAATTCTGTGATGTTGCTGGTCTACTTAGCTGCATCATATGAGAATCGCCGAGAAATGCTCTTTTTAAAATTTAGCAAGGAAGTAATTTGCGACCAATCAGAGAACATTTCCATAATAATACGTGACACACACACATGCATACACTCCCACTTATCTAAATACTCATTCCTATGGGACGCTGCAACGCTTAAACGTACTTGCATTTTATTGTGTAAAAGGCTGCTGCTGGCTTACGTAAGTGCGTTTTATGAGAATCGATTAGAAAGGCTTTATAAAAATAGTAGTTTTAATTGTTTACTATGATTTATGAGTATGCAAAATGCATATTGCAGTAAATTTAATGTGTGTAAAAATATTAGTGCTGCTGTTCTGTGACAAATTTTATGCAAATAAATTAACTTTATTTTAAATATAAATTAAAAAGTAAAATGCCTTAAATAAAAATGTATTCTTGTACTAAAAACTACAATTTGTAGTTGTAGTTAAACAATGCAATTGGCTTAAATGATTTAAATGATTTATTTTTGAATAGAAAGTAAAGATCTCATATCTGAAGTCCCAAATATAGCGTCCACAGTTAGTAGGGTATCTCTTGGTTGCTTACTTTTCAACTGGAGCATTTCAACAACCTTTTTCAGTTTGTTTTTTGTGTATTTTATTTTTTGGCAATTTGTGCTTATCACACGCCTGCAATCAATGGCCAGCATCTGGTCAGCTTTATGGTCTTTTTTTGTTATAACTGATTTTCACTCTTTTCACTTTTCAAATGGAAAAAGCCCTCAGAAAGCTATGAAAGTTGCTTTTATTTATTACACATTGATGCTGACTTTAGCTGTGTTTTGTTTGCAGCTGCTGTTGTTGCTGCGGCTGTTTGATGTTTGATGATGAAGAGCGGAAATAGTATGAAGTAATATGCCAAACGAGATCATAATATTTATTTGTCAGTATATATTTGTATGTATATATATATATATGTGTATATTTCTGACAAAAGCGCAAAAGGCCAACAATCGACAACAAAACAATTTTGTAGCTTTGTAGCCTACGCGTGCACTTAAAATGCAATTTATATTCCAACGAAACAATAACAAATGAAATAATGTTTTAATAAAGATGCCGCACAGTCACAAAGGGGTTGGGTCGTTCGTTTGTGGCTACAATTGTAACTACGATAAGTCATTAAAGGCCATCAGCTAACACCGACACTATCTGACTAATCATTAACAACAACAACAACAATAATAACAATAACACGTGCTTTACCAGTATCTATATATCTAATGTAACCATCAACAATTTAATTAGCTACTCGCATAAGTTGCGTGCGGGCGTCACACAGCCCTTTTTGGTGTAGGAGATTGACTTCTTTGGTATTTGGAACTCGTTCCATTGGACATAGAAGGTGCTTGAAATTGGAATTAGCATATTCCTGGCATATGATTAACCCATTTTTTGTGTCCAAACAACTAATGACAAAATGCCATAAATTGTACTTTGGCAATAAACAATAGACAAAGAAATTGGTAGCTGATAAAAATGCGCAGCGCAGAATCCCCAAGAAATAGCAAAACAAAAAATAAATAGAATAGGAATAGAAAAACAAAATAAAGAAAAAGATGCTAAACAAAATGCTTGACACCGTTTTAAAGACATATAAAATCTATTGAATATGTATATATATTTATTTTTATGGCAAGTTTCGATTCAATTTTCGATCAGAAGTTTTTAAGTGAAGGGAACTTTAGTTAGCTAAAGTCATGCACTTTGACATAGCACAAGTTGGGATTAAAGACGTAACTAATATATATACATGGATATAAGTATGTATATATTTAGGTATGTATATATATGTGTCGATTGTCTGCATATTGCGCATACGCCGCGCTGGCTGGTAACGCTGTCATTGCGTTTGTAACTTTGCCACGACCTTTTTATGTTTGGCGCGCACGAAAACTCATTTGTTCATGCATAAATTGTTGTTGCAGTTGTAGTTGTATTAGTTTTTCTTTTGTTGCTTCTGAGAAAATGAAGTCAACTGTTGTCTGTGACTGACATTTCCCATTAAATTGCCACGTTATTGTCTAAAGTCGCCGTTGTTTTGTCGAAGTTCTTGCAATACCGTCAATGGTACTAGGAACACAAGGTAGCTTAGCATACTGAAGGGTACAAGGGGGGGAGTTAGGTAAAGAAGGAGTTACCAACACTAAATGAACTTTGCATATTTGGTTACTGCATTTTCAACACGTCTCTGCAACTGACTAAGTGAGTAAATGACTGCATGAATAAATGAATGAATGAGTGATTGGGTAAATGAGTGAATGTTTGTCTGTCTGCAGCTTCTTCTACTATTTGTGCACTTTAAGGTCTTTTATGCGATTGTTTACATTTATGGCTGCATAATTGGGTGCCTGCCACAGAATTGTTACTGCTGCTGCTGCTGCAATTGTTGCTGCAGTTGTTGTTGCATTTAAATTTTTCGTATACACTAATTGACTCCCACCAAAAGTCAAAGGCAGCCAACCAGCCAACAGACAAGCTCAGCTGCAATTCACTGCGACTTCCTTCCTCGACAATTGTCGCAACACCTACAAAACTTTTGCACCTTTATTTTAGTTGTTGTTTTCGTTGTTGCTGTTGCTGTTATTTTTTTATATCTTTAGGCATGTCTCTGCATTTGTTTTGGAGGCGTACTGACGGCATGCTATGATGACGACTCATCATTTCAACTGAGTTTTAACAGATTTTCTTATTCTATTTCAATTTCAGGGCCAACTGCTTAACCAAACTGAACTCAACTCTAGAGAGAGATAGTAAAGAAAGAGACAGCTAGCTAGAGAGGGAAGTCGACATAGTTTGACATTGTATCTATACGTCGCCACTAATAGTTTTAATTAGTCCTAAACATATATTCAGTTTTATATCTTATTTTTTTTCTTTTTTTGGCAAAAACTCATAAATATACATGAAAAATAGACAGAGTTCACATTCAGTTCATCAAGTTATCATTCAAACAAGATACAACAACAGCAACAACAATATCGTTGTCAACCTTGAGATGAACTCGTCTCCGGCTTGTAGCATACACTTGCTGCTGGCATATTATTTTATGTTTAAATGAAAATGGAAATGAAAACGAAATCCAAAAAAAAAAAAAAAGAAAAAGAAAAAATAAACAATATATAAATAATAATAATAAAGCAAAATTCGTAGCAGGAAGTATACAACAATACACACACGCACACACATAGGCCTAGGCTTTGCTTTGGGGCGTGTGAATATGAATGCAATATGCCTTTAGCTAAATGTTACGCATACGCCATGTATTGCAGAGGGCGAGGGCTATACTATATTGTGCACGTTGTTGCATGTTGCAGCTGCAATTGTTGCTTTGTTGCATGCGTGTCTGACATGCTACTCACCTTTTGCTCAATTACTTTTGTTGCTGTTGTTTCTGCTGCTGCTGTTGTTGTTATTGTTGCAGTTACAGTGTCGAAATTGTTGCAAAATTGCTGATATTTTCCCAATGATTACGTTGCAAACGCCTGTCCCGGTGCTGCTGCTGCTGCTGCTGCTAATGCTGCTGTTGATGCTTTTTATGCACTTTTAATGCTGTAACAATGATTTTACTATTATTATTTATATTGATTTTGTAATTTGATTTATATTGTAGGAAGGCGTCGCTTGTTGCTGCGTCGCTAGCAAATGGTTTAAATTTCTTTTTTCTTTTTATATTTTCTTTTCACTTTTTGCCACTTGTTGCTTTAATTTCACTTTTATTGTTTATTATTATTATATATATTTTTTTTAACTGGTTTAATTTTTTTTTTAATATCTTAAGATTTAACTTTAACTTGACATTTGTTAAAGAAATTTTGTCTGCGTTTTTTTTTTCTGACTTTTATGTTTATCTCTTTTACCGCAATTGAAATTTGTTTGTTTGTTGTCTGTTGCAGCAAATTTCTAATTTCATTCATTAACTTTAAAGTGGTTTTCTTAATATAATTTTTTTTTGTTTATTTATTTATTAATATTTTTTGGACGCACTTCATCATTGCATAACGACTGCGCGCACAAAAAAATTTCGTTTATATGAATGACGATGGCGATGGCGATGACGATGCGAACGATGTTGATGTTGATAATAATAATGATGATTATGAGGTTGTTTTTTTTCTTTCTTTCTGTTATTTGTTATTTACTTTTGGCCACTGTTCCAATACTGGCACACAACTAGCTCTCCGTGTGTGTGAGTGTGTGTGTTAGTGTGAGTGTGTGTGTGTGATTAGTTATTCACAGTGCCGCACCGACGGCAACCAAAAGCAACTGGCAAGGCAAACGCACTCGACGACTTTCGCGACTCGACTGACGACGGGCGATGACGGCCAAGACTGTCTTGGCTCTGAGTCCGGATTTGGCTTGAACTGGGCCTGGCTTGCTAGCTGTCTGGCCTTACCGTAAGTTCGGTTACGTTGGCCGTTTGTCGATATGCTGTTCGGGTTTTTTTCTGTTTTCTGTCGTTTTTGTGAAGACAAAAAAACAAAAACAACTTTTGCTTCATGGCTTAACTTGGCTTAATAACATTTAGCGTAACGAAGCTTGCAGAGCGCCAATATAAAGCTTTTAAGAGCTGGTCATTAACAAACTTTTTGTACTCTTTCGTTACCAACTCTTAACTCTCTTAACTGTTATGTGGCTGCAACAATAGAAGAAGAATATGCAAAATAAATAAACACAAGAAAAAAGACAGAAATTCAGATTTATTCTTTGTGGACAGGTCAAAAGGCTGTTAACAACAAGCAGAAGAACAATAATTTTGTAGCCACAAATCTACTGATTTGCATATTTCTATCATAAATCTCTGTAGAAATGATCGACGCAGCTTTCTACACTGATAATTACATCATCAGCGTTGCGTTGCGTTGCGATGTCCACAGCAAAAAAAGTCATCTTCGGCATTTCTTTTTTTTTACAAATTGAGTTGGACTTTTTTTCTTTCTTTTTTTTTCATTTTTTTTTTGTTATATTCGAGCCGTGTTGTTACTTAAAAGCTTTAGCCGGCAGCGGCGAGCAACCAGTTAAAGATGAGACACACAGGTACACACGCATACACACTGTCACATACATAATCAAATAACGGTATTTTTTTATCGATGCGCTGTTAATTCTAATGGCAATCTGAAGGTCAGTTGGTTGTTGTTAAGCAACAACGCAAAATGTCAAAATGCTTTTAATTCAATAATTCTTACATTCCACCCACAACTAACATTCACACACACACACACACAAATAGATTCTGTTTGTTATATAGAAAAGACTTAGGCGACAAAAGCGACACCAGACAAAGTCATAAATCAGAGCAATCAGCGTTTAACCAACAATTTATGTGACAGCAATTAAACGACCTGAGCAATTGCGCTATTGTTGTAATTTAAAAGATATATAATAAATAGATATGTATACAATAGTTATTATATATATATATATAACAAACATATAAGACAAAAACTAATTAAAACAACGCAACAAGTGCAAGACATTTGCATAAAAAATTCAAAGAACTGCAACACAGTTTGGCTTTAGCTCTCATGAACCTGTTCAACTGCAAACATATAGCAGCAAAAAATTGAAAAATTTAAAAATAATAGAAAAAAAATATATATATAGGAAAAAAAATATATAATTACAAAATCAAAGCAAATATATGCTGGCAGCGCGTCAATTAAAAATGCCAGGCCAAAGAGCCAGCAACTAACAAGTTGCCATAGCTGAACCATAGTTGCTGCTGCTGATAGTTGCTGCTGTTGCTGCTGTTGTGGCTGCTGGTGCAGTGCACCATTTCATGGGATTAATGAATTTTTGAACCCTGTAAACTATAGACAATAGCGGGTATATATAATGCCTAACAATGTGTATATTAATACAGCTAAGTCTAGCTTTAAGTCTCTGCCAAGGAATTGCTTGGCATTAAACTCTGCATAATCTAGGGCGGTGGCACGCCCGAATCTCACAGTAAGCACTTTAAAGAGTTTAAATATACTGCATTTAGACATGTGGCAAAATTTACAAACCGTTTAATTTAAAATGCTCGTTAAACAGTCAATATACCCAGTGAAATGTTTCAGTTTATCAATCAGTCAAACAATTATATATATATATATACATAAAGACTGTACTTAAGTACTGTCAATATTTAAATAATTATAACTGGTTTTCGTTAAAGTTGAAATGTGCTCTTAATGCTGTTCAATTATCATATAGTAAATATAATAATTAAGGATACTTAAGAACTAATTATAGCCAAAATCTTATCAGAGTTTATTTGCCATTTGCTGCATTCCAAGATTACAGCAGTTAATTACAGTTCAGTATTAAAGTAGTATCTTAAAGTCATTACATTATTGCAACATGTTTGATTCTAAGTGGTTAACATTTAGTGTTGCTGCACCCACCGGCCAAGTACGCCACATGGGGCAAGCAAGCTGCTAAATCAAATGAAGTTCTATGATTGACGCAGCAGCTACAGGTCGACCCACAACAACAACAACAACAAGGACAGGAGCAACTAGCAACAATGCTGGGAATGTCTAGAAATCGCAAGCAAAAGTTTAAATTATAATAATAATAGATTCATGTGCCGTTGCTTGTTTGCTTCGCTGTTGCCTGCTGCTTGTTGGCCGCTGTAAGCCTGGCCAAGTTCGTTGCCTAAGTCTTTTGTTTTTATATTTATTTCTATGAGTATATCAATAATAAACATGTGCACACATTTTTCACACACATTTAATATGTTTAAATAAATATCAAACTAACACACACATCCACACACTCGCACACATAGAAATGACTTCATTTTTGGCTAAATGATTACCTAATACGAGCAATAATAATAACAGCGCTTCATTCCCAACTAATGATACTGTTTGTACAGTGTCTACAGTTTGTGTTTTGACACTAAACTCACACACAGACAAAAGCAACACAGACACACTACAAAACCACTTTATTATCATTTAGTTGGGTGCTAATTATAAACAACAACAACATTGAGAGACCAACATCAACTGGCTAAGCGATACGCACAGGTTTTATGCACACATTTGTCTAGTTTAATTGACGCTATTATCAAATTATGAGCCATGTACACATGATGGCATCATAAATGCTCCAACTAAAGCACCGTTTGAGTGATGAGTGTTGGTAGTGAGTGGGCGTAGTTATGGCATGTCCAGCATACAAAATGGCAACAGTTACTGCGTTTTTCTTTTTTGGCAAAATTACTGCATTTAACTGACAAAATGATTAACATTTTAACATGCAACGCATATGGTGAAACTGAACATAACTTTTGCTGGAAGTTTCTTCATTTTGCACTTGTTACAAAGACAATTTGTGAGCCATGGAGCTGGCTTTTACATGCCGTCTGAATGCCACACGTTTGGAATTTACAATACACGCATAAATATATATATATGTTATATAATACATAAATTATATAGATGAAATCGATTGGACGCGTTAATGAAAATAAAAAGTGAAAGATTTTTTATAGTTATGTCAAGTGAAAGACCCCAAAAAAACTTGCCCTAAAGCCACAATCTAATTAGATACAAACGTTTTTTTAAAGAAACAAATAATTGTTTTATTGAAAGCCAATTAAAGTCAAGTTCAAATGGCGCACCTTTAGCCATGCCTTTGCCACAATAAAACAACGTCTGCGTATGTGTATGTGTGTGTTTTTGTTTGTTTGTAATTAAAATTTAGGCGACCGTTGATAATTTCGTTAGCAAAAAGAAAAAAGAGTCAAAAGAGTAACGCGAAAAAAAAATAAACGCGAATTTAGCTTTAAAAAAATATTGCTATAAAACGTTTTAAATATTATTTAATTATTTAGACACACGTGTAAATTACAAAATGTAAACAAAACTTGCAATTTAAAACGTACAACAACAACATTAAAAAAATATAATAATAAATAAACAAATGAAATATGTAAAACTCTTGAATTATAATACATTTTTACTGTTTGTAATTTGAATGTAATTTTTAGTTTTTTGTTATTGTTTCTTTATGTTTGTTGTAAGCTGTCAACGCTTGTCATTAGAGTTAAAGCGAGCCTTGGCTCAACTCATCTTTACTTTATGATTGCATTTTGTCTACAAAAAATTAAATAAAAAATAAAAGACACGATGGGAAAACAGACAAAAAACCGAAAAATTAAAACTCAAGATATACACAAGAATAGTAGCTAAAAAATACCCTGTAAAGCCACGTTTCCTTTGACTTATCAAAGCTTAACAGCAATGAAATGCATAACAGCACAGAGAACTGCTAATTAGCAGTTGATTTTTGATGTAATGTTAACTTAAATTATGTTAGCAGCACTTTAAGTTAGCAGCATAAATACATAACAGCAAGAAGAAATGATAAAGTTAATGTTAAATTGTGAAATGCTGTTAAGACTCTGCAGTCAACTAACTTTGAATGCTGTGCGCCTGGTATGCTAACTGCTATTTACAGCACTTACAGAGCAGTGTTACCATATTACTGTTAAAGCATACAAAAAAAAAACATACAAAGTTGAAGTTTGAAAATTAAGTTATTGGTAACATTGACCTGCTGTGCTTATCGTTCAAACAAACAACCCAAGCTCTTGCCTCAGCTAGCTTCATTCATAAAGCAACCAAACTTATGGTACATATATACACAAATATATATATAATATATATATATATAGATATATCAATGCCGCACCGCAGAAATATTTTGGTTATTAATTTTTGCTTTTTGGCAAATTATTCTTGGTTAGCCAAACAAAAGACTCGAGACAGCAATGCGCATTTCCCTTAAGCAATCAAAAGATTGGCAAACACAATTACAAAACGGAAACACTTCAAAGCTTGTGTATTGTTCGTATGTGTGTGTGTGTACTGAGTTCTGCAACATTTGAACAATCAATTTTTGTATTCATATAAACATGATATATGAGTTGACTATATTCATAGATTTATAAGCCGCTAATAACTCAAGTGCGTTCTTGTGGGCCGTAAGCTAAAGCCAAACAGCGCCAACTGGTAATCAATGTCGCTCGATCAGCGCCACTTGGACGCCTTTTGTTCAGGGCAGGCTATGAACTTGACGCCAATATGTCACACACTCGAAAAGCACTTGAATCGATTGGCGTTAAACTTAACATACACACTCTAGTACATGCACACACACACACACGTACACAAATATTTGTTGGTTAGGGCATAGAAATCTTTGACTGTTTAGCTTTAATTAAATCATTTAATGAAATGATTGTGCGCTATTTTGGCATTTGATGTCATTGGCTCAATGCGAAGGCTAAAGCCAAACAAACCAGCAACAGAGCTTTTGGGCCTGGCCAACTACAACAGCAGCAACAGCAGCAGCAGCAGCAACAGCATTTTACGATTGCGCAATGAGCTGTAAAAAAAATATATAAAAAAAAGAAAAAAAAAACCCTTTTGCTTGGGCTTGGATGTAGGTCAGTTTGGCCAAGTCAGGGGCTAATGTGGTTAAGCATGGAGCACGCCTCATGCAGCTGATTTATGCATGTTTTTCTTCTTTTTCTGTTGGTGGCATGGTGGCATGCCACAACAGGAAACCCAGAAAACGGGTTTTTGCCAGCTGCAGCAAAGACGCAAAAAAAAGGGCAAGGCAGCAAAGCATTAAACGCACTTTCGCTGGCTGAAGACACGACCTTTGACAAGACGCAACAACTTGTGGCCTAGGCATGTGGCATCTGCGTTAAATTTTTTCTTTGTGGCATGAATTTCGTTCTTTCGTCTAATGATTTGTTATGTCTGTGCGGCTAAGTAGCATTCCATGTAACTGCTCTAGCAAATTCTTGTCATGACAACGCCAAAAAAACAAAACATCTGACCAAGTTTGTCGCTTAAGTCTTTCGTTTTCAGTTCCTGGCTGCTGCTGCCGCATGTGCTACGGGCTACTGGTTTTTTGCTCTCCTCTTTTTTTTCTACTATTTGTTACTTTTGTTACCAAAAAAAAATGTTAGCTCCAAAAGTTGCTAACTGATCTACGCTTTGTCGCGTGCATGTTATTTTTCTATTTTTTTTTTTTGTTTGTTTATTTCGTATGTTTTCCGTTGCTGTTGTTCCTGTTGCTGTGTCCACTGGTGCTGTGCTGGTGGTGCTGGCTTTTGGGCAATGCGTCTCGAAATGATATCATGTAATTTGAAACAATGTGCTCGAACAATTCATTATAAAACCACCAACTGGTTGCTGACAGCTGCGCTTGTTAAGTGATATTCAATAGATATATATATATATATTTTTCGATAAATATATATAGATATATAGATATATATTTACCATATATATTGAACTTTGTGTCTTTCTTGTGGTAAGCGCGTGCTCTGCGATTTTGTCTGTGTTTCTTTGTGTTTATCATGTCGAATCGTTCATTGTTTTGGTTTAAACAGAATTTATGGCTTATGGAATGTATTTGTTTGAGGCAGCCGCTGCCACTTGCCTTTCACCTGTGCTGTAGTGCAACGTGATGCAGAGTGTTACACTAATTGCACAATCTGGGACGTTGTCAAGTGCTCAGCATTTTTTTGGGGTGGGCGTTTGCTTTTTTCTGAACCAATTTCAACGATAAACATACAGCCAAAGACTTATAAAGCAATGGCCAAAATGAGTTGGCTTTTTGTTTGCTATTTGTTGATGCAAGTGAAAGGCTTGCGGTCATTACACAACAATCAAATGGGCAAAAACAAAATAAAAGAAACTTGAGCAGCACCTAGCTACCCCAGCAGCAACAGCAACAGCAACAGCCACAGCCCCAGTATGGTGACCCGTGTGCCCAGAGTGCAATTAAAAACAACATCGGCGCCGGCTACAACAAATTGTTATAGAAAATTATCGTTGAACAATGCGCGACCGCCCGCACCACAAAAAAAAAAAAAGAAATAAAAAATAAATGTATATATAAAATAAAAAACAAAAGATTGAACAGAAATAAAAAACTGAAACTAAAACTGAAAAAAAAAGTCGAGCAGCTGCGAATCGAATGGAAACTGAATTCACTGCTAAAGTTGCAGCCATATGGCACAAAGCACAAGCTCTTTTAAGCCCATATCCATTGACTCTGCACCTCGTTTGCCCAATCACCGTAGCCGCAAAATGTAAGCCAATTAATTTACCTTTAGTTCAGTTATTGTAACAATAACTATTACTGTTGCTGTAGTTGTTTGGGTTGTTGTGGCTGTGTGTTGCCAATTTGGCAGGCCATAATTGACCAAAATATGGGCTTTTAATTACATATTGTGCAGCAATTGAATGCCAATCGTTTGCCGCTCTAAATACCTTTAGAAGTGCGCCAAATACCAGCTATCTAACAGCTCAGCAGTTTAGCAGTTCCACAGCTCAACAGGTGGTCATTGTGGCCCTTTTGGTTGGTTTTGTTACCTTTTCTGAAGGGCCAATTCAGTAGAGTAATTATAAGTAAGCACAAAGCAATTACAAAGATTTATGTGTGTAACTTTTGTTTACTGCACTTTTTGTTTTTTTTTTAATGCTCAATTCCAAAGCCACGAAAAATTCAAATCAAATGTCTAAGAAATTCATTCATTTTGCTCAAGGTTAACACATAGAAAATTATAACCGTCTATTTGTATCTATGTGGCTGTTTTTGTTGTTGTTATATCTTACAGTTGTCTGGGCAGAATATGGGTTGGGTTTGGGGTTTGGGTTGAATTGAATCTAGTAGCTGCCATGCATACACTTACACACAAATAGATTTACATAGTTAAGCAGCAAAACAGACAAAGAGACATTGAGACAGTTGATGTTTGAGTGCTGAGACTGTTTCTGTGTCTATGTCTGTGTCGGAGATTGAGACTGAGACTGGCAATGATGTCTAGCTTTGAGACTGGGTGCTGATTGTCCAGGTACAAAAAGTGGTAGTTATGTTAGTCGATGGTGCAACTATAGACTCCAGCAGTTGCGGTTAATTTGCTTGTCATTGCCCAGTTGAGTGGCGGCTCGACAAAACTCGGGTGCAGATCTCTGGTCTACTACTATTTGAATACAAATTTAATTTGAAATTGAAACGGCTGCCGCTGCCGCTGCTGCTGCTGCTGTTGCTGTTGCTGTTGGCTGCGATTTGATTATATTTCTATTTATTTTTTTTTTGTATTTTATATTTTACTTAAGCAGGCACTTTGGGCAGCTGTTTTGCCACTTGGACGTGCCGTAAATTAGCAGCACACAGAATGCAGCAACAACTAGTTGGTTAATTGGAAAGTTAGCTCTTGCTCCATATAAAGCGACCTTAAGACCAATTGTACTTAGTGGCTCATTACTGAAAGGCAGCTTTTTGGCCTTATACGCTTTAGTTAGCCATACATTTATGAATTTAGTGGAAAAGGAAGGAATAAACGAAAATATGCTTCAATCAATTTATATCAAATTTAACCTATGTCACCTTTGAACTGTAGGCCAACACGCCAACCCCACAAAAGTTAAACAATTTTGTTTAATCAACTTTAATTTTTTTGGCCATTGTCTGAGGCATGCGGCACGAATGTTTATGACTACAACAACTGCCAGTGCCATAAGTGAGCGGCATAGGAACATAGACCTAAAACGAAAACCTATGGCCAGTACACTTAACGAAAAAATGTGCTATAAATAGTGAGCATTAAATTAATGGGAAAACTTAACATTCACTTTGATTCCCCCATCAATTCTTTCAGTGTATTTGTACTTGGACTGTGGGTCGCTTATCGTTGACTGATATAGACTGCGCCTGCTCTTTGCCTAATTCTATTTTGCCCCAAGTCTGATCAGGCTTGCTCTGTACTATTAATATATATCTGTATAATATGTGTTATACTCGCCTCGTTCAGTTATTTTTTTATATGAGTATGAGTATAATTTTTTCCATTTTTTTTTTGCGCAATTATTGTTCGTAGAGTACAAGTCCAGTTTTCTGTTTTAGTTTTAGTTTTATATATATATATATTTTTTTTTTTCCAGCTCGAATTACTGTGCAAATGTTGTCCAGTTTAGTTGGTTTTGTTACCAAGTTTTGCTTTCGCTTCTAGCTGAAAATGTTGATTTGTTGTTGATTTGCAGCACTTTTATTTTCAGCTAGTTTGCCGTTGTGGTTACTGGTATTACCTGGTGGTCGCCTTGCTGCTTAGTTGGTGGTTTTTGTTGCTTGTTGGCTGGTGGTTGGTGGTTAACAGTTAACGGTTTGGTTGCTGACTGTTACCAATGCGCACTTGTGTCTGCTCCAATTTGCCACGCTTGATTTAAGCACTGATTAGAGGCGGCCACAATTGTGTCCAAGTCGTTGTCCAAGTCGTTGTCGGCTGTAGACATCGACGTCATCTAAACAGGCGTCTAATTTATGTGAGATTGCGTAATCTTTGTGCGATTTTTATTATTTTGTATTTTTCATGTGAAAATGCCACAAAATGCGTTGGCCATAATATAAGAAAATACAAATACTAAAGAGAAGTCATTTCTGTACTACGCGTGGACATTAACAGCACTACCACTTCCTTACCCTGACATGATCCCCTCTGCGTCCCACTTCAATGACCGCTGTGCTCTGCTACTAATTTATGCGCCAAGGTTTAATTTTTGGGCAAGTCGGCAACAAAATGTTCAAATGCTGCGACTTTCAGGCCCAGTTGGCAATCTTTAAATGGGCATTGATGTGTTCATTCGTTGAGCTTGATTGATGCGTGTGACCGTCCCCGACCGTCAGTTTAGATTGTTTGTCCACAAATTTTGGCAGTTATCTCAAGTCAAGTTCGTTGCCCAAGTCTTTCGTTTCTGTATATAGACGGTAGATTGTCAACAAATTAGAGCGACTTGCAGCACACTTTACAATTTGTTTGGCTTTATTTATTGTATGCACACACAGACACTCACTCACACATAGCAAATATAGCAGCTGTTGTGGCACATGCCCACCCGCTGCCACCTTCGATAATAAAAAAGCGATGAACTTTAATGAAGATGAATTAGTTTAATCTACTAAAATGTATTTATTTTGGCTAACTCGGGGGAGTTGCTGTTGTTGTTATTATTGTTCTTGTAGTGTAGTGTAGTGTAGTGTGTGTGGCTTAGTGGCTTATTTTATGCATGTTATTTAAAATTAATCAAGTTTATATAGTTTTATTGATAATTAATGCAGATAAGCGGGTAAAGCGACTTAAACTACAACGACAACAATTTTAATGAAGAACTTGCCGCCAACGTTGTATTATATGTTATGTTGTTGTTGCTTGTATTTGTTGGTTTGAGTTTAAATGTGAAACCAGTTTGTTGGCCAAGTGAATGCGGGTGTCACTTAACTCATAAATCTTTTTTGCGGCCACAACCATATGGCCTTGAGAGCAGCGCACATGCTTCAGCCTGTATCAAAGTGTTTCGTCTTTTGGCATCAGCATTTCAAGTTCTTTACAGTATGCCGCTGTGTGTCCTGACAAAAGCGTTTCCCTGGAATTCTGAGCGTGCTTCATTTCACATCAAGTCTACAACATACAGAAAGTTTCAACTTGATTCTTTATTGTATGTTTGCTGTGATTAATTGCGGACTAATGTCAAATTTTCTTGTTGTTCTGCTACCATTGCAGCATTCCACCCATTCATCAGTTTTTTTCTTTATTTTTATTTTTTTTTTGAAAAGAGCAAAAGATTTTAAATCTGGATTTATGACGTGGGCAATGTAACTAATCAACACAGATCACAAGATTTACGCAATCCTAATGTCTATCTAGCTTAAGAAGTAAACCATTATCAATGTCTGTCAATTAAACTTGCCAGCATGTCACACATATGTCACAACAACTCGCCACTGGCCAAACCAATATAGTCAACCAGCAGCAAGTTGTATGTTTGCTCCCATGTTCCGCTGTCAATCCCATGTCGACGCAACTGTCAGTTAGGTGAGCTTTGGAAACTCTAATTGAAGCACTGACTGCTTCATTGCTGCGTTGCCTTATCATCAGCGCTATTTAAATTATGGCTGCAACTCAGTAATCAAGTCACAAAAAAAAACATAAAAAAACACAACTAACAATCAACAACTAACAGACAACAGTCAACAGGCAACAGACAAAAGCCATCAAAGAAATATGAGGTATGCCAATGCAAAACTGGCTCATATGGCTACATACATGGCTAATGGAAGTTCAAGGCATACATCATGTTTATATGTCGATGCATACCATAGTAACTGTATAATTAAAATACAGGTAAAAATTTGCAATAAATCGCTTGGTCTGTACTATGTTTCTTTGCTTAGCCATTTAATTAGCATGCGATACTATAGCAAATATTTCTAGTCAAACATTCAACAAGTTAACACTGGCTTAGATTCATTCGCTTCCAATGCAAAAACTTGCGCAAAAATTAATATCAATTCGATAATGTTAAGGTGTTCCAATGGATCCAAATACAAAAATGAAACAGCAACAATTTTAAAATATTTAAAATGCATATGTTCGACTTGTTAATACCCTAAAAAATTTATTGTTAAGTTAAACTATATGCTAATTATTTTTGTTATTTTTATCTTAAGCTTATTTTTATTTGTTATTAGTTTAAGCTATTGCGCCCCTATGGAGGCTTAATGTAGATATCAAGGTCATAAAAGTTTTGTTAAAATTCGGTGTACCTTAATAAATATATATTAAAAAAAAAAAAAAAAAAACTATATGCAGCTCATTGCAATTACTGCGCAATTTTCTGCATACTTCCAGGGGCGCCATTTTATCACTACTACAAGTAACAGAACTAAATTGCTTTAAATAGCAATCTTTATAGTATTCCACACTTACAAACATCTGATAATTGACTTAGATCATATATATATGTATATATATACTTTATAATTACAAACACACTTAACTCTGTCTGTTACAAACAGTTACTGAAATGCCTTATGCCCATTTTTACATGGTTTGATTATGCTTAGGGTATAGCCTCAAACAGGTATTACTAGCCGACTCTTGTCGCTACACTAAAGTGGTGTGGCCAACGGGAAATAAAGCTTCGTTACAGACACACACATGCACAGACTCACAATCAGACACCGACAGTCGAGTCTTCGGCTTTGGCATTGCAATTGCAGCTAAAAAGTGAGAGTGATTCGCAGAACCCACACAATCTCTGTGAGAGCATGTTGGCCCAAAGCTTTTGTAGCTTTTGAATCTCTTTGTTGCTCTCTTAAGCTACAGCGCACTTTGCTGTGCTCATTTATGCTTAATTTTTAATTGTTTGCATTCAAAATTAACAGTAGGTCGCGCCCGCAAATAATGTGCCGAAAAATTGTATTGCATAGTTTTGGGCTGCGTAGATATATCTTATATGTAAAGCTGCATGTTAGTACTCAGCAATTAAATTGATTCATATATAAATAAAATTTATTTAATTATGATTTTGCTTTAAAGGTTCTAAATCAAAGCTGAACTTTATATTTTTTCCACATTTTTTTTTTTTAATTTTATTTTTTTAAGAAATACGCAGATGGTTATTGTTTCAGATTCAAAAGAAACCAATTGTATTCGACAGGACTAAGTTCCAGGACTCCAAAAAAGTATATTATTTTGAAATCGGTCCATAATTGGCGTAATTAGAGCTAGTTTAAGCGTCTAAATAGTCAATTTTACCACTAAAGTCCTTTTATCTCCTGTATATCCTTGCATATCCTTGCAAAACCAAATGCAAAACAAGGACATTTTTATTAGGTTTCGATTGACACCAAGCACTCCCCGCTACGTCCCTTAGTTTACGAGATATAAGCAATTTTCTATAGATTCCACCTACTCCTGCACTCTGTTCGCCTGTTACTTTGAAATCAAAACGGCTGAAATTTGCCTAAGCAAAAATTACAAAAATTCGTGGCGCACATATCCACACACACAAAGGGAAATTTATTAATAACTCGTTAACTACAAGACGTAGCGCAGTGTGCTTGGTGTCAATCGAAAGGTACTTAAAAGCTCCTTAATGTGCATTTAGATTCGCAAGGATATGCAAGGACGTAAAGGATACTGAAGGATTTTAAAACTAAAAATTATTATTACTAAGCAGAATTATTAACCAATCAAATTTATTTTTCGTACACATGATAATTGGACCATTTTTTATCTACATTGTGAGTTTCGTTAAGATTGAATGAAAAAAACGAAAGTTATTCAACATTCAAAATTTCGTTATAAAGCGCTTTAAAAGGCATCCTTAAATAAGCTATATCTTTGAAAATTCTGCACCGATTTCACATTTTTATACCTTGCAGGACTCGTAAGGATCAGTACTAACATTTGCCATCCAAAAACAACAAAAAAGCAACAAATAATTTTTTTTTCAGTTTTCGCAATTTTGCCAAGGGGTTACACTGCAAAATTGGCGAAAATTGTCAATCTCTCAGATTTGAATAAAACCAATCGCATACGACAGGAATAGGCCCCAGCAGTCTAAAAAAGTATATTCTTTTGAAATCGCTCCATAATTGGCATAATTAGAGCTAATTTAAGCAACAAAATAGTCACATTTACCACTAAAGTCCTTCCATATCCTATATGTCCTTGGATATCCTTGCGAATTTTAATTCACATTAAGAAGTTTTTTATAAGCTTTCGATTGACACTAAGCACACTGCGCTACGTAGTGTAGTTTACGAGCTATTAACAATTTTCCCTTTGTGTGTGTGGATATGTGCGCCACGAATTTTTGTAATTTTTGCTTAGGCAAATTTCAGCCGTTTTGATTTCAAAGTAACAGGCGAACAGAATGCAAGAGTAGGTGGAATCTATAGAAAATTGCTTATATCTTGTAAACTAAGGGACGTAGCGGGGAGTGCTTGGTGTCAATCGAAACCTAATAAAAATGTCCTTGTTATGCATTTGGTTTTTCAAGGATATGCAAGGATATACAGGAGATAAAAGGACTTTAGTCGTAAAAATGACTATTTAGACGCTTAAATTAGCTCTAACTTTGCGAATTTTGGTGCGATTTGATAAAAATTTATTTTTTTGGAGTCCTGGGGCTTAGTCCTGTCGAATGCAATTTCAAATCTGAGTCATTGATAATTTTCGCTAATTTTAGCAGTTTTACCCCTAGACAAAGTTGCGGAAACTGAAAAAAAATTCTATCGTAATGGCGATGGTTTTTATAGCTCCGGAAGTTTATAAATTTTGCGAAAACGAAGAGAGTAACAGAAGCTCCACAAAAAAAGGAAAAACGTTTAAATTTTTTATTTTATATTTTATTCAATGAAATATTTTTTTAATGAAATATTTATTTTTACATTTATTATTTTAAATATTACAATTAATTAAGACTATATATTTACGTGTTTTCTAACATATTCATAATTATATTTAATTTTAAAATATATTAATTTTAATCATAAGTTATTGCTGAAGTTGAAGGTTTGTTAAGAATATAGTTATTAACACGGCTCGACTTCAATTACAAATGTTGTTGTTAATTTTATATATATTTATATTGCTGGCATTCCTTTATTCCAAAAATGATCCATAGCAGGAATATAAGTTTTGCCAACCCTTCGAAGTACGCCGCAGGATCGAGCAAATTTATTTTCCATGATTTACGCTGGCAGCGTTTCGAATCCTGCCCACATGTCTGTCAAGGCAAAAACAAAAGTTAGTTAATAAATAAATTAATAAATATATTAAATCTGTTAACTAAACTAAAATATGGTATATATTATTTATAATTGTAAATTTTAGCGAAGTGTGGTGGGTGTCAATCAAAAGTCAATAAAAAGAAAAAGAAAGTTTATTCTGATTTTGGATTTGCAAGGATATGCAAGGATACACATTGATTAAAGTTCTTTTTGTTGAGCTTTTCACTTGATTTTGTAGGATTTTAAAGTTTATTTACTTTATTTTATAGTTAAATTGTTAAATTAAATAACTTTTAAACAATATAATAATAAAATACAAGCAATTAACACAGACGTGCGTGCCACTCCTATTAAAAATAAATATAAAAAGCTTCGGAAAATGAAGTGTAACCAGCTTAACCAGTTCATAAAACAACATAAACCTTAAATCAGGCTTTACATTACTTAGGACAGATACTTGAAGAACTTTTATATAATATAAAATATTATATGTTTTCCATTGGTATTTAAAGAATTTTACATTTAATACAGAACTTTTACAGGAGTTTCTCTGACCCTGCGGCACTCCTTTATATTGTTTCGCTTTCATTGATGTCGCTTTCTAATAGCCGTTAAGAACACATATAAAAATATAAATGAAAATATAAATGGAAATTATAAGTATAAAAGGAGAAGTGTGTCAACTCAAGAACAAAAACAAAAACAAAGTAAAAGCCTCAATCAAGCAACGATTCAATTAACACATGATCGTCATTAACCATTGGCCCGAACTGCCAAAGTAATCACATGCTCATCAGCACAGAGAATGTCTTAAAGTTCTTTCGGCCAATTGGCGCTTGGCAGTCAAGTGGAACTCTTGGAAGTTTTGGTTTTGGTGTAAACACATGTTCTTGCAGAAAATTACAAATTAATGTTTATACTGGCGATTTTTGACCAGATCTTAAGTTGTATTTCTTTTTTTATATTTATTATTTTATTGCAAAATTTACTTGTGCCAACAAGTGGAACACAAAAAGCCCAAAAGGAACAAGCACTTAACAGACCTCAAAAACTCTCAAACTTTGAAATTGAAAACCAAAAAGAATGGCATCTGAAATTGCATTTGGTTAGTCATGCGCAAAGTAACTAACTATATATATATATATATATATATATATAGATATATATAATAATAATAATTATAATTGTTAGGTGCAAAAACCACTAGACAATTGCATTGCTGCTGCTGCTGGTGCTGCTGTTGCCTTTGTGTTTGTTACACTTGCCAACAATAGCAAAAATGTAAGTTAACTTACAAGTTTTTGGTATCAGCTTTGTTATTGCTATTTGTAATGATTTCATTTCCATTGTTTTTCCCGCTTGTTCTGCAGCAGCTGCCTCAAGGACACCCACGTGCGTCAGCTATAGCATCGGACATGCAATATTGCTGATGTAGCAGATTTTTGCCTTTGCCAAGGTGCTGCACTGAAATTTTTGATGCTGAGTCAATTGACCTCCAGCTAAGATATGTATCAGCATCTGACTACACAGAATTTTTTGCTATAATTTCAAGACTCGGTTAAAATTTAAAATATAAATATATATATATATATATATAGCACATACTTATCATATTTGACTGCCCTTTATTTCTCCAAGTCATTATCAGTTCTGAGTTGCTGTTGTCGGCTGCTTTCCGGCTTATCGTTGTTTAAACTCCACTTCAGATATGTCTCATCAGCACCTATAGAACTTTCACCAATGATGTAGAAGTTCTCATCTGCGGTGATTCAGTATGTTCAAATTTTATAATCAATATTAAAAGTTAAGCAAAAAAAAACCCGAACAGCAACCATCATAAGTAAAAGCATTGTCTGCGGTTAGAACTGTGTCAATGGAGTTCCCAGCTGAGCAAATGTTTTGGGTAATTTTCATACATTTCATAATTTATTTTTGTTGTTTTTGTTTGCAAACAAAAAGCGGGTCAAACCAGTACAAGCATTGGCCCAATGAAATTATTTGCATTACATAAAAAATTAACAAGAGCAAGAATTATTTGCTCTAATTTCATACCTGAGTATTAACCGGGCTAATAGTCAGAACGTTGAACGGTACTGGCACCCCACCGTCTATATCCAGAATAAATAAATCGATTTCATAATTTGTTCGCATGATGCAGCACATTCCAGCCATGTGTATCCCCTATTTTGGCCTTAACTTTTAACTTGGCTATTGTTGATGATTCCTGTTTTGCAGTCAAAACCAAAATGTTGACCTTGCTGATCAGCAAGTAATAGTAGAAGCATTGCTAGAAAGAGAGAGAAAGAGAGAATAAAGTTTACATAACGGGGCAAATGTGACTTAATTGCTGGCGGTCTATGACACAAATTGTACAATTTGGGCTGATTGCTGATTAGGTAATGCAAACATAGGACACAATCGTGTCTATATATATATATATATATATATGTGTGTGTGTGTAAGTGTGGGTATGATGCGGGCGCCAGGAGTTCAATGTCAATAATTGAGCATGGAGCGCACAGCTCATAAATAACGGTTCAGTGTCATTGCCAAAAAGCTGGGCCAACAAGTAGGACGACAAAGACAGCGACGACGACGCCGATGACGACGAATAAAGTTATTAACAATGCGCCAAGTTGTACGTGAACTCTGAAAATGGACGAACGTGACAAATACCAAAAGCCAGACAACAAGCTAGGCATCTACTCTCTCAGCCCAGCCCCAGCCTCAGACTCAGCCCCTGTCCCACCTCCAGCTCAAGCTCCAGGTCCAGGTCCGGGTAACAACAACATCACATTGTCCATCATCCAGCTAAAACTACAACTACAACTGCAGCAATAGGCACAGGCACAGGCACAGCTCCAGCTTCAACTGCAACTGCAACGTTGTTGAAGTTGCAAAAGGGCAAACCACGTTCAAGCCGTCAACGCCGCCAACGTTGTTAGCTTTGACTTTGGCTTTGGGCCAGGCTGAAAAACACCGTTAACATTTTATTTGACTAAAATTGCCTTTAATTTATTGCTGACGTGGCAGCATTTGCATGTGGCATCTAGCATGTTGCATGTAGCATATAACATGTGCAACTCTTGCTGGACGTGAAGTCTTTCTAAAATGTTTTCATTGTTGATTTTGTGGAGCATTTTTACTGCCTGTCAAGTGGCACTTGTTCTAATTTTCATCCATTTCATAACCAATCAGTGTTGCATTTGCCTGTTGCTGTTGTTGCTGTTGCTGATAGTGTTGGGTCAAGGGACCCAGACTCAGGGCCATTGGTATGCAAAAGGTCTGGAAATCGATGCCAATTCTCTCTCCACATCATAAATAATCCCAAGTCTACAATTTTTAATATAAATCAATTAAACAGCTCATGGATGATGCTGCTACTCAAGTTGCTCCATCGTTTCTCGCGAATCTACATTTCTCTTTCGACTTTGCTGCATCTTCTGGGATTCTTTTTTTCAGCCAGGAAGTGTGACCGATGAACAGGTACTTCTTGTACCCATCGATGTTGCTAACAACAAGAGTTAAGGACATGCCAGCCCGCAGCACTAAAACCATATACAAGCACTCCACGGAATACACGTGTCCAATGCAAATCTCTTGGCACGTACATAAAAATATTACACAAGATAAGAATAAGCTGCCGTTGCTGTTGCCGCTGCTGCTGCTGCTGTTGCTGCTGCTGAAGTTGTACCTTTGACTGATGTTGTTGCCGTGTGGGTTAGGCTTGGGGTTGGCCCCCTTTTTGGTATAACATCCGCATAATAATTGTATTAGAATGTTTGAAATTAGAATTGAAATGAACTCTAAGTAAATGTACCTTAATTAATGCCATGCCACAGCAACATTGCGAGCAACCTGTCAACGCAGCTCAGTATCACAGAAGTGACAACTTGCAGTACATGTACCACGCCCACGCCCACTACAACAGCCAGCACGAACAAGAGCAATATTGAAACCACGCCTACGCCCACATGACGACAACTGTTAACAGTTGACTACTAAGTGGTCAACCACTACAGCAACAGCAACAAGCGGAACAATGCAATTAGCATATGCAACAACAGCAGCAACAGCAGCAATAAGCTTAAACGGAGATCAATACAATTTGATTCTTATTTCGATTTTTGTTTCACAAATCCTGTTGAAGAACAGAAAATATAAAAACTTGGTCAAAATACTTAAGCTCAAGTTGCGCATTTGCTCTTGCCAAGTCATCAAAAGAATCGCCAACTGCGGCGACTGCTGCTGCTGCTGCTGTTGAACTGGGTCAAAGCCGTCACAAAACGTCAGAAACTGCCAGATGCAAGTTAAAACTGTGGAGGAGTTTTGCACTCAGCTGGAGACCAATTTAAGTCTACCACTACCAATACCAGTACCAATACAAATACTGTTACCAATACCAATACCAATACCAGTACCAGCGCCAGTACCAGTACCAGCGCCAGTACCAGCGCCGGTACCAGTTCCAGGCGCCCATTCAAGTGTTTGACATACTTTGACAGTTTTACAAGCGCCAATTTGATGGCACCAAGTAATAATCCGAAACAAAATTCAATGCACCTCCCTCTGCTACCAACTACAGTCTTTTTGAGGTGTTGAAGGTGTTAAGGCCATTAGCATATGCCAATTTGGCCTTTACATTAGATTTAAACACTATTCAAGGCTGTTCTATACTGCATCACATCAGTTCTTGCAACAAAAAATGCCATAGAAAAGCAAAGCATAGCAAGTTGATGCACTAAATCTGGGCTAATTATAACTAAGTTTTAGTTAAGATTAATTAACAATAGTTAATAATTATATAATAGTTAATATTAACTATTTAAATTTGCTGTACAGAGTTTAAACTTAACAAAAACTTAAACCTTTTCACTTGTTAGCAAACTTCGATTCAGTTTAGATTTATTATAGGATATTCTATATCTTTTATGGATAATACCTTTATCTATAAATGATAAATACAACTCAGCCATAAATCTTAGCTCTCTGCAGTAAGATTTCAATTCAAATCTGTTAAAGTTTCGTTTTCTATCTTTAGTTAAGTTAAAACTTGTTGCTAGTTGCTTTAACTAAGTAAATCACAATAGTAAATTTGAATTTATGCCAACTAATTGAAACCTTGGATTACATTAAAGTTAAGAATCACTTGGATAAAACCCTTAAAAGCCGCTACATACACAACTTGGCGATCGCCTGCAATGAGACTCTAAATTACCAAAGGCACATTATCGAGTACAACTCAGCAGCCCATTGCAATGGGCAGACGTAACATTGAGTAGGAGAAGAAGGAACCCAAGCCCAATCCGAAGCCCAACGCAAAGGCGAAGGCAAAGGCAAAGGCTAACCACGACTGCTAGACTTGGCGTGTGTACATGGACATGGGCAGCAGTTGCAGCAATCGGGTTGACCTCACAACTAGCTGGCGCTGTTGACGTTGCCGCCTCGTTGTGTACACTTTTCCACACCCCTCTTTCTCTCTCTCCGTGATTTTCTCTCTTTGTTTGTATTTTCGACACTTTCAAGATTTTACTATAAAAATTTGCCATAAATTTGTGTGCCACAACATACGCCACGTCTCTAAATGTATTTGAATCTTATTGGTAGTTCTATGCCCTTTGCTTGTTACTTGATTGTTGCTGTTGTTCTTTCTGTTATTCTTGCTGGTATTGTTGTTGTTGTTGCTGTTGTTATTGTTGTTGGGTTGTGAAAACCTACACGCATGTCCAGCCTGATGATATGTACTTTCGCAAACATAACTGACATGTTTGCCTAAGAGGCAATAAAATAAATCCCTAGCTAAACACAAAGCCAAACAGACAGCAGCCAGATGCATGTAAAGACAGACAAAAGCAGCATCAGCAGCAGCAGCATCAACAGCAGCAGCAGCAAAGATCGCACGTGTCGCTTGCAGCAAATGAAGTTAACTCAATCATGGTACAAGCCATGGCCAACGTGTCGGCCTGCAATAGTAAAAATGTTAGAATAACTTGTATGAAATTTATCAAGGCTAGCAAAGGGACTGGCTCTCAGTGGGCTTGCCATGGCCAGAAAAGGGCAACAGGCAACATGCAACTGGCAGCAACAGCAGTCAGTAGGAGCAACTGCGTTGTCTGCCACACGCTCAAGGGAGCAGCAAAGTGATATTTATGCCAATTGTTGGCTTATAAAACTGGCCAACTACATGCGAATGCGAATGCGAATGGTAATGCGTGTGTGGGTCTTAGAAGTGCTAGTAGATGTGCCCCAGGATAGCTATATGCTATATGCATATATATGTATTGGTATGGGGATAGTTGTAGTCTAGTCGTATGTTTGTTATGGTCTCTTGCACTTTAGTACAAATACAAGCGGACACAAAAGGTGAATTCAATTTATTACGAAGGTTGAAGTTGAGTTGCGTTCTTCCTCTCCCACTCTCTATTACTCTTCTCCTGCCCCTGTCTGTGCTTCTTATCAGACAAAGTAATCCTTGTTGACTTGAGTAAATGCAATTATGTGTTGTTTATGCGGTCGCTGGCTTCATACTTTTGCCTGATTGACATATAAATTAGAGATACATACGAAACGATATGCGGTAGCCACTGCCTTCGGCTGTCTCTAACGAGTTGCAGCACTGAAAGTGTGGCTTCTGGCCTCTGTTTCATTGATAAGCACACACACACATATATGCATGCATACATAGAGATTGTTTTCCATTTCATTGTCATCAGTCAAGGCGGCTAATTAAGCGCCCCACAATGGCAATCAATGTTTTCACTTAAGTGCAAGTAGTTTCCATGGACTTCAATCAGCCAATACAAAGCACTCTCAATCTCTCAATCAATGCTGCAGCTGTGCAAGAACAGTAGAGCAGGAAACATCAGCATTTGTTTTCAGTTAGAAATGTGTCTTCCACTTTGGACTTACAGTTGCATTTCAACTGGCATCTCATGGTCATTAGTAGTTGTCAATGATGGCGTGATTTGTGCAGCACTTCCTGGGCACAACTACCAGGCGACAGCAGACTGTACTTAGTACATAGGTTATACTTAGGTTTTTTTTATTCTCCTTTAATTACATTTACATATTTTTGCGTACGCATTGACAACAACAAGTCAAAGTCAAAGCATTTGCCGCCTGCCCACGTAGCTGTCCAAGAATTTATAGACAATGCGACTACTTCAATTATGGCGATAAGAACAAAACTTCCAGCGGCCCCGTACCCCTTACTAGACTCCCTTATAATACAACCTATCCCAAACACAATCCAATCCAATCCAAAGCAAAGCAAACCAATCCTAATTCAATGTCTTTTGCATAAAAATGTCGAATGTCGTGCGGCGTTTGTTACTTATTACATGCGACTCCAACTGAGACTTCGACCGATATCGATATTGTTTGCTCCATGGCGATCACTCACACACAAACACACACATATACACATACTTATATATATATTTTGTGTTATATGGTATAGTATAACGCAGCTGACTGGGCTGCTGTCGACCTTCAACTTTGTTTGCAACCTTGTTAGTTAGTTGTATGGTTTATATGTATATATATATATTTATATATATATATATGTGTGTGTGTGTGTTCGATTGCTGTTTCTGTGTTTCTGTTTCTTTTCTTTTCTTTCTGCTTTTTACTTGAACGCTGTTTTTCTTTGGAGTTCGGCGCAATCGCGATCACTTCTGGTGATTGTAAGCAGCAAAGGCAACGCCTCCAACGCCTGAAATGTTGTTTCGACGTCATCGGCACGCAACTGACAGCAACAGTAACAATAAGAACACCAAAAAAAACAACAACAACAACACCCGCAACAATTGCACGACAACTAAACACTGTCACAACTGACTGACAAACAAAACTGGAGCTCTAGAGCTCTTTTGGCAGCGTTTTCATTTTCGTTTGTAGCCGCCTTATTGCCTTTAGGCCATGTCCACAAATGAAGCCAATCAGACGGCCAACAAGACGCGTTCTTCTAGCCATCATTAAATTGAAAATAAAATAATGCGCTGCTGCCTGTGACTCTTGTCACGCCTGCTTTAATAACTTTGTATACCCTGCAGCTGTGATATCATTGTCCACGCATCTAAAGCAACAACAACAATCCAGAACACAGTGTTCCATTGGTATGTTGCACCCTATGGTATACGTATATGTAGCATATGTGCAACTTATTGCTCTATTTTCACAGCTACAGCAACATCTACAGCAACAGCAACAGCAACTGCAACAGTTTCGATTTCAGTTTCACTTTCAGCTCATTGTTTGACCAGACCCATTTGCTGCCCATCATGTTAACAAGCAACCAAGACAGACATGCCGCCAAGCAGTTTGGCTGGCAGCCAACGCCAGGCAACATATAACATTGGAGGACAACATCAAACCATCAACAATGTAAACGAGACTATAGGGACACACTGCACTGTGACAGTCCACTCTGACTTGGACTCTGACTCTATGTAGTTATGGCAAACGACACAAACAATAAACAACTTAAACGACATCGTCTATGAGTGGGCAGTATAACAAATCAGCAGCAACACAACACACATTCTGACCCATACACCAAGGACACATAGCATATTAAATGTTTATACCAAAAAAAAAAAAAAAAAGAACCTTTAATTCTTTGGGAATTCTAAAATTTGCGTCATGCTCCAATCAAAAATATTGTATATAAAATGAAAAGTTGCTAAAATTTTGCAATGACTCATCAATTTTAAGCGCAACAGCAGCAGCAGCAACATCTGCAGAACAGGTAACACACATACATGCATAGTGTAGATCACTCAACATGAATATGGCTTATGATATTATATGATATCCAGTCACAATATCAACTAGAGAGTTGTCTGTTGTGACGTCACAAGGTCGTCGCATGACATTGCCAGCCAGAGCAGATCACCTATGGAAATTCCTGTGTAGTAACCAAAAAGCAACATCTCACTTAAGCCATATAAATACTCCATATATCGTATATATAAAATATATATATATATATATATATATATATGTATATAGTTTTATTGCACTTGTCTGTTGCTTTGTTGCTGGGGGAATCAACTCGGAGCGAATCAAGTTTCAATGAGCAACATTTTTTTTCGACTAGCCAACAAAATGATTCTAAAAATTTACAAAGTAAACTGAAATGATCTGGTTATACTTGTTTCAACTTTTTCCTTTCAATTTGCCTGTATAACGGTAAATCTTAAATATATAATGAAAGCAGTTAACCACTTTAATATATTGTTGCAATGACATTTCGGATTATCTTCATTATTTTTTTGGTTTTTTGTTTTTTGTTTTTTGTTTTTTTTCTTTTTTTTTTGGGACTTGAAACTTTATGACAGCGCATTTAAGCTCGACGATAAGTTAAATTTTAACGTTTTTTATAATTATTTGTTTTATTGAGGCAACTTTATAAATAGCATAAAACAGAAAGAAAATCAAATGAAATACAGACAAAAAAAAGTTGATTGAACTTTTGTGCGTGAAACTCGTGTCAAAAATTGAACTTCAAAATTTTTTGGGCCAAGTTATTGCTTAGTACTTGTTGGTACCAGTAACAGCAATTGTTGTGCACAACACACCCAAAATACATGTATATAATGTTTTGGCATATTGCTGAACTTTTGGCATTTTTCATATATATCTAAAATGTTCAGAGAACAGGTTTAAACAAATAAATAAAATACTAAACACAGCATAAAAGTTAATAATTAAAAAAAAATATTTTATTTTATTTTTGGTGTTGCTGTCGCTTGATAATTTATATATCTGTGTGTTAAGTATACATTTGAATTGTTTCAGTCTGACTTAAGCCGGATATACGATAAGGTTTTAAGGTTCACACACTGAGAGAGGGAGAACAGTCTATATGGTATTATGTCATATCTGTACAATACAAAAATATATTAAAAACTAGTTATCTAAAAGTGAAACCAAATGCTTAAAAGTGAAATTTAAAAAAAAATAAATAAATAAATTCTAAACAATAATAATGATTGATTATTTAAACATTTATGCAAATTTGTTAAATGCAGCATAATTTGTATATTTAATTCAATTAATAAATGTTGTTTAACTCCGCAGTCAACAATTATAGAATCATTTTATATATTTTAGACATTAAACAATTAAAAATATTAAATATTTTTATTTTAGGTGAATTGTTCAAGGAGCTGAAGAGGATGAGCTGTTAGCTGTTAAATGTTAAATGTTAACTGAAATTTGTTGCCAAAAAATAAATTACCGTAATACTACTTAATCAGGCCTACGAGCAATTAATGTCAATTTCGAGTGTGCAGAAAATATAATCGACAGCTTCAAATCAATTAAATAATTCAAAAAAATATATTATATTTTAAACGGGCGGAAGTAAAAGGCGACAAACTGCAGGCTGTCCAACACACAAACACACAGACAGAAGGACAGAGAAGACAGACAGATAGACAGACCATTTTTGTATATTTTGGGTGGGTTAAAGCCATTAACATTGGACTCCAAAGACTGAGACTCTGATGGTACAGATATGTACTCGAGTTTCATTAATCTTCCGTTTTGTGTGCTGCTTTTTTTTTTTTTTTGGTGCTTAATTTGGTGCACACAACAAATAAATATTATTTATATATATTGCTTTGTTTATAAATAAGAACAATCAAAACAAAAGCACAACAAGACAAACACACAAAAAAAAATTAGTTTTAAGCCAGAAAGCACACCCGTTTTCATTTTCTGCATATTAACCAAATAGGAAATCGCGCTAATTGCTTGGCTTATAAAAGTTGATTCAATATACCCACGCCTTGGACTTGGATCGATCATTGTATGTAGATTATGTATGTCCGAAATGATACTTAATCATTTTGAAGTAGCTTTACATATATATATAATTTATATGTATATATTAAATTATACCATTAAATAGTAACAAATTAATAACAATTAAAAGACTTACCCCAGCGCATTCAGTTGGCAACGCAGCCGAGTATCATCTGTAAAGACAATAAGTATATATAAAATATATATATAAAAAAAGAATATAAAAAATAATAATAAGAAACCAAAACACTTTTATTTTCTGAGACAGCTGGACAGCGTTTTTTTTTTTTATTTGCAAGAGTATTAATAATGGCACAGAGTGCTGTCATGGAGACGATTCCAGTTGTTCAGTTAGTTTATTTTTAGGCACTGTGCTCATAGAGAAACTAAGAGTTGGCCAGGAGTTTTTGGCCAAGAGATGCCAGTTGCCTCTTGCCAGATGGCAAATGCCATTGCCCGGCTGGAAACACACACACCTTTCGGTTTCATAGTGAACTATAAAGATTAATATCATACCCTGATGTCAGATAACTTACGAACTAGTTGGTGTATAGTTTGACGTAGGAAACACCAAAAAAAAAAAGAAGAAAAATAGAAAAAAGTTAAATAAAATATATATAAAAATTATAAAACTGGTTACAAAAAAAAAAAGTAGATTCTAATTGTAAGATTTGCGCTTCTGTTAACGTCACAAAATTTTAAAATATAAAAAACTTTTATTGTATTCAAAAGATTTCTTTATGTTTATTCAAGGCTATATACTATTTTTGTTTTTGTTTTTTTTTTTGGTGGCGCACAAAAACTATTTTGCATACAAGAAAATCGGCTTAGAACAACTTACATAGTATTTAAATATATATATATATATATATATAACATGTTATAGCTCAGATTTAGCTACTAGTATGCAGATTAAGCAATCAGCAGTTTTAAACGTGACACCAACCACAATTCACATGCTATAGCTATAGTAAAATCTGGCGACTGGAATCTGGAAAACTGAACTGTGTACAGTTCATAAATCAAGTGTCTATAAATAAGTCAAAGTTAATGGTCTAAGCCAATAGCCAATAGCGAAGTCTCTACTGATAACGCGCCATAATCATTCACATAACTATTTATAGAGAATGCATTAAAAATTATTACTTACAGGTTCAAAATGTCCTTGCTCATAATTCCTGTTGCAGCTGTCGCTGTTGCTTACTTAGACTGCACTAACGCCAGGCAGAGTTATGCATACATCATTACACTGAAAACAAAATATGAGTTTAAGCATATGAAAAAAAACAGTTTATAATGGAAAATTCGATTGATTTAACCGTTTTTTTCTGAAGTATAAATTTTTATTAAAAGTTTGCTTTTTTTTTTGCAAAATTTTGATAAACTTCCAAAGTATCTAGTATTTCGCTGAGTGTAACACATATTTATTTATGGCCTGCTACTTGTAATTGTCACAAATTGTATGACATTTTTATGCCATTTGGCCAGCTTTCTGTGCATAATTGATTTACGCGCTGTTTGTGTATATTGAAGAACTGGCAATAAATTAATATTTAGGTGCAGTAGCTGTAGCTCCTACCAAGGTGCCTTATCGTTTTCGCTTTCAGTCTGCTTTACACTGGAGCACTCCAAGTGGACACATTAATCAGTTCACAAGTATGAAAGTGACCAGAACAGCATAAAAGAACGCCCACACTGGGATTGTTACTAGGATTGCCTCTTGGGCATGGAGATTCACTCTAATGGCCCATACATACATATTGCCGCTGATAGTCGCCTTCATGCTTTCAATATCGCAAGATAGCAATCGGGCAGCGGCGTTGAAACTGCAATTAATGCAATCTGTCTGCTTGATCTAAGTACATTAATTACACGGATTTTATTCAAAGAGACTACAAGTATGACTTCTAAGTATGCTGTTGATTGTATAGTAGACAAGTTAATTGCGTTAATTACGAATTAGCTTACTTTCAATGTGATTGTAATTTGTTCTAATAAAGTAGTTATAATCTAAGCATAGCTTATATTTATAGTTTTATATAGGAATACTATATAGATTCTGATAATTTTTAACAACTTGCTGCCGCTGCTGTTATTTGTTCTATTTCTGATAGCAAATTTTGGCAGTTAAGCATATTGAATATAGATTTATATAGTTTTAGTTTTTTTTTTTTGTTGAAAATTAGCGTATTAGTTTAAACATTAGCATCATATATCCAAATATTATGACTACTATAAACAGGTAGCATAAGAAATCATTTTAAACCGGTTCAAAGTGTATGAACCAGCTTGGCACTGGCGCATTTACTTTGGCTCTCTCATTTGCGTTAATTACACATATTTAAAGCTGACATTTATTATAATTAAAGTTACAACAAAACTGTGTCTAGTCTCTTAGTTTCATGGGTTCTGCCTGTGTCTGTGGCTGTGTCTGTGCTAATTTGCTTGCAACTTGATTAATATGCCGCAATATGTTGCTATCACAAAACACAGCAGCCACAAACTTCTGTCCATTCATCTTGAGACTCCTTCAGCTACTGTGAGCTGTGATCTCAGAGGTGCTGAAAATGAAATTCATTTGGCTACAAAGTGGCCTTGAGCATGAATTATGTGTGCAATTACTCTTGAGGTTGTCAAGCCGGCTCCAGGTCTCCAGCTACCCAGAACCCAATAGCTCCAGCTCCAACTTTAATATATGTATCCAAGTCGTGTTTGTCTGGATTGCTCTGTTTTTCTTTTTTTTGTTCTAATGCTGAGTAAAAGTGCAAGTTGCCAGTTACGATTATGCTGTAACTGTGCCACTTGTTGCGTGTGCCGCGTCTGCTGCTGCTGCTGTTACTGCTGATTGGTGTCTGGTTTTGGTGAGTTCTTTCTAATGGCGCCATAAGGTGCCAGCATTGTATATCTTTTATATATAAACTTAGCATCGCTGGCACTTAATTACAGCTTGTTGGCCATGTTGCAAGTCAGCGTGTTGCCTGGCACGTTACTGCAGTTGCAGTTGCTCTGTTGCTGTGTTGCGGCGTGTGAAATGAATGTTGGCTGTCAGCGCGCATGTGCTGCATGTTGTAGATATAATCGAACATCGAGCTGGCCCCGGAGCAACCTCTCGTTGCACTGCACCGATAGCCATCGCGTTCAAGTTTTGTGATATGTGAAAAGTCGTAGCTGAGTCAGCATCAGCATCATCATCATAATCCCTAGGCAAACTGAATCTTTTACTTTTTTACTTAATATTTTTGTTGCTAAAACTGAAGTCAAGGCCGAAACAGCGAGTAAGCTGAAAGTATTGGTATGGCACGTTAGAACACTTGTCAGCCAATTAATACCCATTACTGCAATGCCACACACTTTAATCAATTAGTGTATGAAGCGGCATAGATCTAAGACTCAAAGATTCCATTTAAAACACTTTCAACTTATGCCACGTCATTGCCCCATTGCCTTCTATTTTTGGGTGCCACAGAAAACAATTGTTTTAACACATTTAGTTAATAAGCAAACAAATTGTTATTTTAAATTATAACAAGCTAGTCTCAACGCCCAATCCAATCCAACCAATTGGTATTTAGAGGTTTACCTTTGGAAGGTTTCCCAAGCGTCAAGGCTAAGCTTCCAGCTAATAAGTTGATTTCCATATCCGGAAATTGCAATTAACTTTATGCCAGTAGAGAGCAAAGTGCTTTCAATCCAGTTCAATTAACGCCCCAAAAATTTCTGTTTCCCACCAAAATCAACAAACAAAAATACTGCTGATACCCTGTAAATAAGTCGTTAGAAGGGGCAGTAACAACTGCTTAACATTGACAATAAAATTGATAATTCAGATATTGATAATACTTGAATATCACACACATTTTATAGGGTATTCTCTAGTATATCATCAATATTGAACTGGTTGTAATTGGTCTGTGAATTGATTGAATAACTGAAATTTTAGGCGTAAACAAACCCATTCCGTAGCCAGAAGCTGAATTGCAATGCGTCTTGCATGCCAAAGAGTCGAAAAATGCCTCAAAAATATTGTGAAATTGGCAGAATGAAGGTCTTTGGACTGTTGGCGACAAGCTATACGAAGCGATGCGAGTTGACCTTTACTTTGGTATCTTTAATTTCGTTTTTTGATGGTGTCGTTGACACTCGATTGTTCAGTTTTCAGTATCAAGTCAATGCTTTAGTTATAAATACTGTTACGTCATGTTTTTCATGTTGTTCATGAATCATTTTATCTTTTTGTAGTTTTGATTTCAATTCATTTTCTGCAGCCATTGAACATTTCCGTTTCAATGAAGGACTCTGATTGATCGATTGATGTTATACTATAACAGAAATAAGGCGGGGCGTCATTAAAGGGCCAGGCCACGCAACTATATTGTTATAATAACATAATAATAAGTATAATAACAATATGTTGTGTGCATACCTATAAACATACATGATGTATACGCAACATGTTCTTCAGACTCCCACTGTAATTTGCTTATCAATCATACGCCGCGTTGTTGTCTCCGGCTACCCACACCCGTATGCACTGTATACACTGTATACACTTCAATTCTTCAGAGAATTGTTATAAAAAAGAAATAGTTGTAGAATGTTTGTGTGTCAGCGCCGCACGAGTTATGAACATAAAACAAGCAAAAATAGAAACAAGACGACCAAACACAATACAGAAAAAGATGTTCAAGATGTTCATAGTGCCATGCGGAAATTGCTTACATACAAACATACGCTATATATATGTACTCATATGTAGTAGTAGTGGTAAAACATGCAAAATAAAAGAAGAAGGCGCCCAAAACACGCGCAAAGCAGAATATAATCGAACAATTCATTATTATTATTATTATTATTATTGCGCAAATAATTAAACATAAATTGCCGTTTAAGCTCAAACTCTGCCCAGCGGGCAACAAATAAAAAATAAGAAAAATCACTTGTGGCAACTCACACATATTTAGAAACATGGAGTCACAGTTTAGAGTCGAAGTCAATTGAATTATGCATTCGCCTGTCAGTTCAGACACGACGAACAGAATTTTACAAATGTTTTCAACTTGTTGCCACAAAATGCCACACAACACGGACAGTCAATCAAACGAGCAGCTCAAATTTGCATATTGAGGCTATAGTCTGGTCAAATATGAGTATTTTGTATGAATAAAATGAATTTGTCATCAATTTTGTATAGACTATTCAAGGATTCTATTCAAAGTTTAAACCTAACTTAGCCAAGTTAAGTCGCAGTGGAAATTTTAAAAACACCAAACTCTAAATTGTACGTATAGAAACAACCACTGTAATCTCAATAAAAACTGAACAAGATCTATTCATATATAAAGTATTTTGAGTATTATGAATGTATTGTTTGAATAAATTGAATTTGTCATTAATTAAGAGCAAATTATTCAAAGTGTCTAGACAAATTTAAGGCCTAATTTAGCCAAGTTAAGTGGAAGTTAAAATATTCAAACGAAAATCGATTTCTAAGCTATCGAGTTAAGCAATAGTTTTATTCCATCTAAAACCAGAACTAACTCTATCCCTAAATACACTATATATAGATATTTAAATCCTCTGTTAGGGTATACACAATTCGTTTTTTATATAAAGCTGAAAGTATTCTCAGCTTATAACAGCTCCGAGCACAGCTTAGCACTGAATTGAATTTAAATTTGAATTTATTTTGATGACAATTTTGGACACAATAAACAGTTTGATTGCGGTCTATCAGAGGTATTGACTTATCCCCCTCCAATAAGCAACTTATTACACTATGTAAAAAGGGTATATAGATATGACAAGTGTTGCTACTTAACTAAGTTTTAGGTTCTTATCTGCGTTACGGAGCTAACATATCGCTCAAGTTGACGCCTTGTGTTGATAATTTTTCTAGTTATTTTTTCGTGTTGTTTGTGTCTTGCTTGGGATTTTGTTATTTTGCTGTAATATATTTTTTTTATTTTTGTTTTTCTTGTGTGTTATTTTTTCTGTGTTCCTCCACCTATTTCCCAAGGGTCGTTTGGTCTTGTAATTTTACGAAATCTTTTTTTTCTTTATGTGTTTTTTTTTTGTTTTTGTTTGAAACTTTTTTTTTGGCTGTCGCAAATTTGTGTCCGTTTCTCTTTCTTTATGTTTATCAAGTTGTTTTTTGCTTTTTTTGTATGTATTGTAGCAAGGTCGTTCGTTGGTCCGTAGTTGTTGTTGTTGTGGTTGTTGCTGTGCGACGGCAGCAGCAATTTGTAATGATTATTAAAACAACGGACCCACTTGGCATGCTCCGACATACCATAAGATATACCCATGCAAAACGAGGCATATTTGGCTAGATATATATATATATATATATATATAACTATATATAAGTATATACATTTATGTGTAGATTTCAGTGCTAACCATTCACCACACACACTAAACTGTTGTTGTTACCATTTTTAATTGAAATGAAAAAGCAACAACAAAAACCGAGACAATAATAACAAAGCTTGAAAAAAAAAAAACTGAAATTATATTGGATTACAACATGACCAGTTCAACAATCACTCCTCCCTCTATACACTGCCCTACTCTTTGCCCTCTTTTGCTGTATATATATAATATATACATATATATACATTATTCTTGAGCAATTATTGCCACATATTTGTAACAAGCTTTAGCCACATATGATTGAATATCTACTGAGAGGTTCTATTTAAAGCAACAGGTACAATCAAGCGAGAATTGTAACAGAAAACCCAAAAACCCACTCAAACTTTTACTATTAATAACAACTGTATAATATACTGGTATATATACACATATATATATAAATATTTTAATAATTAGCATTTACTTGAGACACATACAAAAACAAAACTTCCCCTTGAATTGGAAACCAGTAAATTGAAATGAAATTAATTTTAATTTTGCTGCTAATCAAAATTTATTAAAAAATGTTGTTTGCTTGTAGAAAAGAATCTATATATTATAAAACTGGTAACTGATGCATAAAGATATAACTTTATAGATATTATTTTTTCTCTGCTGTGCAATTTTATGCAAATTACTTTTTAAATGTTGCCTAATAATTAATTTATATTTAAATTTAAATTTTTATTATCTAGAGCAATAAATAAAAATTGTATTCAATTAGATTTTTGCTCAAAAAAAAGGAAACTAAATATTGTGGATTTTAATTTTGGTATATTTTTAGCTTTTGCTTTCAACTTTGGCACATGTTTCAGGTAGCCTTGGGCTGCCCCATGACGAGGCAGGAATCAATCCAGTTTTTTTCTTAATACCTGAAAGAAAGTGAAGTACCATTAGGCTATGACTAGAGTTTCGATCGAAGAAAATGTTACTCAAAAGAAGCTTTAAGTAAGGGTACTGAAAACCTTATTGAAATGGATCCCAGGCACCCAGGATATCATAGGCAATATGCTGTGTAATCTCTTTATATGGTAGATTGACCTTTTTCACCACTTTTCGCCTTTAGCATGCTCAATTCTCTAAGCTGAAGCTGTACTCCACAGTTGCCTCAACTATTTCTATTATAATTCTGCTTCGATTTGGAATTGCTCATAGGAAATCAGTTTAAACAGCTTCCAACAGTTACATAGCACAAATTTGTTTGACAGTTTGGATTAACATTTTGGATACACTTGTTTTGGTTACTTGAAATTATCTAATCACAAATACACAATGGGAAATAGCCACACCTACAAGCAAAGCATACTTTCAAATGAATCATGCAATCTTTTAAGTTATAGTAGAAGACAACTTTATAGTAGAAGACAACTTCTTGCATGTAATGCTATATACAAAAATATATATATATATATATATATATATATATGTATATATCTTAATGTATATAGCGTTTCGATTTCGGATTGCATTTAGCTGTATAATGCCATATAAACCATATAAGCCAAATGCCATAAACGTATAAAACTAAGCTGAATTATGTCGCTCGTTGAGTTAATCAAACGAAGCAAGAAGAAACAAAAACAAAATAAAACAACTGCCAAATAAAGCAACTTGAAGTGGTCTTTGTGGACAGAACTCTTAACCGGGAAATACCCGCAGCAATAACAGCAACAGTAACACCAGCAACAGCAGCAACATCAGCAGCAGTAGCTTTGCCCCTCAAGAAACAGCGGCACATCCGCAAAACTGAGCAACAGAATTCATTTAAATATAAATCAAAACTAATTCACACGCCCAAAATAAACCAAAAAAGTGCCATAAAAAAAAATGTGTATATAAATATTATAAAAAAAAAAATAAATAAATAAACAAAATTTATCTGCAAATTGCGGAGCAATTGAACGAGCTGTGAATAAGTTATGTTGGATTATTTTTGATGATTTTGAGGCGTGTTTTTTTCTTTTAGCAACATTCTTAATGCTTATGCCACAGACATTAGCATAAATGCTGATTTAATTCAACGTGCGTCATCAGTTTTGCCGAACAGTTCGGTAGACAACCAACAGATGAAGCTGTTGCCAATCTTCTGAAACTAAAAACACTTTAGATCACAAGACAGCTGCAACAGTATCAATTGTGGCTCGCAACACTTCGGGTTTTGGCTCGTCGGGCAAGTTTTTGGTTTTTTTTTTTTTTGGCAATCGTTTCAGACTCGGACTCTTAAGATTCGTATTCGTATTCGGACTTGGTGTCGGTTTTGCTTTTTTTGGCTTGGTGCTGCTGCGGCTGTTGCTTTTGCTGTTGGTGTCTTGTGGCCAGGCACACCGTTACTTGGCCAGTTGAAATACGCAGCTTGGGGCGAACGGTTCTAGCGCGCGCTACTCCAATAGCTCTCTTTAAGCAGATGCATATACTAAACCACTAACAGAGGACAGAAGACACAACAGCCGTCGTTATTGTCGCGTCGTATTAACCGTGTTCTAACCCACGGAGAGTGTTGTGCAAAAAGACAAAGTGATTAACAATAAATATTCTAAGTTTTACATAAAAACCACAAATAAATAAACGAAACAAATAAACAAAAATAAAAAAAAACAAACAATAAACTTAAATTTAAATTTGAATTTAAATAAGAAAAAAAAAACAAAAAACTAATACTAAAACATTGATTGATTGTGGGCGTTGTGAGCCAAGTACAATAAATTCTGAATAAGCAATCACAACAAAAAAAAACAGAACTAAACAGGGAAAGTTTTTGTTACGTGTGTGCTGTGTGTGTGCTTGGATATATTGCGCATACGCCGCATTGCACATATTGCAATAAATATATATATATTATATATTTATTTGAACTTAAAGGTAAGTGAACGAAATGTTCTATAGATTGTTAGCATTATAACCTTGACATTTAGGGAAATAATTTAAGCAATTTGTCATTCCATTGCTAATTAAATCGCTGCACGTCCACAGAGCATTTGATTGGCAGCTAAATTGTGCAATAATTTTTTTTTTTTTAAATTGTTTAAGACATTTTTTTTCTTGTTTTATACTGTTGTTGTTGCTGTTGCTGTTTTTCACTTTATTGTTATTTGACGCTTTGGCGTTTAATTAGCGTTTTACCGTGGCTTATAAATATACATGTATAAGCTTCAGTTAACTTTTATAGTGCATATGTGTGCATGTGTGTAGTGTGTGTATGGTGTGTGCTGTATGGATGTGCTAAACGCCAAAGGCCACTATAAAACTTACAAGCGTTCCATAAGCTAGTTGTTATTGATGTTGCTGTTGTGTCCATGAGTATGAAATAAATACTAAAAAGCAGCAGCAACAACATCAGTAACAACACCAGCAACACCACCTTAACAACTACAACAACAACAACAACAACTGTTAGGCATTTAAATTACAAGAACAACAAAAAGTCAAGTTCGTTGCTTGAGTCTTTTGTTTACAATGTAGCACAAAAGGTTCTTAGACCTGAAATAGAAACTAAGCCAACGCATAATAAAGTTAACATAACAAACACTATAACAAACACCATACACTACATACCATACACCATATACCATATAACATACACCATATGCCATATCATTCCATACAATGCAAAGTGGATTAAAATTATTGTGCAGCGATTATTATTGTTATTATTCTTGTTGCCTGTTGCTTGTTGCTTGTTGCTTATTGCTTGGCAACCTTCAGTATTCATATATATATGTATATATAAAAACCCGTTTGACATTAGCTTGAACTGCGTGTGCTTAATTTACGCCCAGTTTAGCATTTACATTAATATAATTTCACATTTTTATTAAAAAAATGTCAGCATTAAGCAGATATTTTTGCTGTTACCTTGACAAAAATTTAGCACTTTGCCATCGATGTAATCTGCAGTGCAAAAAAGAAAAAAAGAACATCAAAAAAAAAACCCAAAAGAGCACAACAAATCAGATGCGTAATACACATAAAAGTTGTCCGTTTTTTTTTTTTTTGGGAATCCTAGTGTTATTTTATACCTGTGACAGATGTTTATCGTAATACTCAAATTTTGGGGTTTTTGGCCTACGTATCGTTATATTTGTTATAAAATCACAAACTGAACGTAACAAAAGCCGACATTTCTCCCTCTCTTTCTACCTGTCTCTCCCTATCTCTCTCTCTTTGGCTGGCTATGACACAGACTTTGGCTAAAGAATTGCATAGCAGCAGCTAATTTGCATGCGACCCAATTCTAAACTATATATAAAGTGATATATATAAAAAGATATATATAAATATATATATGAGCATATATATGTATGTATGCATGTATATGTTATGTGTATAACTAATCCCTAATGAATCAAATTTAAATCTAGCACAACAATAATTTGCTTGATTTCAACACATTTATTACTGATTTTTATAATAATAATAGAAACCAGTTCGTGTCTTAAGTCTTTTGCCCCTGAATTTTGTTTCTATTATTGATTACTTGATAGAATTTTACACCAAATTATTGGAACAATTGTATATATATACATATAGATATATGCTTATATAATGATATAACTAAAATAAATTGGCTGACCATTTGATAGCTAATTAGGCATATGATTGTATACAGCTCAATTTGATATAAAAACTGACAAATGAAAAATAAATGAACTACAATTAAGCGTAAAGCATAAAGCAGATATATATATATATATCATAGGAAATTATATTATTTGTTGATTTGTTATTATATATAGATATATATATATATATACAAAGATAGTTGACAATGGCATCTCTATTGCAAGACGTCAGCATTTTGCGTACAAATAATTTTATGATGTAATAATTTTTTTTATTGTAATTGAATAATTGGATAGCATAAATCTAATATTACATTATGAATCATAAATGTCATTAAATTAACATAGGCAAAGTTAACTAACAAACAAACTGTCTGACTGGCTGATTGATTGAATGAATGACTGACTGAAATGTATGATGATGAATGACTAATTGAAATGCTTTACTGTCAAATTTGTAGCATAACGCGATACATTTAATTAGCAGCTATGTTAAACGATATGTTCATAAATTTTGCATTGTTTTGCTTCTTCTTCTCTTTTATATTTATACAACTTTTTTATTATTATTTTTCAAAAATTTTATAGTTTTTTTTACTATTATTATTTTGCGGCACTTGTCAAAGCCTAAGAATAACCAAAGAAAACACTAGATAAAAAGAAACCAAGGCTCACAAGGCACATAAAAAATATTTTGCAAGTAATTTTTTAGTTATAAACAATGCTATTATATATATATATATATATATATATATAAATAAATATGTATGTATGTTTATATATAAAATCATAACAATAACAATAATAATAATAATAATCACTCAATAACAATAACAAATAATAAAAGCGGAAGTCTTGAATCGCATTCGCAGCCAAACACAAAAAAAAACTGTGAAATATATATATTTTTTTGGTTTTTTCTTTTTTGCTTTCGCGCCTTCCTGGCACGAAATTTTCCAAATGCGAATGCGAATGCGAATATGAATTTTTTTTCTCTCTCTTGTTTTTTTTTCTGTGAGAATTCTCAACGGTTGCAACAGGCGTTAATGTTATGAAAGCCCGCGTCAAAGACGCTATAAAAATGCAAGTGAAAATTGGAATTTATAATTTTTCTTGCCATGCAGCGAAGTCGATTTTCAACCGCAATCCATGGATGAATATTGCAGACAGACTTTTGCCACTTGTCACTGTTGTTTTTGTTGCTTTGATATTGCTATTGCTGATGTTAATGTTGCTGTTGCTATTGCTATTGCTATTGCTGTTGCTGTTGATGATGATGATGATGTAATGAGCGACATGCACATCAAGTGACAGAGCAAATGTTGCACATACGCCGCATTGTACTGTAGCCAAAAGTGCAAAGCTCACAGCAAACACAAACACACACATAAAACTAGAGCAACGGCAACGGCAACGGCAACAGCAAATGCAACTGCAACAACAGCCACAGTGCCATCTCCACTTTTTTAGCTTTAAAATAAAAAAAAAATCAAGTTACTGCAGCTTCTGCCTGGCACCTAAAAGAATTGACCCCAAAACCTTTAAACTAAGAAAATAATCAAAAGAAATGTTGACGACAAATTGAAAAGTTGCTGTAAGGCAAGATTATATTATATATAAATATATATATATAGATATATATTTCTATATATAAAAATTAATAATGAAGAGTTGCCTCTTAGTTGTGGGTTTTCCTTTCAACTCAATTTAAATTTTGCAATCCTTTCCAAACTCCTTTTAGCTGCTGCTACTGCGAGCTCATTTAGATCAGCAGCTGCTTGCTTTGAACCCTTAGCAAATCTTGACATACAACGCCCAAGACACAAGTCTCTTTAGTTGTTGCGTGCCCCCTTTTTTTTGCGGCTTGTTTTACATATAATTTGAAGTAGCATAAAGCAAATATAGTGCCAAGTCATAAAGAGATAATGTTAACCACAGTTATTGTTGCTGTTTTTTTTATTGCTATTGTTTTAGTTATCATTGTTATTGTTGTTGTTGTTGACAGAGCTGCACGCCTGCTTTATTGTGCAACAAAGTTTTTTGAGTGTTATTTTTGTTTTCATAAAAAGACAAGCTGCTTTTTGATATATATTTAGCAGTATTGTTATTAAAAATGATTGCAGCAGTAGCTGCCAGAGGCGAAGTTGCAGTTAAAGTTCAAGAAACGCCTTAAATCTTATATTTAATTAACACAATTGTAATTGGAGATGTCAAGCGTATTGTCCATAAAATTGATGTGTTTATAAAAAGGCAAGAAATAAGCATAAAAATGCCGAAAAGTAATCGCAATGCATAGAATAATTTGAGAACAAAGCAAATTATATATAATAAAAAGATAAAAACTTGTTTTTAAGATACAAGCTCACAGCCGGACATGTAAGGCGCCCACAACAACAGCAATAATAACAGCAACAATAGTAGCTAAAGAATAACAACAGCTGAACTCATTTAGGTTGCCACTTTCAAGGTTGCAATTGTAGCCAAGAACACAGAGCACAGAGAACATAAAGCTTGAGTTAAGGCCCAGTTGCACTTTTGGGTGTGTGCTGCTGCTGCCAAACGGTCCACTTTGTCCACTTAAGAGCTTGACAAGTCACTTTGCAAACTAACAAACAAACAGCAAGATAGACAGAGGGACAGATAGACGAACGTAACAACACAAACATTTTCGAAAGGCGCACAAGCCAAATTGCAACTAGTTGTGGCTTGTGTGGCACATGCCAAACAGCAGGCAGCAGCAGCAGCAGCAGCAGTTGCGCAATTTGCGGCATGATTCATATAAAACCAATTAAACAAATAAAACAATGCCACTGTTTGTGCCAATTTGTGGCTAGTCAGCAAGTTTTTCACATAAGCCGCTTACTAACTGAGCCACGACAGACAAAGGTAAGGCAAAAGCTGAAAAAGACTTCCTTATGTGCAGGAACCAAATGACCTTGGATTGGCAATGGCGTTGATGATTGGTTGGACACAAAACGTAGTTGGAGACGTAGTTGCACGCACGCAGAGAACAGTTTCAGAATGCGTTTTATGTGCTATAAATAAAACGTTAAAACGCTATGGCTAAAGAACGGCCTTGAAACTGAACCAGCTTACATAATTAATTGCCAACAAAGTTGAGGCTAGGCGGTCACATATACTAACTAAATTGTACACACATACATATACACATCTATAAGTCGTTTAGTTGAATGAAGTGCGGTTGTTTTGATTACTAGCTTGGCATGCGGAAAGGTAACAGCAACACAAAAACTAAAATAAAATAAAATAAAACTAAAACGAAAGACTTAAGACACGAACTTGACTCTGACTATGAATGCAATTGTGACGCAGATCAATCGATACGACGGCGTCTCAATTAACACTTAATGCACTTTTAACAACTCATATAAAAACGCATTTCAAGCTCATTTCTGGGCTTTTAACTAAGCCGCCAAGCACTTTTCAACAGCTGATTAAAAACAAAAAGAAAACAAAAGTCGAAACAAATATTTGCGCTGCGGATTCATAGTTTCAACTCACACAGAAGTACAAATAAATCAGCTTAAAAATAAACAAATTTAATACGATATATATGTGTGTATGCTTGTGTGTATGTGTGTGTAGTAATTGGTTAATTTTAATGCAGTTACCTTTTATAAGTATGTTGCCAAAAAAAAGACCACCAAAAGGCCAGCTAGTTAATTAAATTTCATGTATAAAGGTGTTGGTGTGTGCATGAATTTATGTCTGTATATTTGTGTGTATGTATTGCCGCACCATGTGATCATCGCTAAAAAATCAACAGCACGTTCGCCATACAAAAAGTTTTTTAAGTCAAACAACAACAAAGCGCAAAGAAGATTTGACAGCGAGCTAAAAAGCAAAACGGAGAAAAGAACGAAATGTTATGCGAATTATACAATACAATATATAGAATATATATATGTATATACAGAAAACAGATAAAAGAGCAACATTTTGTTGGAACTTAATCACAGCGCACAAAAATAGCAGCTGAAACATAGAGAGAAATCATATGTAAAAACCTTTTGGGTTTTTGGTCAAAAGGAGGAGGTCACAATTCTGCTGCCTTGGCCTGACACTGAATGATATTAGTTAAAGATCATTAACAAATATTGTATTTGTATATTATATATGTGTTTATTAAGAGAGCAAGAACATTGTGTTGACTCATGAATGAATATTGGTAGATTCACAAGATTTCATTTCTGTTTCGAGTTAACTGATTAATCTGAGCATAGATACAATGGTGCTAACATGTTTATAAAGAACATTGTGGGTGTGACAGACAACAGACAGGAGACAACATACGGCAAAGAACATTTGATAAACATTTCTCAAAAAAAGAAAAATTAGAAATTCTACCAGCAGTTTACGGATTTGTGAGCATTCTCCGTGACATAAATCAGTTTTATGGCCAAGACTGTTCGCTAATTAAACCGCCAACGCATCAAAACGCAAGCGCAAATAGAAAGCAGAAAAAGGCGTTGACTTCAATCGAAACTGAACAATTTAAAATGCTAAACGAACTGTTAACCTTTTTCCAGTTAATATTAGAAAAACAATTTAGGAAAATCACTTAAAACTGTTGCACGATCACTTTGTATTGCCCAAGTTAAGCAATTTACTTGCATTGCGCGTTGTGCCCTTAATTCGTCATTTAATCCCTTGATGTGTGCCATTAGCTGTGCGATAAGCAATTGAAAGGTGCTAAAACGTTTAGATATTCATTCCATGGGTGGGCAGTTTAAACTGGGAAGCATTGTTTAGATTCTCAGACTCACTTTCAGTCTTAGCCGTGTGACACACATCGCTGGGCATATATAGACAGAAATGTATTGATAAATCGCATTTAGTTAAGCCAATTGAATGCCAATCACGTGCTTGACCGTCAATACACCTGATATGCCCAGCTGCCTACTGGTTGTTGGTAGTTGGTAGCAAAGTTTTGTCACATCACATTGACACTACGCATAAACAAATCAGGTTGCTGCCTGTCTGACTTTGAAACAGTTTTCAACAAAAAAACCCAAATAAAAAAAATGATGGCAAGAAAAACCAAACAGGCAATTGAAATGCAATCCAAGTGCTTCTGTTGCCGTTTGTGTTAACAACAGCAACAAAAATGCAAAATAAAATAAAATTGTAAACAATTTGTTGCCAAGGCGCATACAATTAGAGGCGGTGACATTGATAATTTTTTTTGAAATAAAATATAAAACAATTCCAAAAAACATCAAAATAAAAATTTCAAAATCGAAAGACTTAAGCGACAAACTTGGTCTCAGAAATATATATATATATATATATATATAGAGAGAGAGAGAGAGAAAGAAAAAAGAGTTCATTGGCTTACAGATTGATTGGCTGATTGCTTAATAATCTTATTGCCGGATTTATATATATATAATTTGATTCCTGGCAGCAATTTTTGTTGTGCCCCAAGCCCAGATCTAATCATTTCAAATGGAGCTCAAAAAGTCATTCGCACCAGCAGCAACAAGACAATTAATTGTCGAATAGCTTCCACCAGCTGCTATAATTATATAACGAAGAATCAAAAATAAATATATATATGTAAAAAAAAAAAAATAATAACAATAATTTAATAAAACGCTTCTCTTTCAGAACAGTAGAAACACCTACACAAAAAATGATTTCACGCCGCAAGATTATCTCGCGTTCGTTGGACAATTTGGATGCCATTGGACAAGAGGAGCCAGAGGAGGATGTCTGGCATGATCGTGAAAAGCTATTCCGTGTAAGTAATACATTATACAATTCTATTTATATGTATATATATATTGATATATTTACTATGTACTTACCTTAACAGGATCACATCAACGAAGTACTGGCCAAATGGGAACAAATTGATGATGAGATTTGGGCCAAGATTATTGTATTTGAGAAGAATCGACGTGTCGCTAAGGCTTATGCACGCTCCTCTGTGATAACTATAAATGGTTCCAAGAACGGCTTCGATGGCGTGCGGTAAGTAATTATAGGTCACCGTCTCTTTCAATATGCTCATATTTTTTCTTTAGTATTGGGCTCAATGGTTTTGAAAATCCAATGCGGGATGCGGAAACAAAGGTTATCAAGAAATCCATTGGTGAAGGGTTTAAGATCAAAATGGATGACACTGGTAATATATTCATAAAGCGTTATGGCAAGAGCAGCATCTATGTGAACAACACCTCAATGGCCAATGAGGAAACAGTTATTGGTGCAGATATAATGCAAATGCCACAAATGTCTCTCACTGCTGGCACCTCATCCAAGCTGTTTGACATGAAGAAGTTCCAGACCAATATAAACCGTGAATGTGCACGTAACTATCCAGAGCGCAGCCGCTTGGAGCGCCAATGCCTGTCAGCTGTATCGCTGGTCAAGTCAAATAATAATCTAATCAACACACCACTGTGGATAATGGTTGTTAATGTGGTTGCCATGGACATGCTAAGGAATCGTTTGTTAACGATGCCTAAGTCACTGGATGCACTAGGTATGCGTGTGCCACTGATACAGACTAGCGAGGATCCATATTCCACTATTGAGAGCCAAGTGGGTCTCATTTATCCTACGCCGGCAGCCTCTGATGATTCGCAGAATTCGAGCAATTCCAGCAAAGGCAGACGTAGTGTCTTTAGTGCCGCTTTCCTCAATGAGAGTCCGTATGTCCCAAAGGTGCGTACACTATAACAAAACACTTTAAATTAAAAAGTTACAAATTTGTGATTTCTTACCTGCAGCCGGACTACGAATCAGCTACATCGTTGACGCCCATCTACACGGAAAAGAAACGTCAAAAGAACACGCAACAGCAGCAGCAGCGTAAGAAGCAGGATGATCCCTACTACTGCGGCCTACTCGCACGCATCCCTAACTTTATTAAGTCATCCAAGCAGCAATGTGCCAGTAAACCCAAGAAGGAGCCCAAAATTTCTCGTAAAATATCGGCACAGCATCATCAGTTTATATTAGCTGCACAGCAGCAGCAGCAACAGCAGCAACCACAGACGACGACACCAATTCCAATTGCCGCTTTTCATCATTCGTTTTTCCCTTATAAACTCTATCCACCACAGCATCGGCTCTCGCAGTCGCAGATGTCACTCTGGGATGCGCGTAGTCTTATCAGTGCACATGGTACGTTTTACACTGAAACAATAATACGTAGAAAAAATTTTATTAATAGATATTGTTTTTTTATATTGCAGAATAATCAATTCAAGCTGGCCTAATTTATTATTATTGTCTAGCCCTATTTTTATGGTAAAATTATTTAGTCAAAACCAATTATTTAATTTGGTTACTGGGATGGATTTCGCTAAGTTTCTATTGGTATAAATTTAGCGAAGTACAGCCGCCATTGTTTAAAGCATACTTTTGGACGTATAATAATAATACGTTTTATTAATACTCTAATAACATAACAATCACAGTAAATAATTAAGATATCGATTTAATAATTATGCAATTTGTAATGATTACTTAAAATTTTGCCATAGTTTTTAAATCGTTTAAGACTGAGTACGTCCTAGAGTCGACTTGATAGCACGGAAGGAAGAAAAAGGATTGTCATAAGCAAATTGATTGCTACTTTGCTACTTTTAGGCAAATAACATTTATTGTTCTATTTCCTGTAAATATATGTCATATGTAAATAAGTTCGAATATATATAAAACACATCTGAAAGTAATGTAAACATTTATGCATTAAAAAAAATTTAAACTCTCTTTTATTTTTAATTAATTTTTTTTAAAAAGTGGGAAAACGCTAATGCGACTAAGTACTAATATAAAATGTTCCAAATATGTCATAAATAAATTCATTTATATTTATGAAAAGGGTACATAAAATATAATATTTATGCATTAAACGCAGTTAATATTTAATTCTCCTTGAATAATTATTTAACTTTTGAAAAGTATCGAGTCGATACAATGTGTAAGTACTCATAGTTAAAACGATAACATTATTAGCCAGCAAAGTAGTCTTTCTATCGATAAAAACAGTTTATGCAACACTGTAGTCAACGCCAAGCGGCCGCGTAAATGTGAAATTTAACAAATTCTTGTAAATAGTTATATAAAAACACTACACAAAAAGGACAATTGTATATAAATACACTAATAAGCAAATAAATAACTATTTTTAGTTATTTACTTTACAATAACTCAAATGAAGTAACTGATTTTTATTTCCAAAAAGAATCGTCGGCAGGTTAGCATTGTTATTTCAGATAAATTATGATTAGACTTTAGAAAGTTCAAAATTTAAAGTAACCACACAAAAAAATACAAAAAAAAAAATTATTTTTAAGCCGTAACTATGTGGAAAACCGATAGTGGAAGTGCGTTAATTAATTAAATAATATTATTTGCACACCATATTATTGCACAATGTATGCATTACATTTTATCCCAAAATTTTTATGCATTTTACAGAACACGAACGCTTTGTAACTTGTGACTTGTGTACTTTAAAAGGATCTGGTAACATAGCAAGGTGTCGATTGACGAAGACTGATAATAGTCCGTCACCCGCTGTTGGTCAGATGAATATGCTATCCAAATCCCAAATTTCCGACAAGGCGCATCCCGTCAGCCCCGTCGAACACACACCAAAGCAGGATCCACTACGGTTTCGCATACAACGAGATCTCAATAGTCCCAGCGCATCATTACGTACTCGAGCTATGCATGCCATCAAGTAAGCATAATTGTAAATTAAACATATATGCATATATGCAATGTACCATATATCACCTGTTGATGTAGAGATCCAACTAGATCAGCTTATAACAATTTTGATGTACCACTTGCGGAGCAAAGTATAATTACTGCTGAAGAACGTCAAGAAAAGCCTACACCAACTCTTGCTGAAATTTTTAAAAATGTTATAATCTATGTTGAAGTTCGTACTGGAAACGACAATCGTTCTGCTGGTGTAAAAAGTGTTATTGCGAAAATGGGCGCCCAAGTTAATGATCGGTTTTTACGGTAAGTTTGCCAAAATATTTATAAGTGAACATAAGCTGTAAATATTCTCTATAATCCTTATAGCAATACAACGCATGTTGTCTTTAAGGATGGTTTGCAATCAACGTATAAACGTGCACAGAATTGGAAAATTCCAATTGTTTCTATATTATGGATTGAGGCCTGCAAAGTACAACTCCGGCTTTGCGATCCCGTACAATTTCCTATCAGCAATATTAATTTATACGAACATCCAGAGTTGTATGGTAAAATTAAGGTAAGTGTTTAAGTAATCATATCTAAAATCTAATCTAATTTAAGTCAAGTGTCTTACAATGTAGTTTAAATTTGTGATAATTAACTTAAAAAAATCTTTACTCTTCATTGCTAAAATCATAGCATAAAGCTTCTTAACGCTTAAGTGTATCGGAAGCAATTTTAATGATACTTTAATTGATTTATAGACTTCATAAACTTAATTAGTTGTTAAATACATATGCTACAGCAGAATGATAACGTCGGTATAGTATCATAACCATTACTATCTAAAGTTATGATAAGACAAGCTTTATCTGTTGACCACTTAAGCATAGTCTTTAGTGTACATAAATACTACAACGAATTACAGATTACCTCTACTAAAAATAGAATTGATTTTCCTAGTTTCTATATATATATATATATATATTGATAAACATAGCAACTGTTAGTTCTTGAATGATTAATTGGTTTTTAATGCACACGGAAACGTTATTTGAATAGAACCTGTAATTTTGATATCGTTGAGGAATTGCTAATGATTTTGTATCTTTTGGCAGAGCTGATTGCAACTGCTGTCTGCATTTGTATAAAATGAATATACCCATTTTTTTACTAACTTATCATTACAGAGTACAATCGTAATGGCACAACAGAAACGTATACAAAACGTAGTTAGTGCCGTCTGCAGCCAGTTCATTTAGAAATTTTTTGTGAAGGTTTTCGTCTAAACTGTTGGGTTTTTCGAATGACAGATTCTTATCTTTAAGCAAAAAAGAAAAACAAAATGTCAAGTACTTTGGGTTATCTAATTAAATTTGCGTGTAACTTGTTAGGTGCTTTTTGTCATGTCTTTTGCTTATCAGAAAACGCAGGAAGTTGGCAAAAGTATAGAAAACAAAATCACAAATGCAATTTTAATATATTTGTATATGAAAAAACAAAAACATTATGTTTTATTACTTATTAAATATTACGACAGCTTTAGTTTTTTTTTTTCTTAAACAAAAAAAATAATAGACACGCAGATCACGCTGACAATTTAAAACATAGTTTACTTGCACTTCTGTTTACCTTAACTTCACAAGAATTATATATATAGTTTATATATACCTATTTAATAAGCCACCTCTATCATTTACATAACTCGCTAGAAAAATTTAATTATATAAAAAATACTTAGTTATGGGTTTTTTTTTCTATTTACTGTTTTGGGCTGGCGTTAAACGCGCTATAGAGGCAACGTTTTCTGAGATTATAACAATTACACATATACATATGTATATATCTATATATATAAAGATGTATGTACACATAAGATATATAGAAAATTTGCTAGACAATAGATAAAAAAATGTTTTATATATAAAAGAATATCATAAAGAGCCTGTTCTGGTGCTATTTACATAGAAGAAATGCGCAATTGTTTAAGTACGTCCTAAGATTTATAATAACACAATTTTGATTTGTGAGTCCTTTGCTTTTGGTTGGCCTGGAATGCTATTTTAAGCATAGGAACATGTATATAATGTGTGATTAGGTCACATCACGAGAGTGCTACCTCAAGACACATCATTATTAAAAATCCAGCAACAGTACCCCATGTAGCGATTGTACCATTGCCGCTAGCATGTGCCTCTGGCAATATGTCATCGGCTACAATGTAGATCATGGCACCAGCAGCAAAGGATAGTGCATAGGGTAAAATTAGATTGGCGAAGGTGACTGCAACAGCGCCGAGTACACCAAATATCGGTTCCACCATGCCAGATAATTGACCATACCATAGGGCACGTCCAACACTAAAGCCAGCAGCGTGCAGTGGTAAACTGACGGCTAATCCTTCGGGAAAATTTTGTATGCCAATACCAATGGCGAGATTGCGTGCACTTTCAAATGTAGAAGACTTTGTGGTACCGATAGCACCAAAACTGACACCCACTGCTAGACCCTCAGGTATATTGTGTACTGTAATTGCCACTACAAGCAGCATAATACGTTTCCATTGTGATAAAGCTTCCTGTGCACGCTGCTGTTCAGCTGCTGTTTCTGCAGTATATGTGCATTGCTCCACTTCACCAATGCTACCCTTCTTCCTGCGCCGCGATTCACCGCTATGTTGCACACTTAGACAGTCCGAGAAGCTATCCAGACTCTTAGATGCATGCTTTGCATTTGAAGCACCATTACGTTTCAAGTCATCAATGGCAATTTCTGCTTTATCCTTGTTGCTTTGTGTCATTTGTATCATCATGTTGGTACTATTAAGACCCAGGTACGACATTAACTTGTCACAGCCATAAACAAAGATAGATCCCAATAGAAATCCACCGGATATTGGTAAAAATGAATAGGCACCATAAAGCTCAGAGGTTTCAGCCATTTCAATGGCTGGTTTCAACAGAGACCAAAACGAAGCGGCAATCATAACGCCAGCCGCAAATCCTAAAGCAGCGTCCAATGAGCGTCGTTGGTTACCCCGCACAAATATGACTAATGCCGCTCCGGCGGCCGTCAAGCCCCAGGTGAGCAGCGTGCCTAGTAGGGCTTGCGTTACGGGTCCATAACCAGGAATCATTGTAACAATATGTTCTCAGTTTCGCTGCTGTTTTGTTCTGGTACCTGTCGCTAGCTGGTTCTGATATTGTAATTGTTTTTATGTTGCAGCGAAACTATAATTAATGTTCGTGTATATTGCTTATCGCTAGAGACAATGTCAGTGCCTGATGAAAACAAGTTTTGTTAATTGTTTTTAAAGCGGCCACTCGTTTTGTTTACTTGCTGCTAAGTGCCACGTTCTTAGTTCTTCTTCGCACTGATTCTGTTGCGTCTTCTTTTTCTTTTCTTTTTTACTATAAATTATTTGACAACTAAAGCAAAACATACAAAACTTGAAGCTAGTTTTTCGATTTGTTTGGTTCGCTCTCTTTCTCGCTCTCTGTCACGGTGTCTATTTCATTCAGCTGTCGCGAGTCGGGTATACACTTGTTGCTTATCACATGCGGAAACTTGTGGCGGCACCAAGATTTTACATAGTTTTTAAAAAATTTTTGTACTATCAAAACTCTTAATACTGTACATAAATTAATTTTTTTTTTAGTTTCAAGCAGCTAATTGAGACCGACGACAAGTAAATGGAGTGAGCCGCAGACTGAAGCTGACGGCTGTTCTGTTTCAATTTTTATATGTCAGCGGGGGTAGCACTTTCTGCGCTCGCAGCGAGAACGCCGCATGCGCAGTGAGTGTGACCAGGGTTGTAGACATGTTACCAGTGTGTACACATATTTTTTCAATTCAAAACAAATTCATATACGAAAATTAACGTGCAATTGAATTGAACTTAAAAATTCATAGAAAATTATGATTCTTATATAAATTAAAATATAAGAATATAAAATACAAAGTATAATTAAATATTCAAAAATAATCAATTTTATATATGAATTTACATATTTAATTTGTTTTTTTTTTTTAAAAGATCACTTTCCAACCCTTTACGCATTAGTAGAACGCACAATAGATAAGATTAATACAATATAAATATACTAAAGATTGCCACGGCTTTGTTATCACGTACATTAAGAACAAATAAAACAGTGTTTTTAAGCTAAAAGTGAGTGACAGAACAGCAACAGCAGCATCTTTTACTGGCTTAACCATAATAGTAAAATCCAAATCTTTATCACTTATCAGTTGACGTTGCGCGTCTTGTTGTTAATCATTCTGGTTATTTATTAAAAATCATTTACAGCGTGTACGGTGTTTACAGCCTGGTTTAGCTATCGAACAGTGGCCGCTTACTCCTCCTAGCGGAAAGGACAAGAAACGACAGGTGTCGACGCTACAAACTACGCCGAAGGTAAATTAAACTTCAAATTGATCTGATTGAAATTTAACCTTGACCTTATTTTGCTTACTTTTACTTAAGAATGAAATCACACGCTTCTTTAAGTCTGTAAACCAGAAAAACCACAATGACGAGGTGACTGAGTCGCCAGCTACCAAGCTGCTAAATAGGTAAGTAACTTGTCCTTTTCTAAAAACGTCCCAATTTTCTATAACGCTTTAATTTTTCCACACAGAATCAGCAATGGATCTTTTACACCGGTTGTTCCACCACCTTCCCAAAGAGATGTTTCTGAACACAGCTCACATACTTTTATTAATTGCATAGGGGATGAGTCGAGCGGCACTCCGATCGCACAAAAGGATCAAACTGAAGGAAAATCGGTGGGAAAGCGTAGAAGTATGTCACTTCATATAGAGGCAGCACAACCACAAACACCTGTGCGATCGAGCAGTCGATTAAGCTTGTTGAAGGATTCCAAAGATAAATCAAAATCAGAGCCACGTTTAAATAAACGCCGAAGCGTTTATTTACCATCTACAGATTCCAACGAGAGCATAAATCAAGCAGAAGAAAATTCTCTACCACGACAAAAGCGACGTCGTGCTTCTTTGCAGTCTGCCATTTTGACGCAAAATGAAGTTACAACCCTACCGAATACTCGGCGTCGTAGCCACTCTGTGACATCAATTATGAAACCGGTACCTAGTACACCAAAATTGCTTAAGACTCCACAATTTCAGGCCATTGCTGAGGAGTCTTTGCTGGATACAGAAGTCAATCCCAAATCACATAATATGCAACAGTCGCTCAATATGGATGTCTCCAAAAAATACAATAAAACCAATCATGTGCAACTATCAATGGAAATGAGTCCATCCGATCCCAAAACTATCTCAATAGCTACCGGAAGACGGACTGTTTACACACATAACAGTATGGAAATAAGTAAAGCGCACGATGAGAACATAAACCCATATCTTAGAAGTAACAGTTCTCAAATCTCAATATCTAATATAACCACACAAACATCAACATCAATGTGCAGCTTAGGAGAGCATACACCAACACCAGTGTTTAGCTCAACACGACTACCAGGCAGCTCGGCCTCCTCCAATCGTCGTCGCACACTCTTTAACGTTGATGTTGGATTAATAAATGAACGAATTAATAATATTAACACCAGTTCACAGAGACGTTCGCTTGCATTGGCCAATGAGGCTGAGCTGGGCGAATGTTGTCCCGGAAAGCCACTGCAGGCAGTGGAAAATGAAAATTTAAATGTGGAGAAAAAACCATCTGAGACTAAAATGAGACGTCTCTTTACGCCAAATGAAGAGATAATTGTAACACCACCAAAATCAAGCAAAAAGTCTCGCCGTAGCTCCAGTGCCAGCAGCATAGCATTACCCGAAAAAACAAAGCGTCGACGCACCTTGGGAGGAGCATTAAGGCCAACGGCAGCAGTTGGACCAATACCGCAAAGTGATTCTGAATCAATAAATGAATTGGAACTAAATAATGACAAAGATCTGTTTATAACCCCATATGGATCTGAAGCAAACGACAGTCAAACAGAATCTATAATGGATTCGAGGGACAATACAGCAAAGACTCAATTTGTACGCACACTAGTGCACACCAACATGCATAAGGAACAGGTGCAAGTTATCTATAAGGTTCGTAACATGACAGCACAACGGTAAAAAAAAACAACAAAAAAAACTATATAATCCTTAACATACTATAAAATTTGCTATATGAGACCTTGCGCAATATTTGTATAAACAATTTTAGAGTATTAGTTTAACTAAGTACTACACTATAATTTTCTATAACTCTATATCTATGTATTACTTTGTATATCATTATTTGCGATTATGAACTCGAAGGTCAATCTTTACATAATTGAATTTTAGACACATCCTTAATTCATTCCTATGTTTATAATCATGATTAATGACGTTTCTATTTTATGTTTGTTAACTTTAATTTAGTTAGATTTTGAATTATAATATGCATTACAAATGAAGTAATTATTGATAAAACAGTTAGTTAACACGCAGTAGTCCTTAAATACGAGTTTATTATACATATATAAAAACAGTTAGCTATTGCCAAGTTTTTACACAAATAAACTATTCATCAATATTGCAAAAAAAAAAAAGTTGCGTATTAATTTGTCCTTCGATTAGTGGTTGTTGACATTAATCTACTCGTATTATCATATTCACTTTGCATTATAATTGACCTTCTATTCTGACACGCAAACTTAGGCGGTACGTAAATTACGTGGTGTACGCTTGGATCCAACGGTAACAAAACGGACGACTCACCTGATTAGCCTGGAACCGCGTCGCACGCTGAATCTGTTGCGTGGCCTGATGCGTGGTGTTTGGATTGTGAGCTACAAGTGGATACAGGACTCACTTCGTGCCGGTAAATGGCTTGACGAGGAAAGATACGAAATGACCTCATTCTCTCGTGCTGTTGAGGTGAGTCTTATCAATTTGTTATCACTATGCACTTTTAACTATAACTGTTTTATAAAAAAAAAATAGATTTGTCGCACAGAACGTCAAGCATTTGGTTCATCTTATCGTTGTGAACTATTCCGATATATGGAAGTCTTTTATGTATCATCGTTGTGCCGTCCCATTACATTTAACAATATAAAGGAACTACTATTGCTTGGTGGCGCCAAGCTGACTGATAATCGTTACAAAGCCAAGTTTGTTGTTGGCGATAAACGACGTGCTGACGATGATCGCATCTATCTGCAACCCGCATGGGTCCTAGACAGCATAACTGCAATGCAAGTGCAAAAATTTGGTAAATACTTGATGAAATGCGCGATTGTAACACCTTTTGGCATACGCTACGGAGATCCACCAAATCCAGACGAAAGGCAACGGCGTGGCCAAAGAATGTGCTTCAGAGATCCTGCACTTGTGATAAATAAATAATATCGATTACACAATTACAACCATGGAACAGTTTATTCCCGTTATTTTTTTTTTTTTTTTTTCAAAAACAAAACAAAAAGTATTTGTATAAGATATCGTTGCTAATTATTTTGTCGAAATAAACTTAATTTATTATTAATGAATGAAAAACCATTATTTGTTTTTTTTTAATGCACCAAAATGGCAGTTTTTGCTTTATTCAACTATTTTTTATTTTTCATTAAAATGAGGTAATTTTCAGTTGTATTTTGCTTTTAATATGCGTTTTCCTTGTACTTCTTCAAGTGGTTCGTTGTTTGTACTTTTGTTTATGGTTATCATCTTCTGTGGCTAAGATCGATTTAACTTTTGGCAATAAAAATGATAAGAAATGGAGATATATAAATTGCAAAGGAAAAAACTGTGCTGTAAAAATAAAAAATATTGGAAAGCGCAAAAATTATGAATTAAATACAGAAATTATGGTTTTATTTGTAGTAAATAAATTTATATCTTTTTTCTTTCTAATATTGTGTTTTTTTTTTTCAAAATATAGTGTACAAAGTAGTTGTGCAAAAATAAGATAAGATAAAAAAAAATAATCAAAACTTTAATTGTAAACGAATAAACGAATATATCATATATAAATGCTATACGCCTGCGCTCTACTGGTACGCAGTAATGCGAACTACTAAACATATATAATATTATAATAAAATCAATTCATTATAATGTCACATGTATATATCTATATACGTGTGTGTGTGTGTGGGTGTATGTGTATAAACGTTAACTAAAAGATTGAGGGTAAAATTTTCGTCTTCGTTTGAGTTATCCTTTTTGGAAAAGGGGTTAGAGTTCCTCTCAATCATCTAGGCGGCTTCGATGGCATTTAACATTCGTATCCGACGAAATTCTTTACGATGGAAAAAATTAAACTTTTGCTTTTGTTGAAAAATCATCTTATCATTCATCTTGCCCAGGACAGGTGTTTGTGTTTTACTACTTTTGTGCTTATCATTATTATTGTTTTTGCTGTTGTTGTTGGTGTTGTTGCTGCTGTTGCTGAATTTGTGTTGCTGCTCCATGTTGCTTGCATAAGAATGAATATTAAAAGCCAGCTACTTCTTGCCCTTGGTGGCCTTCTCAGCGGCCTTGGTGACCTTGCCACCGGAGGCATCCTTGAAGTTGACAGACTTGATGACACCGACAGCGACGGTCTGTCTCATGTCACGGACAGCGAAACGACCTAGAGGAGGGAACTCCTGGAAGGACTCAACGCAAAGGGGCTTGGATGGCACCAAGTTGACGATGGCAGCATCACCAGACTTGATGAACTTGGGGTTCTCCTCAGTGGTCTTGCCGGAACGACGGTCGACCTTCTCCTTGATCTCAGCGAATTTGCAAGCAATGTGAGCGGTGTGGCAATCCAACACTGGAGTGTAGCCGTTGGCAATCTGGCCAGGGTGGTTCAACACGATGACCTGAGCGGTGAAATCGGCAGCACCTTTGGGTGGGCTAGCCTTGGAGTCACCGGCAACATAGCCACGACGGAGTTCCTTAACGGAGACGTTCTTAACGTTGAAACCAACGTTGTCACCGGGAACGGCCTCAGTGAGGGCTTCGTGGTGCATTTCAACGGACTTAACTTCAGTGGTGATGTTAGCTGGGGCAAAGACAACAACGCAACCTGGTTTCAGGACACCAGTCTCCACACGACCGACGGGTACTGTTCCGATACCGCCAATTTTGTAGACATCCTGCAGGGGCAGACGCAGGGCCTTGTCGGTGGGGCGGGCAGGTGGCAGGATAGCATCCAAAGCATCAATGAGGGTCTTACCATCAGCGTTACCGTCCTTGCGCTCAACCTTCCATCCCTTGAACCAGTTCATGTTGGTAGATGGTTCCAACATGTTGTCGCCGTGCCAGCCAGAGATTGGCACGAAAGCAACGGCTGCTGGGTTGTAGCCGATCTTCTTGATGTAAGAAGACACTTCCTTCTTGATTTCCTCATAACGGGACTCGCTGTATGGTGGCTCAGATGAATCCATCTTGTTCACACCAACAATCAGTTGCTTCACACCCAGGGTGAAAGCAAGCAGAGCGTGCTCACGGGTCTGACCGTTCTTGGAGATACCAGCCTCGAACTCACCAGTACCGGCAGCAACAATCAAGACAGCACAATCAGCCTGGGAGGTACCAGTGATCATGTTCTTGATGAAATCTCTGTGGCCGGGGGCATCGATGATGGTTACATAGTACTTGGCAGTCTCGAATTTCCACAGAGCGATATCGATGGTGATACCACGCTCACGCTCGGCCTTCAATTTATCCAAAACCCATGCGTACTTGAAGGAACCCTTGCCCATTTCCTGAGCTTCCTTCTCGAACTTCTCAATGGTACGCTTGTCGATACCACCGCACTTGTAGATCAAGTGACCAGTGGTGGTGGACTTGCCAGAGTCGACGTGTCCAATGACGACAATGTTAATGTGAATCTTTTCCTTGCCCATGTTGGTTTATTGGATAGCTATAGGTTGTAGTAGTTTGATATGTGGGATGTGTTGAACATTCGCAACGTGCATCAGGTGTTTGTGTGTAAGGGGGTTACACAGGTACAAACAGCGATTAAGGGAGAAACAGAAGGGTAAACAAAATTTGTTAGCAAAAACTATTTACGGGAACATAATTAGTAAACAGTTTAAGGACTTTTTTTCCTAAAATGAGCTAAAATTATTTTGCCGATATTTGTTCTTTTCATTTTTGTTAACGTGCCAACAGTTCAACCTAACCTCAAATCAAAACGTGTTTGTGTTCGCATTTTATACACTTTGGCTTTACTATGCGCCTTCAGTATTGAGGTTAGGTTGAGCTGCGGCCGCATGTCACGGTAGTAAATGTATGTGTCTGTTTAACATAGCATAAACGAAACTAGCAACAGAGAGGAACGTGCAAAGAGCAAAATAAATTTAAATTTTATAAGAATGTCTGTATAATAAATATAATAAATGCTCGATTTTTTATCAGTGATTTTGGTATTTTTTTTATCGTCAAAATTCTTCAGTAGCAGAACTGAATAAACATTTCATCATTAAAAATCGAGTTTATTAAATTGTAAAAATATGAATCAGATAATCTATGAGTGTATTAATATACACACATACGCGTTATTAAATATGTATAAGGAAAATTCCAGAAAATTTAATCTAGACATGTGTCTGCGTGTGTGAGTGGGCTGTGTGACGCTGTTGCCGGCCGCTTAAATATCGAAAGAGAGCAAGCGAGAACATAAGTAAAATGGCGACTAAGAAATTTGGACAAAGGCAGAAATATGATCAAGCACTGGTTGGAGCAGAGCGACAGAGAAGCATGATCGAAATGAATTCAAGTGCAATTGCAATCTATCTTCTGGCCATCTTGAATATACTTATTGTTCAAGATAGAAAATTTCATATGTATTGAATATAATAACTTTAGTGGAGCTCTGTCTGGTGCAGCAGACACAGATAGAAAAATTTTGCACATGCTCCATATGGTAGAAGGTAATTGGCATTTTTAGATGATTTGTTGCTGCTGTCACACCATTGCTTTGTGCGCCGCCATCTTGAAATTCAATGCTTATACGTGTAGAGAAAGGTGACCGGAAATTTCACGCATGCAAAAAAATTAAACCACGTTTTTGGTTTATCTAAAATGACAACGTTTTACGCATTTAACGTAAGAATCTGTCTTTGAATTTAATAAACTGCATTGCACCATTCTAAATCAACTTGGATATGCATTAATTAGCGGATGTAATTGGCAACTATGCCACGCATATGTGGGCGTGGCATCAAAAGCAATTTCACCATGTTGTAGAATAAAATTAATCATTTCATTTGGATAATTTAAAAAAATAAACAATTACACATGGTGTAATTTTTCTTAGTCAATTGCCACGTGTTTGCGCATTAGCCACCGTCATCACCTTTCACTTTGAGCCTTATAGGTTAACTCAAGTGCACTGTCACAATACACATCAACATGCCAACAAAATTGCAACATATTAAAATTGAATTGCATATTTGTTTATAAACTGATCGTTAATGACACTAAACTAGTTCATTTTCATTGCACATATTTTTAACACTATAATTGGTTTTTCACTTGGCAACAGGAACTTACTCTCGAATAAATTGAATGAGAAATCACAGTCTATGCTAATCCGGCGACAGACTTGAACAAAGTGAACGAGTGTTCGGCGACACAGGAAGCTTGTAGCCTCGCAACTCGCGACTGTAAGCGTGGCGTCTCAGAGTTGCTTTTGCCAATATCGAATAACATTGCGACCGTGTTAAATAACATGTAAGTGCTAGTTACTTAACACAAAGTATAAATGTTAATTGGGGAGTATCGAATGCTTAGCGAGAGAGGAATAACAGTGTTAAAAAATGTCAATGACGTGGCTAAGTAAGCATTGATTCGAATCATTCTCGTAAAACGTTCGACCGGCCTGGACGTAGTTTTTTAAGTAGGCGGCATTTAGACAGTATTCTTTATAATATATATATATATATATCTTGCTGAAAACAACTAAAGACAAACTAACAAAATGTGGCGATCAGTAGTTGCAGTGTTTATAATCGGTTGTATTGCATTTTCTGCCGGCGCCGAAGAAGACGTTCTGGAACTCGGAGATGACAATTTTGTATCAACTTTAAAGCAGCATGAAACCACATTGGTTATGTTCTACGCACCTTGGTAAGCTGTGGGTGTAGGCGTGGCATTGCAAGCATGCACTTACAATGGGCAGTTAGCATTTAACTTGTCGTGTCATTTAATTATAGCATATTCCGCAATAGTTAAGTATTTCACTCGGATTAAAAGTACACGTCAGCGCGTGAAAAAAATCACATAGGGATTCACAGACCATTGTCGGCCATCTTATTGTAAGCTTAAGTACATACGTATATAAAAAAAGTCTTTATATGTTTGTAGCTTCTAGCTTAGTGTCTGTGTGTGCATGTGGTGCTGATAAGTTAGAATAACTTGTTAAACTGTAAACTTCTGTGCTTAACAGCAATGAACTTGTGCATTGGTATGTTAATATTCATTGCAAACGAATGTGTATGTGTGTGACTCCAAGTAATACGAGTAATAGACATCGTAGCCCCAAAATATACCGGCCGGCTATTGTGCGTAAAGGCGAATTACATTTAGAGTTCATTTTCATGTGTACATAGAAAAATAAACCTTATCAGCTGGTAGATAATGAAGCATAACAAGCTATTTAATTAAGTCGTTGTAGAACTTGTATGATACGACATACAATTGCACAAAGCACTGTGTTTTGATAAGGCAGGCAATCAAAATTAAATATCTATTTTAGGTTTTCTCTAGGAAGTTATAAGGTTTTGATAAAATTTAAAAGAAATGTTATAGAACTGTGTGACGTGTCTTTTTATTGAATTGCGTTATTATTGCTTTAATAGGTGCGGACATTGCAAGCGCTTAAAGCCCGAATATGCTAAAGCTGCTGAGATAGTCAAGGATGACGAGCCCCCAATCAAACTAGCCAAGGTAAGATTTTATGAGTTAATTGATATCATTAACTATAAACCTTAATTAACAAACTACAGGTCGATTGTACTGAAGCTGGTAAGGATATTTGCAGCAAGTATTCCGTTAGTGGCTATCCCACGCTCAAGATTTTCCGTGAGGATGAGGTTTCACAAGATTACAATGGACCACGCGAAGCTGCAGGTATTGCCAAATACATGCGTGCTCAGGTTGGACCCGCATCCAAACATTTGCGTCACGTTGAGGAACTCGACAAATTCCTAGACACCAAGGATAACACAATCTTTGGTTTCTTTAGCGACATTGATTCAAAATTAGCCAAGACTTTCCTTAAGTTCGCAGACAAGAACCGTGAGAAGTATCGTTTTGGACACAGCGATGAAAAGGCAGTGCTTAAGAAGCAAGGCGTAACGTAAGTGAACGATGCTTGGGAAGACTCCATGCACTCTATGTTTTAAGATGGGGGGAAACATGAATCTCGCATACTAATTGCTTTCGCACTTTTTCATACCTTCGTATATATTTTTTAAACTATAATAAACATTTTCGCATGCCTCTTTTATGGATATGACTTCTATTGACATATCCAATTCAGATCATTTATACTTTTATGTAGTAATTGCACTCGTTGGAATAAGTTAGAATACATATAATTAGAATAACATATAATTAAGATATTTTTTCTCTTATCTTCCATACAGAGATAAAATTGTGTTAATTCGTGCCCCTCATTTGAGCAACAAATTTGAGTCTTCCAGCATTGAATTTGATGGCAGCAGCGAGTCTGATTTGACCACCTTCGTTAAGGAGAATTAGTAGGTATTTTTATATTTCTCTTGTTGTATATTCTAACAATCTGCATTTCAGCCATGGTTTGGTTGGTCATCGTACCCAGGATACAGCACGTGACTTCCAGAATCCTCTGATCACTGCTTACTATGCTGTTGATTATGTGAAGAATCCCAAGGGAACTAACTACTGGCGCAATCGTATTCTAAAGGTTGCCAAGGAATTTGCCAGTCAAGTAACTTTTGCTGTCAGCTCCAAGGATGATTTCCAGCATGAGTTAAATGAGTATGGTTACGATTTTGTCGGGGATAAGCCAGTCATTTTGGCTCGTGATGCTAAGAACCAAAAGTTTACACTGAAGGAAGAGTTCTCCGTTGAGGCCCTTAAAGAATTTGTTGAGAGATTATTAAACAAACAATTGGAACCTTATGTTAAGAGCGAACCCATACCAGAATCAAATGATGCACCTGTCAAAGTCGCTGTTGCCAAGAACTTTGATGATGTTGTTATCAACAATGGCAAGGATACGCTGGTCGAATTCTATGCCCCATGGTGCGGTCATTGCAAAAAACTAACTCCCATTTACGATGAGCTGGCTGAGAAGCTGCAAAATGAAGATGTTGCTATTGTCAAAATGGATGCCACTGCCAATGATGTGCCACCAGAGTTCAATGTGCGCGGCTTCCCCACGCTCTTCTGGCTGCCAAAGGATTCAAAGAACAAGCCTGTCAGCTATAATGCTGGTCGCGAGCTCGATGATTTCATTACATACATTGCCAAGGAGGCAACCACAGAACTGAAGGGCTATGACCGCAGCGGCAAGCCCAAGAAGAAGGATGAGCTCTAAGCCAATCTGCATCGTGTGTGTGTGTAACTAGCGTGTAACAAATTAGCATTTCCATATTTTTGTAAAATCGAATGCATTCTCTCAGCAACAGCAGCAACAACAAACAACAAAAACAAATAATAAATTCTGTATTTAAATTTTAAAATAGTATAATCATTCTTGATAATCAATAAATGCTGTCTTTACAAAATTTTTTCATATTTAAGATTTGGTTCAAATTTAAAATCTTGATTAGGCGGCCCAACGGTTTCATCCAACATTTCCTTAAACCAATCGGGTATAAAAGTATATTCATTGCGTCCCTTCATTTCGTGATAGTTAATGATGCCAGCCTCTGGATCATATTTAAATAGATACACATCATTTGGTGAGCCCACATCAGCCATTAAAGTACGCAAAGTGTTAAAAAAACGAGCCAAGAAATGTACGCAAGCACAGCCCGCCCAGTCCTCTCCCTACAAATTACAATAGATTTATCATTGGAAATATTATATTATGTCACATACACTTACACAATCCTTGCGTAGCTTACGAACCTCACCACTTTCGATGCTCTGCACAAGTTTTTCATTATCGTAATGGGCCAAGTAAATATTTTTAATGCCAACCAAAAAACAATCTGCCCACCATTTAAGCACTTCGGTTTGACTATGAACTTTCAATTCGTCGGGAGTCATCTTACTGGACCGAAGTTTTAGCTCCACAAAAGTTTTTGGCATTCCAGTGCTAAATAGGACATAATTTTTAAAAGAAAGATTGGACTTTAAATAGGATTTTATGCACTTACTTTTGGTTTGTATTCTCCTGAACCAGAACGGGTGCATCAAATAGCAGGCGAATACCAACTAAATTCATAGAAAAAACGGAATAGTATTGACCACGCTCCACCTGGTGCCGGTGGCAACCAGGCATACTATCATCTTCTGTAAGGTTATGTTAACTAAGTGGTATCAATATTTGAGGTTATTACTTACGAATGCCAAGTGAACAACGCTGTTGCAAATTTTTAAGCCAAATAGCCTCTGTCTTCCTTTTATTTTGATTAGCATCTTTATTATTTTTTTTTACACCATTTTCTTGTTCTACTTCGTACATGTAAATTGTATTACGAAATTTGCTTACAGCTATAAGCCAGTCCTCCTTGAACTGATATGGAGTACACAATAATAAATGTAGGACATTGCGAGAGCTGACTATATCGGTATCAACTTGCTGCAAATGCGACTCATCGTTTTTAATAAATTTTTGCTCTGACGATCTTAGAAAGAAGAACATATTATCCAAGCGTTTATCCAAAGTATTTGGTATACTGTTATCCAAAAGCTTGAGTGTTTGAAGGTTAATGGGAAAATTGGTTCGCTTTATTTGTGTCATGTAACGGATTCGCGATCCATTCTTCTCGAAAAAACCCTGAGGGGATAAGCTATATTCACCCACTTGCTCAGGGTGTGTTACAGTTGGAAATGTTTCCAAATCATCGGGCTCAGGACGAGCTGATATTTTCAAAACTTTAAATACACCTTCCATTATGCGATCTACAACCTGCGCGTAAAAAATGGCAATTGAATTTGAAAAAGTCATGCTGCTGCTTCTTCATAGCACACCATTCACACCGATAGCTTTGTAATATTATAAGAGATTCTTATTCACTGTATGAACGGTCACACAGTAACCGGGCAATTGGACTACACGTGTTTTAAATATTCGCGTTGTTGATACGTCTTTACATTTTGTGCGTTAAAATAATTGTTTTTAATGCGCAAATTAATTAAATTATGGACGTAAATATCAGTAAGTTGCAGCGCAGTGCGCAACAACTACTACAGTTAGTTGAAAGTAACCAGCAGAATGATTTGCACGCCATAAACATAGAAAAGTTTCTCAAAAAGAAAGTAAGTAAAGCACGTTGTTAAGATTAAGTATTATATTTTACTTTTAAAAATAATTATATTTATTTTAGCGATATACAGAAAAAGATGTGGAACAACTTTTTAGCAGTCTTAGCCAGTTATTATTGGAACCAGCGTATACAGTGCCTTTGGCTATATGCTTTGAGGAGCAACTGTTGCTGCTCCTAACAATGGCGCTTCGTTGTATTACTGTTAATCACATGCACCAATACAAATTGGAATGTATTGCACTGGCCAAGCTATTAAATTTATCAGCTTATGCCAAAAGGTAAGTTTATTTTACTTAGTGATTTAGGAAAACTCACTAAATATTATTCTTCTATAGATTTGCCAAAAGTTATTTTTGCAATAAACCGGCCCCATTTGTGCAGGCACAAAATAATGGAGAAATTCAAATTCCAAGTAAAAAGCCAAAGAAAACAGTAACAAATGGCTCTGATGCAAAGAAAGAAACAGATTTGGACTTGGAAATCATAAAATGTTGCTTTCAATTATTAAAAAGTGATGTTGTCTTTTATAGAGAACTGTGGGATTGGTCACAGTTTCTAGCTCAATACACGCACAGAAGTCTCAAGTGTCAACTCTCACGGCTTTACTGCAATCACATAATGGCAATGCTGACTGACATGACCACCACACAACTGCATTCGCTTAACGCCCATATATCCGTCCAGGTGCAACTCACATTCGAAGAGGAACAGGTATTGCCCCCATATACAGAGTGCAGGAGCTTACCAGATTTACCTGAACAACAGCTAACACTAAAGCTGCAGAAAAGCGATCAAACAGTTACCAATATCGAAGGAGTACTTCTATCCATATACAATATGGAAAATCAGAAATTCTATGCAGAGACAGACGGCTGTTACGATCGCATTGTTAAAGTTGACTCAACTATTGTTAATTTACGTAGCATTGCATTGGGTGTGGCTGCTGCAAAACCAATTTGCCTTTCCGGTCCAGTTGGATGCGGCAAGACAACATTAATAGAATATTTGGCACGTAAGACTGGACGCATTTGTCCGAAACCAAAGGAGGTTGAGACACGCGATAAAGCATTGCGTCAAGCACAAGAGGATGATGAGTTGCTTAAACCCAAAAGGAAACCAAAATTATCAGCTAAAAACGTGGGAGATAAACGTAAAAAGCCAGAAGTGCCATTGGAAGACCTTATGGTATTAGAGGATGAAGAAGTTCTAGCACAAAAAAATGGTTTTCTACGCATACAACTGGGTGATCAGACCGATAGTAAAATGTTATTGGGTCAATATCGTTGCACTGATGTCCCCGGCGAATTTGTTTGGCTACCCGGTGTTCTAACACAGGCTGTTATGCATGGCTATTGGCTGCTATTGGAGGACCTCGATGCTGCTACACAGGACACCTATACAATATTGAGCAGTCTGTTGGAGCGTAACTATCTTAGTGTGCCTGGTTTTCGAGATTGTGTAAAGGTGGAACCAGGCTTCCAGCTCTTTGTTACTGTTCGGTATGTTAATTAATTCCACAATTTTTATTATTATTATTAATATAATTTTTATTTATTTTTCTACTATTTAAATTGACATAGCACTAACAAATCCTCAAGCAACTCCAGCCAGAAATCTTTATATTCCCTGCTTGAGAAATATTTATACACCATCAATATTCTACCTTTGTCACGGAATGAGCTGTGCAAAGTGGTCAGCACAAACTATTCCAAGCTAGCAACAGTAGCAAACCGCATTGTTGATGTGTTTCTAACTTTCTCCAGTGGGGATCATTCGGCTGCAGACAATTTACGTCAACAGGAGAGTACTGACAAGGCGGATACCACGGAAAAATATGTGGCATTGCCATTTGAACAAGTTACACTCACCTCAATGCCCAATTCGGGACGCCTTGTATCCACAAGAGATCTGATTAAACTCTGCCAGCGTGCAAACTCGCAGTTCTCTGTAACCAGCGCAGAATGCGCTTATTTTGTCTTCCAAAATGCTGTGGATGTGTTCTGCTCGTATCTGCCACAGAGCAAGGAGAAGACAGCTCTAATCACAAGTATTGGCGCCAAGCTGGGCATCATACGTTCCCGTTGTGAGCACTTTGCCAACGAATATAAGCCTGATGTTGAATTTGGCAAAGAACATTTTAAAATTGGACGCGCAACGCTATCAACCATGTGTTTGGAGGAGGAACACGAGTTGCAGATAAACCAAAGTGCCACAAAGCGACAAAAATTAAGTAGCGAGGCCAAGAAAGCAATCTTCAAAACAACAGCAAAGCGTGCAACCTTCTCCTTTACCCGTCTCGCTAGCTGCATCTTGGAGCGTATTGCAGTCTGTGTTAGCCATTCGGAACCAGTGCTGTTGGTAGGTGAAACCGGTGTGGGCAAGACATCATCGGTCCAGTATTTAGCAGAACGTACAGAGCACAAGCTAGTCGCAATCAATATGAATAACCAGTCGGATGTCTCGGATCTTGTGGGTGGATTCAAACCCGTAGAACTTAACTATGTGCTGGCACCATTACGCTACGAGTTTGAGCATTTATTCAATGAAACCTTCAATGCTGAAAAGAATCAACAATTTCTGCACATCTTTGCCACACATTTTAATAATGGACGCCACAGTGTCATCATACGTACCATGATCACTGTGAGCAAAAGTGTATTTAATAAACAAGAATACAAGTTAAGTCCGTTGCTGCCACGCTGGCAGACGCTGTACGAAAAGCTCCAGCGACTCCAAGTACAGTTGGACAAGAGCATCAATATATCCTTTGCCTTTATACCTGGATCCCTTGTGAACAGCATCAGTAACGGCGATTGGGTACTGCTGGATGAAATCAATTTAGCCTCCGCCGAAACACTAGAATGCTTGTCTACCATCTTGGAACCGGAGGGCTCCGTAGTGCTGCTGGAACGTGGTGATTTTATGCCAGTTAAGCGTCATCCAGACTTTCGGATATTTGCCTGTATGAATCCCAACACGGATATTGGCAAAAAGGATTTGCCTGTGGGTATACGGAATCGGTTTACCGAATTCTTTGTTGATGAACTCACTACAGATGCGGATTTGGGTCTCCTGGTGGGTGATTATCTGGCCAATACGGGTATACAACGCAAGTCTGTGCACAGCATCGTTCAGCTGTATAAATCCCTGCGACGACTCTCCGAGCTCCAACTTAATGATGGCCTTGGCAATCGTCCTGTCTACTCCCTGCGCACACTCTGCCGCAGTTTACGCATCTGCGCCAGAAATCTATGTGGGTCCATTGAGCGTAACTTATACGAGAGTTTCTGCTTAAGTTTCCTCACCCAATTGGATCCGGAATCACATCAAATAGTGCTGCTGCTCATACGGGATGCACTGCTGCAGAATGTCAAAGCTGTGCTAAACCAATCCTTACCCAGACTTGGCGAGAATTATATGCAATTCGAAGGCTATTGGGTGCAGAATGGCAGCCTGGAACAGCAGTCCTGCGATCATTATATATTAACAGCCAGCGTTAAGAAGAATCTACAGGATCTGGCGCGCATTATATCCATTGGAAAGCTACCAATACTGCTGCAAGGACCTACCAGTGCCGGCAAGACAAGTCTCATTGATTATGTGGCGCGACGCAGTGGCAATCGCTGCCTGCGCATTAATAACCATGAGCACACGGATCTGCAGGAATACATTGGAACCTATGCAGCAGATGTAACCGGCAAGTTGAGCTTTCGTGAGGGTGTCTTGGTGCAGGCCATGCGTCATGGCTATTGGATCATCTTGGATGAACTTAATTTGGCCTCAACTGATATTTTGGAGGCACTGAATCGTGTGCTGGATGACAATCGTGAGCTGTACATTGCGGAGACACAAACATTAGTCAAGGCGCATCCAAATTTCATGCTCTTTGCCACCCAGAATCCTCCAGGACTTTATGGTGGACGCAAGACCCTGTCACGTGCTTTCAAGAATCGCTTCATTGAGCTGCACTTTGCGGATATACCACGCTGCGAACTGGAGACAATATTGGAGCAACGTTGTCTCATACCCGCCTCCTATGCTCGCAAGATGGTGCAATGTATGACGCAACTTCAGCAGCATCGCAAGAACACATCGAAGCAGGTGTTTACTTTGCGTGATTTGTTCCGCTGGGGTAATCGATATACTCATGCGGACAAGGCACTGCAGCAGAATTCCAAATATGATTGGAATCAGCATCTGATCGAGGAGGGTTATCTGGTGCTCTCCGCCAAGGTGCGCACAGCCGAGGAGCTTGAGCTCATTGAAAACACACTCTATAACAACTTCAAGAAGCGCATCGACTTGGAACTACTCTTTGATATACACACTAAGCGGGAGAGCTCTCCTGTGAGTAGGCACATCCTTGTTGCCATACGCAACTTCAAGCAGCGTGGCGACATTGTGTGGACTCGTAACATGACCCGGATGGCGGTGTTAACGGCCAAGGCACTACAATTCGATGAACCAGTTCTGTTGGTGGGACCAACGGGCTGTGGAAAGACTACAGTGTGTCAATTGCTGGCGAGGATTGCGGATGTGCGTCTACGTATACTTAATTGTCATATGCATACGGAAGGTGCAGATTTCTTGGGTGGATTACGTCCCTGCCGCAGTCAGGATGATGCACAGAAACTTTTTGAATGGGCCGACGGACCACTTATTTATGCCATGCAGGAAGGCTCCTATTTTATGGCCGATGAAATCTCTCTGGCAGAGGATTCTGTCCTGGAACGTCTCAACTGCATTTTGGAGCCCGAACGTAGCGTTTTGCTGGCCGAAAAAGGTGGAGTAGTAGAGGATCCGCGGGCAGCAGCAGATGACAGCGAATCAAATAATATAAACAAAGATTTCATAGTACAGGCTAAAGCTGGCTTTCAGTTCCTGTCCACAATGAACCCTGGCGGGGACTTTGGCAAGAAAGAATTGTCGCCAGCATTGCGCAATCGTTTCACGGAGGTCTGGTGTGTACCCTCGGATAACAAGGCCGATCTTATAGAGATTGCCTACAACTGTATGCAACGTGGTCTGACATCTAACAGATCCCTAAAGAATACCCGAAAAACTGCGGAATATCTAGTGGAAATTGTGCTCTTTATAAGGGATTCCAATGAGAAGTTCAAGTTCTCCGTACGTGACATACTTGCCTGGGCTAACTATATGGTCAGCAATGCACAGCTAACATTTGCGGAACAAGCGATCTTTGGATTAGAGACAATATTCCTGGACGCTTTGGAAATGTTGCCGCATGAATCCCTGACACAAATCGAGCACCTAAAGTCAACCATCATAGCATTTGCCATTAGAAAGGCAGCGGAAATATTGGAAGAACACTTTAAGCTGACGGATGTGACCCAAAAGCGTGGCAAAGAAGTGCATCTCGATCAGCAGAGATTTGGTATACAACCATTCTACATTGATGTTAACCAACAACGTTTGGTGCCCGCCAATGCGGATTTCCTTTTCGATGCACCCACCACAAAGCAGAATCTGTTTCGTCTGCTGTCCGCCTTATCCCTGCAGAAGCCTGTGCTGCTGGAGGGACCACCTGGCGTCGGCAAGACCTCAATTGTGGAGAGCATAGCACATGCCATTGGCTATCAGATTGTGCGCATTAATCTCTGTGAGCATACGGATCTGGCTGATCTCTTTGGCACTGATCTGCCAGCTGAGGATAACCTTTTGGAGCGTGTGGACTCACAGAGCCAGTTGGGTAGTTTTGTCTGGCGCGATGGTCCCTTATTGGCTGCTCTGAAGGCACCAAACACCTGGATATTACTCGACGAACTCAATCTGGCACCACAATCCGTGCTGGAAGGCCTGAATGCTGTGCTGGATCATCGTGGCGAAGTCTATATACCAGAACTTAACAAGAGCTTCCAATTGACAGACTCCACACGCATCTTTGCTTGTCAGAATCCATTGAAACAAGGTGGCGGACGCAAGGGATTACCCCAATCCTTTCTCAATCGCTTCAACAAGGTTTATCTACGTAAACTGAGCACGGATGATCTTCTGCATGTGGTTAATATCAAATACAAGGATTACTTCGGCCAATTGCTTCAATATTTTGGAACTTTATTGGAACAAGAAGAACTGCCTAAAGGCAATCTCTTTGATCTATACAAACCTGACCAGGCAGCAACTGCAGCAGCGGAGGAATTAAGCTTTGATTTGGCTGCACGTCTGGTGCGTTTTTCGGAGCTGCTGGATAAAGGTGTGGCCACCATGGAGTTTGGCTATAAGGGTGGTCCCTATGAGTTCAATTTAAGAGATATACTGCGCTGGTGTGATCTCCTCTTCAATGCCGAGACGGGATACCTTATGCTAAAAGATGCCACAAGTTTTCGCTGTGCCTTCCAAGAGTTTCTGCTGACGCTCTATGAGCGCATGCAGCTGGTCTACTATCAACGCATGCGCTGTGACCAGGATAAGCTCTACATAAGGAATGCCTTTAGCAGCGTCTTTAACTGTGATGCAGAGCAGCTGAATGCCATTGCTGAGGATGTGGCACTTTATTGGACGGCAGATAAGATATACTTTAACGATGTGGTGCTGCAACGTGAACAGTTGGCTTTGGGTGGTGCACAGCGTCAGGAGCAGGCTCCATTGATCTTGGCTACACAGCGACAGCTGCTCAAACAGATTGTGGAAACGGTGCACATGGAGAAGCCACTGTTGCTCTGCGGTGCAACGGATACTGGAAAGACCAAACTAATCGATGCACTCTGCGTGCTCTCCAATCGCATATGCAACTCGGATAACATTGATGATTCTGTTACAGGCAGTTTCCAACAGGTAAATAACTTCCCAGATAACCAGTTGATTTCTTCTATAGATTATCTCCCTTGCTCTTCCCCTTAGATTGATCTGAATCGCCATCTGGAGGAGATCTATAAGAGTATACAGGCACTAGTTTTTAGCGTTGTCCAAAAAGCGTATCTACAGCAGCTGGTAACAAACTTTGTGCAGCAGCTTTGGAGCATTTGGAGCAAATATAACCAACTGGTCAGACAGACAACCGGTGAGTAACTATAATCATTATAACTACCATAAACTCAAGCTCTCTGTCCATACTCCTCTCTCCACAGAGTCCAAGCAACACAACGTTGCAGAGGAACTGCAGTTGTTCGAGCAGCGTTTGACAGCTTTGGAGGAAATCATTGCCAAATTGGAGCAGACACCAGCAAAATGTCGCGATTCCTTGCATCAACAACTGCCACAGCACAAGCTTCAATTATCCCTGTTGCAAGCATACATCAAATCGGCGGATTCCCTCAATACCGGAGGTTCCTTTGAATGGGTTGATTCCCGCATTGTTACTTCACTGAAATGTGGCCAATTCATACTACTGGAGCATGTTAATCTGTGCTCCTCAGCTGTCCTGGATCGTCTTAATCCTGTATTTGAACCCAATGGAAGCCTGCTTATTGCAGAGAAGGGTATCAGCGCCCAGCAGAGCGCTGAGGTGGTGCATAAAGCTCCAAACTTCCGCGCATTCCTCACTGTTGATCCTAAGAATGGAGAACTATCACGTGCCATGCGTAATCGCTGTGTGGAACTATCACTGTCTGTCTCCAAAGATGCCTACAGCATAGACGACATGCGTGCCATTGTCCATGGCCAGGGTGTGCATCAAATTGAAGCCATTAACTGTATGCTGGCCATACATCGACACATCACCCAGCTGACGGATTTCAACTCCTATACCATCTCGCACCTCACTCAGTTTGCCTTCCTCAGCGCTGCCTATAGACGCATAGGCTACGAGCTTAAGCGAGCCATCTATGTGGCTGCCATGGAGGTGTATGTATATGCGGCAAGCATGGATCTGATGGGCTACGGTCTCTCCTACTATCAGAATAAACTGCGTGAAGTAGTATTAACGCAAACAGAGGCTTATGGACAACAACAGCAACAGGAGGAGGAGGAACAGCAGAAGGAGGATTACCTAAAGGATGTGATACTTAGCAGCAGCGATCTTAATGCCTTGACACTCATCAAGCTACAAGCAGCTGTATTAAAGCTACTCCTACAGGCACCAACTGATGTTGATGAGCACCTGCTAAAGCAACAATTGAGCTCATTGTTCCAGCCCATGGCAGACCTTAATCTTAGCCAGCTTAACGTGCAGCAGCTTAGACGTTACTTCCTCTATTTGCTGTACGAGGTGTGCGCCTTTGATGAACTGCCAATGCGGCATCTTTACCTGCAGCAATGGCTCACGCAACAGCCGGAATTGCAGCAGCTCTCTGAGCAGCTATATAGCTGTTTGGGGGCACAAGGCAAAGGCTTCCAGCAGTGTCTATCGGAGCTGCCCTGGCACAGAAAACTCTTTCCACGTCTACGTGACTATGCGAGCGTCTCCCAACCAGCTGCTGCTGATGCTGCCAGTGCCTTAGCGCTCAGTGCATCCTTGTTTGCCCAACTGCTGCTGCATCAGATACCTAATGAACCTGTGGCCACTTTGCAGCAAGTGAATGCGCTGCAATACTCCCAAGCTTTGCTCAAAAAGAAAGTGAGCGACAAATATAGTAATGATTTTCTAGTGTATTTGGCCACATTCCTGGATGAGCTGCATCAGAGTCTGCAGCATCATTTGGCTGTTGCCAAATTCGAATTGCCGCAATATGCAAAGTTCCTCAACAAACTCTATTGGTTCAATCGTCTGCTGGCCACAGCTCAGCAGCAACTGCTCCATAATAATGCTGTGCATCTACCTCTAATGCATAAGCTGGTGCTGCACTTCAAGTGGCTGCAGAAGCATCTGCTGGCCGGCATTATAGAAGCTTGGCCTGATTTCCTCAACATGAACGATGCGCTCCGTGATAGCCTGGAGCATTTGGCGGTCTATGTGCAGCGCGCGAAGCGTCCCATAAATGTTAACTGTAAGCTCTATGCCAAACAGTTTACACAGTTCCAACCTTACTACTTGGAGGAACAGGTAAGCAAGTGAAAATCAATCCTTATACCTATACTTACTGCTATATACATTACCCATAGATCACGTTGCACGAGCAGAGGGAGCAATTGCAGCAACTGCTTAATGTTGTGCCACAATATGGTGGCATGGACTCCAAGCTGTGGTTGAATAAATGGTTGGCTCTACATTCGGATGAGGCGCACAAGTGGCGTGCTCTGCTGCGTGTGCACACCGAAGGCTTCCAGCTCAAACAGTTCGAGCTGAATGATAACCTGGACAATGCTGTTCTACAGGAGGCACTGCAGGGATTGCAGACGTTGCTGAAGGAGCGACAGCAGCAAGTGCTAGGGGTTGTGCCCGAATGGGATGTTGATCTAACACACATCCGCTTGCAATTAAATTGTGGCAAGCTTGAGGAGGATGCGGATGAGCATGTGGTTGACTTGAACACAACTGAACTCAAATCCCATCAACTGCTGTTGCCCTCGCTGCAGGAGTACTTCATGGCACGTCTACTTAGTAGCACATTCAATGCAGATTTCGTGGAGCAAGTGAATCAGCTTTATAGCGAGCAGCTGCTCACATGGAATAGCCAACTATGGCAGTGCCTAAACACACTGAATACCACAACACATGGCCACATTGTATCAGCGTGGCATGAAGTCTCCAAAGCACTGAATGGTATGGAAAGCGTGGAGCAGTTTGCCACGCTGCTGGAGCAGCTCAGTGGCAGCAGCTGCTACAAGGCCTTACGCAGCTATCAGCGCCAGTATCGCAATGCACTCCAGTGCTATCAGCTGGATAACCTTTCCACGCGCATTGATTGCGCACAGTTGCCCACGGATGTGGAGCTATCAAGTCGTTACAGCTATCAGGGTGCCGGACTTACCAATGCTTTGCTGGCTTTAGTTTGCCAGTCAAATGGACAGTTGCTATCGGTGCCGTTGAGTGAGCTACAGCCTTGGCGGCACAGCTTACAGGAGACGCGTCAATTGCTCTGGCAGAACGCGCAGCTGCTGACCAACAGGCACAATCCGGAGCTAAACAATCTGAAGCTGGCCAAGCAGAGCGCCAGCCAAATGCTTCTCGAATTGGAATATGTTATAAAAATGCAACAGAAGCTACAGCAGACAGATGAGGGCTTCAAGACTTGCATAGTGGAACTGCAACAGGTGCTTCAGCAGCTGGATGCAGAGCAGCCCACAATTAGCAGCGACTTCAATGCAGCTTTAGCCAATACTTTGATTGGCGCCTTGGAGCTAAGTGTGCTCACCCATGCGCCACTCATAGATCCCGTGGAGAAGAACCGTCTTAAGAATCAATATATATCCGAGGACATTGAATCCTTGAAGCATTTGTGTGCATCCTACGACTTCATGAAGATCATCATGAAGTACAAGCATTTTGGCCAGCAGATCTATGAGCAACTCCAAGAGCGTACACAGGCTGCAATCCAGCAACAGCAGCAGCTCAATCAGAAGCTAGCCCTGCGCCCCGAGCAATGTATATACACCAACTTGGTGCAGGATTTGGCCAACTTCCTTAAATCCAATTGCGACTGCTTCACGCTGCACAAACTCATCTCAACCATACGACAGAATTGGTTACACTTTGCAGGTCCGAAACTTGCAACCAAAGCGCAGCTCAAGAGCAGCTCAGAGTTGATTAACAAACTGGATCTGTGGCTAGCGAATGCACAACGTTTTGTCCACCATACGCTGGCAGCATATGATGCCTATTACCAGGACTTCGTGCAGCCCATCAAATGTGCCGTGAACCAAATGCGTTTTGGGCTGGAGCAGCTTAAAGTAATCTTCAGCCGTCTACTGGGTGGGGGCAGCATACCGGAGGCACAGCGCTTGGAGCAAACCATCAGCCAAATTGTACAGTTCCCAGCGCAGCGTCCCCTGGCCATACGCAATAGCCATGTCTATGGATTGCTGGCCAAGCTGCCACACAGTGAGCACGAGTACTTCCGGCTGCTTAAGGCTAAGCTTTACGAGCTGCGCAACTTCATCAGCATCGCCTCGAGCATTAATGAGACAATCTTTGCAGCCTACGATGATGCCTTGAGCATATGCAATAAGACCTGGCAGCAGGAGGAGGAGCGACGCCGTGCACAGCGTGCCGAAGAGGAGAGTCTTTACAAGACCAAAACTTTGGGTGGCGTTGAGGATGAAGCACTGGTGGAGCTACAAGAGATTGAACACAATTTCCCTACACACTTGGATGAGGATTTTGCTGGGTTTGTGGATCAGCCGACACTGGACCAAGTGCTCAAACTGGACAAGAAGGCGCACAGCAAAGCAAAGTTAGCGGAGATCGTCAATGAACAGGATTATGTGTTCCTCGCGCGAAATTTCATCGAGGTTATGACCAGACACACCACAGTTAGCTACAAGGTCAAGGAGCAACGGCCAAAGGAAGAGCTGGAACTGATCATGCCCTACCAGGCACGTCTACAGGTCTTTGTGCAGCTCCATGGACACTACAAGACAGCCTTGAGCACAGGATTGGATAAAAGCGTCTATAATGCCTTATCCTTTGCGCTGGCATTGCAGCAGCGACAGGTAAAGGACATCGAACTGGAACAGAGCTATAACCAGAGTCAACCCTATGATTACTACAAGGACTCCAACATAACAGAGGTCAGCGGCTGCCTAAATGTTATGGAACGCATAGAGAAGCGTGTGCTGGAGCAACTGGAACTCTATCCGGAACACGCTGGACTGGCGGACATTAAACTAGTCATCGGCCGCATACGCAAGCTGCCAGCTCATGCCTCAGTGGGTCGTTTCAATACGGGATTCCAGCTGCTGCGACAGAAGCTGGCACTATGGAACGAAGTGGCACACAAGCAGAACAATCTGGTGTCGGAGGAGCTGGAAGTAGCTGAGTTTGTGCAGCGTTGGACCAAGCTGGAGCTGCAGCATTGGCGCAACTGCCTGCAACAGACGGCACAGCAGGTGGAGCTTCAAGGCTATCGCTATTGGTTCTACATATACAACTTGATGCAGGCTGGCGCCGAGCTGCCGGATTTGATACGCACCTTGCGTCAGTTTGTGGAAGCCTCCAGCTATGGTGACTTCCATGTGCGTCTCCAACTGCTCCATGGCTTTGAAATGTATCTGCATCATGTGGAGCGTGCCGGCAAGCGAACACAACTGCACCCACTCATTGCGGCGCTCCACAATTTGCAGCTCTATTTTGCACAGTTCAGCCAGGAGGTGGCGGAAACAGTGAAGACTCGTCGTGCGCCCATTGAAAAGAAGCTGCGGGAATTCGTTAAGATTCAAAGCTACAACAAGGATCTCAGCTACTTCAGCATGCGCAATAATGTGGCCACTGTGCATCGTAATCTGAACAAGTTCCTCAAGGAGTATCGACTGGTCTTGGAGCAGAAGATCAGCGAAGTCTTTCAGCCAAAGGATGCCACAGTCAAGGACTACAACATGTCTAATGCAAAGCATTCCCACAAGCCATATAACTTGGATATACAGCACTTTGTGGCCAAGGAACAGCTGCGTGTGCAATACAAGTCACCCAATCTGGGTGACAACATCCTGCTCCAGAATCTGGGCAAGCATTTTGGCACTGCTCGACATATTGTGCGGCAAACGTTGAACAACATTAGTTATAGCCAACTAATCTCTGAACTGGATGAGCTGGTGGATGAGCAGCTGCAGCGTTGTGAACATCTGCGTAATCTTAATGTGGATCGCAGCAAGGAGCGTCCACAACAGAAGCTACAAGCCAAGCAAATACTTCAACAGAAACGCAAAGCTCTAACAGATCTCTTCAAGCTGCTCTCACGTCTTGGCCTCAACTACAAAACTGGCCTCATGGAGCACTCGCTGCGCAGCGAATTCGAAGACTTCCAGCTGCCTCCATTCTGCATTAAAGCTATGCTTCCACTGCTACCTGGCAATGGGCCACAGCTTAGCCAGCAGCAGATGGATCTCTACTATATGAAGAGCGTCTTCAAGCTGAAGCTGCTACAGAATATAATGTTGACGCCATTGTCGGAGCTGGGACCACCGAATATAGAACGCATCAAGGGATTCGCTGTGGACTTGTTTCTGCTGGTCCAGCAGCAGCGTGCCCAGCTTTCTGCATCCACCGTGCAGCTTCATGAGCTGCGCCTTGCCTTGGATAAACTGCGCCTGCTGGCACCTATTGTGCTGCCAGAAGCAGCTGTTGTGGAGCAGCTTAGCTTCTCTCATAATGCGGATCACTGTGTACAGCTGAAACATCATCTCTGCCAGATACAGTATGTGCTGCAGCAGTGGCAATTGCTGCTCCACTGTGCACCACTCCAAGAGAACAAGGCCAACAGTGTGTTGCTTACACAGCTGCCACTACCTCGAGCCGCACTGCTGGAGCTGTGTGGTCTCATCCTAAGCAATAGCCAGGTGCTGCTTCAGCAGCTAGACCGCACAAATGTGGACTTCCTGGACAGCAAGCAGCTGCTGCAGCATCAGCGTAGCTATCAGAGGATTGTGGAGAATATCAAACAGGCACTGGCACAGCTGGACACGGGACACGAGGAGCATTTGCCACTGGGGAAGCCGCTGCTTGCGTTACTATCGACGCTAGAAAGCGATGCAGCTGTTGCTACAAGCTCAGAGCCTGTAGATCTGACCAATGTTGATGAGGAGCTGGCCAATATAGCACATGGTGTGTTGTTGGCATTGCAGAAGATCTACAAGGAGCACGGAAAGAAACAGCAGCAGCAACAGCAGAACAAGGAGAATGAGGAAGAAGACTCCTCTAGGGATGAGCTAAAGGATGAACATTTGAAGCAGCATTTGACTGGCCAACTGGAGGCTGACTGGCAGCTGCTTAGCATGCCACGCACACTGTCCAAGCTGTCCAATGTGCTGCTGGTGTTGAAGCATGCGCCACCCAGCGAGGAGAAGCTCATCTGCCTGCGCCGTGCGGTTGCCTTGCTGCCTGTCTTGGAGCAATATCAGCTGCTGGCGGATTATATGCTACTGCAGCAAGTGGGCACACACAAGGTGTCGGCCAAGATGCTATCGATTATGCTAACTGCCTTCGTGGAAATTAGCAGCAAAGGTTTCTGTGTGCCGCCGGATCTGATGCAGGATGAGGAGGGTCAGTCCAAGCAGGACTCAAAGAATGGCGAGGGCTTTGGACTGGAAGATGGCACTGGAGAAAACGATGCATCGGATAAGATAGAGTCAGAGGATCAGCTGGATGATGCTAAACGGCCAGAGGATCGCAAGGATGAGGGCGATAAAGAGGAGCCCGATTGCAAGGAGGAGAAGGGCATTGAGATGAGCGATGACTTTGATGCCAAAATGCAGGACCTGGAGAAGCCTGAGAAGGAGGAAGATGACAGCGGTGAGTCAGAAAATGAGGATGAGCTTAACAAGGAGATGGGTGAAACGGAAGAAGGTGCTGAAAAACTGGATGATCAGATTTGGGGAGATGATGAAGAGAAGCCAGAGGAGGAGGAGGAGCCTGATATGAATGAAGAGGATCAAGGCAAGGGTAGCAAGGATGAAAAGGATGAGCATAATGATCTAGATACCAAAAACGATGCTGCCAAAGAGGATGGCAAGGATGAGCATGAAAAGGATGGCCTAGATGCTACAAATGAGCCAAGCGGTGAGGATAAACGCAAGGAGCAGGCCAAGGATATTGATGACATGAAGGAGCCTGAGCTCGACGAGGAGCAAACGAATGCAATGCACAATGAACTAGAGGAACCACCAGAGCCAGAGGAAATGGATCTAGGTGAAATGAATATGGACGAGGGGCATGACAATGACAACGAGCAGCCTAATGATGAGAATCCATTTGATATCGATGCTATGAAGGAGAACATGCAGCCACCTGAGGAGCCAGAAGCTGAAAATAAAGCAAATGAGGAGGAGAACAAGGAACAACAGCCCGAATCCGATAGCAGCGACTCTGAAGCTGAGGAGGAAGCGGGCACTGAAAGAGAAGAAACCAAAGCCGATAAGGACAATGATGAAGCAGATAACGAGGAAGAAGATAAAGAGAACACAGAGCCAGAGACTCAAACACGTGGTGAAAAAGAGGAGGAGGAGAAGGAAAAGGAACAGCAAGAGGACGCCACAACAGAGCCAGAGCCACGTGAAGAAAAACCCGAAGAGCATACACAATCCAAGGATAAATCAAGCAAGGAGGATAATGTGCAATCTGTGCCCGATACCGAGCAGAACAGCTCAGCGGATCAGGTGGAACAGCAGCAGCAAGACGATAACATCAAGCAGGAGCAGAAAATGGATGAGCAGGACACGGGTGAAGAGAAGGATGGCGTTGGACAGGCTGAAAATGATGTAAGTATATAAGCATAACTTCTTGATTAACAAATCTAATCCTTATGCATTGCAGACAAATGATGGTGGACATCAAGGCGTAGCCGAGACCAAAGAGACAGTTTCTCAGGAGGAACGCAAGAATGAAAAGGATACGCAAGAGAAACGCAAACAAGGACGCACCAATGAGGAACGCTCCCTAGGTAACTATACAACATAATGCCGCTAATCCTTGCCAAATTCTTATATCCTTCTGACTTTCCTTCTAAAGGTGAAGCGGAACAGAATAAATTAAAGCAGTTGAAGACAATTGATCAACTAAAAGATACCAAGCAAAATGAGGGAGAACAAGAGAATCAAAAGGAACAGGATGTTGATGCCGAGGAATATCAGCATGTTAAGGATCCAAAGAATAGTGATAAGACCACCTTGGATAATGCCACAGAGGAGCAATCAAAGCAAATTAAACATCAAGAGGAAGAAGAGCAAAAGGAAGAGGACTCCGCGGATGTAGAAAATACAGATGAACTAATGGAAACTGAAGAGCCAGCGGCAAATCCAGAGGAGCAGGATGCACCACTTGAACAGCTTAGCTCAGAAAAAACAGATCAAAAGTCAGACAAACCCTCAAAAGCGGAGCAATCTAAGGAACGCCTTGAGAATCCAGAACAAATGGAAATCGAAGGCGAAGTTGTGCCTACAATGACAGTGCCACGCAGCACAGAGACCACAGCGCACAGCAAGTGAGTTCCAACTAAATCCTGTTTGCTATTTTCACACTAAACTTGTTATCCTTTTTGTTTAAAGCACCGAATTATTGCTGGATAAGAGCACAATGGCACAGGACCTGACCACAGCGGAGCAAATAGAATTACGTCAAATGTATCAACAGCAATTGACCAGCTCCAATGCGGTAAGTTACTTGGAATATATTCAAGTGAATTAGCACTAACTAATCTGAATCCTTTACAGAAACTGCCGCAGCATGAGGACTACGAGAGTTGGTCCAGCATATCCAATCGAATGACACAGAACGCGCGTGAACTATGCGAACAACTACGTCTCATATTGGAGCCAACGAAATGTACCCGCCTCAAGGGAGATTATCGGACTGGACGACGCATCAATATGAAGAAGATTATACCATATATTGCATCACAATTCCGCAAGGATAAGATATGGCTACGTCGAACGAAACCTGCACAGCGGGACTATAAGATAACTATTGCTATAGATGATTCCAAATCTATGCATCATAACAATTCCAAGACACTGACACTGGAAGCCATCTCCCTCGTGTCACAGGCATTGACCCTTCTGGAAAGCGGACGCCTGAGCATTGTTTCATTCGGAGAAGCACCACAAATTATTCTAAACCATACGGAACAATTTGATGGACCGCGTTTGGTCAGTTCCTTGAACTTCGCACAGGACAAAACAAAAATTGCCGGCCTACTTGATTTTATACGGACAGTAAACAGTGAGGAGAGCGGACTTGGTGGTGACAATGGATTATTTGAGAATCTGTTGCTTGTGTTAAGCGATGGACGCAATATATTTAGTGAAGGCAATCAGAAGGTAAAGAATGCTATTAAATTGGCGCGCCTGCAACGCATATTCCTTGTCTACATTATAATCGATAATCCTGACAATAAGGTAAATATATATACATATATATAGATACGATCAGTATAATTGATTCTCAACGTATTACAGAACTCTATACTTGATATACAACACGTGGAGGTGAATGCTGATGGATCGGTTAAAATAAACTCATATCTGGACAGTTTTCCCTTTCCATATTATGTGATTGTGCGTGATCTTAATCAACTGCCGTTGGTGCTAAGTGAAGCTATGAGACAATGGTTCGAATTAGTTAATAGTGAATAATACTTATTAGTTAGTCATTCTTACTATAGTAATTTAGTAGGAAATCTTTATGAAATTTATTCATAATTTGTATAAACTTTAAACTTTAATTTACTTTACATACAATCATTTGAATTTAGATTTAAAATTTAATTTCCCTGAGCGATAATTAATTTTGTTTCTTCTGTATATTGTATATAAATATAAATATATATATGGATATAGATATAGAAATATAGAAATATATATATATATATATATATATATATGTTTGACTTCTTACAAATAAAATGTAAAATGTTAAAATTTCATACAAATATAAGTTCTATGTAAACGTTAGTATAATTCCAATTGTAAATCAAAAGGATACTCCCTGGAATTAAGACTCTGTCTAAAAAGCTGCGTGTGCTGCCAGGCAACATCTCCTTTGCCACCACTTAATTTGGCTACAATTTGGAACTCATTTGCATTCTTAATGCTGCTTACATTTCCTTCATTTGTTTCCAAATTCACATTAATCTTGCCATCGCCAAAGGTTTTGGTATCAAAGACAAAGCTAAAGCTTTTCACTTTAAGCTTTGAGTTGGCTAAATTGAATTTCCAGACGATTTCCGCAGTATCCGTATCCTCTATAAAAAAAAATGAATTTATTATATATAATAATAGAAAATCTATATTTATCAAGTAGGAAAGAAAACGGAAAACAAAAATCCCAAACATGGTATACAGTATTCTTTTGTCAAGGGGTAATACTGCAAAAATTGGCGAAAATGGTCAATCTTTCAGATTTGAATAAAACCAATCGCATTCGACAGGATTAAGCCTTAGGACTCCAAAAAAAATAAATTTTTTTCAAATCGCACATAAATGCGCAAAGTTAGAGCTAATTTAAGCAACAAAATAGTCATTTTTACAACTAAAGTCACTCCATATCCTGTATATCCTTGCATACCCTTGCGAAACTAAATCCAAAACAAGGACCTTTTAATTAGCTATCGGTTGACACCAAGCACACCCCGGTACGTCCCTCAGTTTACGAGATATAAGCAATTTTCTATAGATTCCACCTACTCCTGCATTCTGTTCGCCTGTTACTTTGAAATCAAAACGGCTGAAATTTGCCTAAGAAAAAATTACAAAAATTCGTGGCGCACATATCCACACACACAAAAGGAAATTTATTAATAGCTCGTTAACTACAAGACGTAGCGCAGTGTGCTTAGTGTCAATCGAAAGCTTATAAAAAACTTCTTAATGTGAATTAAAAAAGGATATGCAAGGACATATAGGATATGGAAGGACTTTAGTGGTAAAAGTGACTATTTTGTTGCTTAAATTAGCTCTAATTATGCGAATTATGGTCCGATTTAAAAAGAACATACTTTTTTGAAGTCCTTGGGCTTAGTCTTGTCGAATGCGATTGGTTTTATTCAAATCTGAGATATTGACCATTTTCGCCAATTTTGCAGTGTAACCCCTTGGCAAAATTGCGAAAACTGAAAAAAAATTTTGTTGCTTTTTTGTTGTTTTTTGGATGATAAATGTTAGTACTGATCCTTACGAGTCCTGCAAGGTATAAAAATGTGAAATCGGTGCAGAATTGTCAAAGATATAGCTTATTTAAGGATGCCTTTTTTAACGAAATTTTTAATGTTGAATAACTTTTGTGTTTTTTATTCGATCTTAACGAAAGTCACAATGTAGGTAAAAAATGGTCTACTTATTACATGTGCGAAAGCAAAATTTTATTGGTTGAAAATGGGGCCTAATAATAGATATTTTTATATTTAAAGTCCTTCCATATCCAGTATGTCCTTCCATATCCTTGCGAATTTTCATTAAAGAGATTAAAGAATTTCACATTAAAGAGATTTTAATTACCTTTCGATTGACACTAAGCACACTGCGCTACGTCTTGTAGTTTACAAGTTATTAATAAATTTCCTTTTGTGTGTGTGGATATGTGCGCCACGAATTTTTGTAATTTTTGCTTAGACAAATTTCAGCCGTTTTGATTTCAAAGTAACAGGCGAACAGAATGCAGGAGTAGGTGGAATCTATAGAAAATTGCTTATATCTCGTAAACTAAGGGACGTAGCGGGGGTCGCTTGGTGTCAATCGAAAGCTTATAAAAAGCTCCTTATTTTGAATAGAGATTCGCAAGGATATGCAAGGACATACAGGATATGAAAGGATTTTAGTACTAAAAATGACTATTTTTTGCGTATATTAGCTCTAATTCTGCCAATTTTGGTCCAACTTCAAAAGAATATACTTTTTTGAAGTCCTGGGGCTAAATCCTGTCGAATGCAATTGGTGTTTCTCAAATCTGAATTAATGACCATTTTCGCAAATTTTTGCAGTGTTACCCCTTGCCAAAATTATTAAAAATAAAAAAAAAAATTTTGTTTTTTTTTTTTGTTTTTTATTTATGCCAAACGTTAGTACTGATCCTTACAAATCCTGCAAGGTATAAAAAGCTATTATTGGTGCAGAATTGTAATAGATAGAGCTTATTTAAACAGCTGCTCAACAGCTAATTGTGATCCTCATCCTAACCTGTGCAACCGTTATACGGAGAGTATATCGTTGATATACCGATATACTCTCCGTATACAATACTACAATAGTTTTCAATATTTACACACTTCTGAGAAACAGACGTTCATTCAGACGAACATACTCTTCGATTTTGCTAAAATTACAAATCCAATAGCTCCCTTTTACCTTTTCCTAGGGGGCTAGGGCCCTTAACACTTACCTAAGCGTGCTAAATAGGCCATTTTCCAATCCTGTTCCACCTTGCGAAATATATTTTTAGAGGCAAATTGCGCACTCTGCCATGTCTTGTAGGTTTCTACTATCTCTACTCGATCGCCGTCTAAATTCAAAACAAAAATAAAAATAATAAGTTAATCGGTCAAACATTAAAATTGATCACATTTTTCCCCTTTCATATGCCCCCTTATGTCATACCTTTAATATATCGCTCGTACGTATCGCTGGCGCAGCTGTAGCGTAGATTAAACTGGCGTCGCTGCAGCTCATTCTCGTTTGGAGTAAATACAAAAATCTGCAATTAAATAATGCATATAGACAAAGGCAATTAACAGCATTGTTGGCTGATTGACTCACATTGGTGAATGTGTGTTCGCCACGCGATTGCCGCCATGACAGACTGCCAGAGCTTCTACCCTTCAGCTCATTCTCAGTAGGCGTGCTGCGTAGTTGGGGGAAAACAATAATAATAATAAGTAAATGAAATATAATCTATAAAGTGTTCTATATGCTTACCGCTCCAGGGTCATTGCGATGACCTCGAACATATTTCGTTGGCTGAGAAATTTTTTGCGTTCGCTATTTGAGAATTGCTGTCGCTTTACTCTAATGGCATTTAACGTTTCGATAAGCTCCTTTTCGGTGCAGAGTTTGCGTTCTTGCAGTATTTGGCGATGATTATTGGTATAACGCCAGGTGACATCCTGTGCATCATCCCGGGAATAGGCAAACACATAGTCAATGCTGCGTTTCCAGCCATGCTGATACATAAGCGGTGAATCGACGACATTATCCGAGGGATCTACATGTAGCCAACGCATTTGTGTCTCGGAATATACTTCACTCCAGACATGATCAAAGTGTGAGTGCACTAATCTTGCATCGTAGTCCAGACAGCGGCATAGGAATGTAAAGCAATTGGCGAACTCGCCACAGCGCCCTTTGCGGGAAACTAACAGCTGTGAAATGTCATTGTATCGATAGAATTTTGTCTCTTGGCCACAACACACGGTAACCTCGACACGCACATCACCTTCAGTTTGTGTGCGACGCAATTTACCATCCTCACTGCCACATACTTGGCATGGTATGTTATTGACCCATTCAAAGAATTCGCTTTTGAACCAATTAACCAGTTCAACAAGCAACAAATCACGAATGCAAGGTTCCTTCTCTTGGGATTTTCCGGAAGCAATAAGCTCCTGCATAGAAATCAGCTTTTCACTTGCATTCATTGTTAGATCATCTACTGGTATTAGATTACGGCCGCTGGCCAGCAGCGCCTCATCTTCATATTGCATAACTGCATCACTGTATAGTTCCAGGGATTGTAGAAAACGGTTCGGTGTGTTCTGCAATTTAAATACATCCTTATAAAACTGTCTTGCTATGCCCTTTACCCTTCTGTTGGATTGTCAGGATATCTTGTATTCGGCATTCTTACACAGAGTATTTATATACTAACCAGCACACGCGGAAAGTTAATACGTTGTCGGTAGGGTACTGATGTTTTTATAAACAACGCTGTTGGAGCCATTCCTGGCTTTGATGTTGTGGATTTTGCATGAGTGTTACTAGGACCTGAAAAAGGAAATAAATACATTTAAATTAAGAGAAAACTTTACTTTATTATTTACTTTTTGGAATAGATCCACTTAGCCACGCCTTTCGTCTTTCGCTAAGTACGTCACGATACTTTTGAATCTGCTGCAGCGGAACTTCACTGGGCAATGTGTAGGCATTAGAGCTTGCCGTGTGTTTAAAACCGATTGCATTGAGCAAACGTTCAGTGCCTGACAGTGAGAGCAGTTTTTCCTTGATCGCTTTGTTCTCAAGCCGTATAGTGCGGTACTTTAAGTTAGTTGGCTGACTAAGCACATTTTCCAGTAACACAAGTAGAACTCGAGCTGCCTCTAAATACTGCTGCTGCTGTTGCTCTGTAGATGCTGAATCTTGTGGCTCAATTAATTTTACACACTCAAAGTTAATCTCGACCATTTTTATAAATTTGCGACGTGTGCTTTAAGTCGCAATGCCGCTATCAGTTGATGTGGGTGGCTATGTTTACTTCTTCTGCTAGTGCTAAAAGATAACAGAAACCATTTAAACCATATCTCTGTTAACTAACAGTGACAGTTCAGACTTACCTTAAAATTGCTTACAAAGTTATTTTGCAAAATGTTTAGGATATCATGTTAAACGCAAATTTTTTTTCTGAATTCTTAAAAAATGCTTCTAATTTAATATTTATAAAACATTCCAAATTATTAAAACAAGCGCTTTGCAAAGTTTAAAACTAACAGCTGTTCATTTTTTTTTTGGTTGGCAATAACTGTAAATTTATAATAAAATTTTAAATTAGTTAAATTTTGGTTGAGAATGACATTTGTTGAGAATGCAACGTTAGTTGTAATTCATTGATAAGTTAAATTATTAAAATAAAGCTATTCTTGCAGTTTTAAATCACAAAAACTATTAAAAAACAAAACAACGAAAACTAACATGAGGTCGCCGACCGGAGGAGCAGCTGCAATTAGCGCTTATCGATAATTCAAGCATTTTCTTGGGATTATCATTTTTAGGTATTTTTGGTATATTTGTAAAGAGTGGCAGCGCTGCGGCAGCACGGGCAGTTTCAACCACTTTTGAAAAAAGTAGGCGTCGGTTCAATTGTGAAGCGTCGTTCATTGTGCAAAGTTTGCCCAGCGGTAAATTTAGAGAGCCTTAAAACTTCATTCGTCGCTTATACTTCCTAAAAAGGTAATAAAAATCAGTCTTTCTTTGTGTGTGTGTGTGCGGTCTATGCTTTGTGCTCGCTGTCTGAGTCTCTGTCTGAGCCTAACTCTGGACAGAAGCTGTTTGAGTTGGCAACTTTATTAAAGTGTACATATTTGGCGTCTTCTGAACTATTTTCAATCTCTTTTTTCTTTCGTTCTATAATTGCAGAAACTAAAACTAATTTACAGCAAAATGTGTGACGAAGAAGTTGCCGCTTTGGTTGTCGATAACGGTTCCGGCATGTGCAAAGCCGGCTTTGCCGGTGATGACGCACCACGCGCTGTTTTTCCATCAATTGTCGGCCGTCCACGCCACCAGGGTGTGATGGTTGGTATGGGACAGAAGGACTCATATGTGGGTGATGAGGCGCAGTCCAAACGTGGTATCCTTACACTTAAGTACCCCATTGAGCACGGTATTGTGACCAACTGGGATGATATGGAAAAAATTTGGCATCATACCTTTTATAATGAATTGCGCGTGGCACCCGAAGAGCATCCAGTCCTTCTGACTGAAGCCCCCCTGAATCCCAAGGCTAACCGCGAAAAGATGACTCAAATTATGTTCGAAACCTTCAATACTCCAGCAATGTACGTTGCTATTCAGGCTGTACTATCCTTGTATGCATCAGGTCGTACTACTGGTATCGTTTTGGACTCAGGTGATGGTGTGTCCCACACTGTACCCATCTATGAAGGTTATGCCTTGCCCCATGCTATTTTGCGTTTGGATTTGGCTGGTCGCGATTTAACTGATTATCTGATGAAAATTCTTACCGAGCGTGGCTATTCGTTCACCACAACCGCTGAGCGTGAAATTGTCCGTGACATTAAGGAAAAACTGTGCTATGTTGCTTTGGACTTTGAGCAAGAAATGGCCACCGCCGCATCCAGTTCATCACTTGAAAAGTCTTATGAATTGCCCGATGGACAGGTCATAACCATTGGTAATGAACGTTTCCGTTGTCCAGAATCACTCTTCCAGCCCTCATTTTTGGGTATGGAGGCATGCGGCATTCATGAGACAACCTACAATTCGATCATGAAGTGTGATGTTGATATCCGTAAGGATTTATATGCCAACACGGTATTGTCTGGTGGCACCACAATGTACCCAGGCATTGCTGATCGTATGCAGAAGGAAATAACTGCTTTGGCTCCGTCCACCATGAAAATTAAGATTGTGGCTCCACCAGAGCGTAAATACTCTGTCTGGATCGGTGGCTCCATTTTAGCATCACTATCCACATTCCAACAGATGTGGATTTCCAAGCAGGAGTACGACGAATCTGGCCCATCCATTGTTCATCGTAAATGCTTCTAAACAGTTGTTGCGACAGCTGACGCTGGGCGTGGTCCTGTCTGTGTTGTGTTACACCCACATACCTGCAGATTCTTCAATATAACAAACATTCCTTACAACATAAGGAATTGAAAAGATATAGATACAGAAGAGAGAGATAAAACTAACATTGATAAGTCCAAAAAAACAAAAAAGACAAAAGAAAAATCCTCACTCAAAATCAAAAGAAGAATGCAAAAAATAACTAAAGAAAAAAAATCACGCACAAACAGGACTAACGAGCCATCAACAGCAAAATGAACATGAACAAGAACATATAAACATAACATTTTTTTAACAATTTTATACAAAACATGCATACAAACAAGCATATACATATATATATTACATATACACATAAGCTATTTAGCCCATTTTGTGTTCTATCGAAATTCACGAGTTCATACGCACATTGGTATTATATTTATCATATTCGGCATTAAACAGCATTAAAAGTTTTCAAGCATTCCCACATATATATATCTATATGTATGTATGTAAAACGCATACTCACAAAAATAGATGGAAAAAACAAAAAGTATTCGTAACCGCTTAAAAACTCAATAAAATAAAGCGATGAAGAACTGAAACGATTTCTGTCTTTTTATTATTATTAATATATTTCTGACTACTTTTTCTTCATATTTAAGTTATATTATTTATAACGCCCATATTTAATATAATGACTAAGACTCCAAAAATTCATGGAAATAACGATAAGACGCTTACTAATGCTTATTAAGGCTCATAAGACCAGCACATGGCGGCTTGATTATTACCAACAATATACAATCAGCGAACAGTCATTTGGCAGGAAGTGTTTGTCTTTTTCTTTAGTTGATAAGGAAAGAACAAATGTTTTTTTTTTAGTTTTATGAGTGGGTGGGTGTTTGGTTTAATGGTATTTATGATGATGGTTGCTGCTGTATATGCGGGACATGATTCGGTTGGCTTATCAGGAGTCAGTCAGCGTATAGATGACTGACCGCGCCCCGTTTGCCGGCATGCATGCAGCAGCAGCAAGTTGATCGATTACAAACGAATAGCCGAAAACAGCTGTTGGCCAGCCGTTTACCTTATAAGGTAACATTATAGCCAGTTACTCTATACACATGCACAGGCACATGTTTCTATGCATATGCATATGTGTATGTATATGTATAACGTTTACTGTTTTATCAAGTGTATTGTGCTTGGTGAGTACTCATAGTTTATGCCCGAATTAATCAACGACTGCAAAATGAGTATCAAGAAAAAACAATGAAAAATTGCTTTGGTCGACTGAATCATCACATATAGACACACACACGCACACATACAGTCACAAATTAAAAAAATGTTTGAAATGAGAATTGGAAACGGAATCGTCATCAATCTGGCATTGTGTTTGTTTTGTGCCCCTGATTGCATTGCAGCTTGCCACCATTTTAGGGGTGGCGCACCCAATGTCATGGGGAAGAGCGGTGCACATCAGACAGACAACAAACACAAACAACAGACAATTTTAGGCAGGGCTTTTAAAGCGTTTGTTTTGATTCACAAAAAAAAAAAAGATACAAAACTGAAAAGTCAAAACAAAAATAAAATGAAAACAAAAAGTTAACTCGTATTGACCAAATTCAATCAACAACTATTGACCACTTTCGGCTTCACACACCCATATCTGGATTGAAGAATAACAGCTCTATATAGCATAGATATATATCTTATGTACATATATATATATATATATTACTTAGATCAAAAGCTGTCGCCTTTTTTATAAAATACATATACTTATATATATGCTCGCTTTATTATTGTTAATATGATCAAATATTCTTTCTTTATATATATTTATATATATATTTTGTTTATTGCAATCGTTATACATGTTTATTGAATTGGTTTTCTTTTTGTTACATACATATTTTATATGACAGTTTACTAATTACAAATGCAAATGCAAATTCTTTCGCTCTTTTCTTCAAGTAATCTTTAAAAATTATATTGAAAAATGTTTTATTTTTTTTTGTTTTTTGATTACAGTTGCCTTTATAGGGGTATCATATCGTTTTCTTGTTTGTGCATTATAATAAGTAGAAGCAAAACGGATATTTGAAAGCAATTATATAATTAGATAGTATACACTAGATAAGAACTCATTGATACTAAGTTTAGCATTATAAAATCAGCCTTCAATTCATACGTTCTGGATTAGTTTTTATTTTTTAGTTTTTTAACTTATGATTTTTTATTGCACTTCTTGAAAAATAAATTAAAATAATTGAAAAACTTTCAACTGGTACTCACCAAAAATAATAAAAAATAAAAATCAAATAAAACTGAAAGAAAATAAAATCATAAATTGAAGCAATGAAATTGGTTTTTTTTTGCAAATATTTTAAATGTTATTAATTTTCACTTGTTTTGTTTTGTTTTTTATATAAATTACGATAATAAATTTTATTATAATGTTTTTCTTATTTTCTTTGTTTCTAAATGTACATGAATTTGTGTATGCATTTGTGTGTGTGTTTATGTACGTATGTATGTATGTATGTATACTTTTAAATATATAATTTAATGTTTTAAAATTACAATTAAAATGTATAACATTAATAATATATGGAGATGCGTTTTTAAACTTTCTTTCTAGCACTTTTACTTTTGTTTTCTTTTTTTTTGTATTTCTCTCCAATTTTTTTTTTGTTTGCGTTTTACGTTTATAAAGATAAAGCATATATATTAATATATGTCGTTGATTATGTTGTATATGTGTGTGTGTGTGTGTTTGTTTGTGTTTGTTGATTGAATAAAGGGTATAAGGTAAGACACGTTATGTTTTAACTAAAAGCATAAATATGTATATGTATGTATATTTAAATATTCATTATGCATGATGGCTATAAAACTATAAGAATTATATATATATATATATGGATATATATAAACTGTGACTTTATGCTTTTCATTATAAATATATATACATATATAGAAGTATATATATGCTTGCATGTAAAACGTGTATATGTATGATATATAAATGTATATTTATATATATATAGACTGTATGAATCAGCATTCTATATACGCAACTAACTGATTGCCAACACATAGAACATAAAACATTTTCCATAGAAATTTATCGTTACACATTGATTTCACATAAACAAAGAAAAGATTTTGTTATCGAAAATAGAAATAGAAAATATGGTTAAATATTACACATACGCAACGCTGCCTGCTCATACATATATATATATATAAATATATATACCTATATATATATATAAATATATATACCTATATATATATATATATATATATATATGCTTACAGCCTTCGTTTTATGCCCTAAATACTAAAAAAATGTTGCTTCCTGCTTAAACACTAATAACATGTAATTTCTATACGTATTGATACCTAGACGTACACTCACCCCGTGTAGGAGTTGTTATGGGTTTCATTCTTATTTTGTTGTGTTTTGTTTGTCGTAGAAAAATCTGTGCAAAACTCAAGTAATGTAAGTAACTGAAGTAGAAGAAGTTTCCGTGATGGTTTTGGGACGAGGGAGTTTGGTTTTTGTTTTGTTTTGGTGACATTGCTTATGCGTCGTTAATGATGTAATTGCTTTGCTCCGTGTGACCAGCAGCAGCTCCTGGTGTCACCTTATTGCAGCTGCTGCGTTTGCCAGCGGGCACATAAAGCATTTATCAGTAAGCCTGCGCTTCCTTATAATCGCTCTGATCGGATGTATAGAAATCCTCGAGCTTCCATTGCAGTGTCTCGAATGTGGGTCTACGCATGGGATCTTTGTGCCAGCACTCTAGCATAATCTCATAGAGACGTTGCTCACAATTGGGTGGCATGGGCATGCGGTAACCATGCTCCACTTGTGTTAATACTTCGGCGTTGGTCATGCCTATAATAAAAATAGATGTAAAGGATTAATCGTTCGTTATATACAGAGTTTAGTTTGTTTATAACGCACCTGGATATGGTATGCGACCGTAGGTGACCAGTTCGGTGAGTAAAATGCCAAAGCTCCATACGTCTGATTTAATGGAGAACTTGCTATAATTGGCCGCCTCCGGTGCAGTCCATTTAATTGGGAAGCGTGCGCCAACACGTGCCTCGTATTCATCCTCCTTGATGAGTCTGTTAACAGTTGAGAGTAATATTAAATGAGTAAAGAATAATTCAGGTAATTCGTATGCAAGTCAAAACTCACCGAGCCAAACCGAAATCGGCTATCTTTACAATGTTACCATCACCGACAAGCACATTACGCGCTGCCAAATCTCTGTGGATGTAATTCTGTGACTCCAAATAGGCCATGCCAGCGGCTATTTGGGCAGCCATATCGATCAGTGTCTGCATCTTGATACTACGACCTTTGCCTGCAATAGCTAAAAGATATTAAAAAGAAAAGAAAAATAACACAAATCAGCAACAATTTTAATGACATGGTGAATGCGGTCAGTTTTGGGAGGTGCTTTAGAAGATGATAAGGCTACACATAGATTAGTAGTACATGTATATATATATATATAGATATATACCTTGCAGATATTCCAATAAGGAGCCGTGTTTCATGAGCTCTGTTATGATGAAGATTGGCTCCTCAACAGTACAGACTGCATACAGCTGTATGAGTTTGGTGTGGCGCAGTTTCTTCATTATTTGTGCCTCGGCCAAGAAGTCCTTGGGATCCATTGTGCCTATAAGATACATAGCATATATTAAATATATCTTTTATATATTTATTTTGTTATTTCATTTTACCTGATTTAAGTGTTTTAATGGCCACGGGCGTTGTATTGTTCCACAGACCCTCCCAGACATCACCAAACTGTCCAGAGCCAAGTTTGCGTACGAATTTCAACGAAGTTCTATCAATCTCCCATTGATCGCGGGTTCGATGAGATAGTCCCTCAGTAACAGGTTTCTCAATCTTTTTAATTTAATTTTTAATAAAAATAATTAAATAAAATAATTAATAAAATGTTAAATAAGATTTTAATAAAGCATAAAAGGCAGTGTGTGTTTTTAGTGTATAGTTATTAAGTGTGTGTGTAGTTTTAGGCATTTTGTATCAATTTGGTAAGCCAATTGATCAATGGATATGTTTGTGGCATACATTTAGGCTTTATGTACAATGTATATATATATATAACGTTAGGTGTTTAGCTGGTTAAGTATGGTGTGTTAGAGGTAACAATTAACTTTTTATATATAACAAATTTTGTGGCTATTTATTAACTTGGCCTTAAGTCAAAGTCAAAGTGCAACTTGTTTCAGCTTGTTAGCTTACGTTGAGTCACAGAATGATCTTTCTGTTATTTGAAAGTGCAACAATGTTTGCCCTTCACAGAGTTGAATTGCTGCATGCATTAGACACGCGATGTGGCAGTTGCAACAACATAACTGTTATGTAATATTTTATGTAATAAGGTTATAGTTAGAAAGTTAAAGTGAAATCTATACTCTGCAGTTTTTAACTAGTTCTTAGATTATATAAGAGATTTTTTTATCATATAAAAGAGTTGAACTATTGATAATTTACTCAAATACTGTAAACATTTATTACTCTTTACATTCAGCTCATTAAAAACTGTATACAATTAAATAATAAACATTTTTATTTGATTATTTTTAATGACAACAAAATTATGCATCTCTTTATTACTGAATGACTGAAAGTAATTTTAATGAATAATTTTTATCTATCTAACATAAATAAAAAATAAAAAAAAATATGATACAATATACAGTTGCACTTTGTACTTTGACTAGTTGCTATGGAATTGCTTTGAAGTGAATGAAATGAATGGATTTGTTAATTGGTTGTATAGAATATATATAATTTAATTTTTTTTTTGTTTTTGGCGTGATTGTGGTAACTGGCAGTGGGTAAACACACACAACGAGAGAGAGAGAGTTAAGAGAGATTATAACTTTTAACGTTAAATACTAAAATCCTACCTCAAAAATACCCGAAAATGAATTAGTCTTTTATTTGTTAGTATTTTGGTATATATATATTTTTTTTTAAATATAATTTCATTAGTTAGTATAATAAAAAAAAAAAAATAGAAAAAAATATAAGAAATATATTAAGATCAAAAAGCAATTGTAAATTCATTTGCTTTTAAATATTACAATGAAAACAATGAAACATAACAATAACAATGAAAATGTCAATGAAAATGTTAATGTAAATGCCATGTTAATGTTGTTGATGTTAGCGAATCATTATGTAATGTTAGACAACATGTTAAATGGTTGTTAAATGTACGCATAAATAATAAGTCAAAACAATGAGTTTATTAAGTGCTTCTAAACGTATTATAAGGCTTACCTGTACACAGGGTTTGCATAGATTGACACACAGTCCATCAGAGTCCTTGGAATAGTGCTCGACAAGCTCTTGTAGGGTTCTATTATATAAATAGATATAATTATTAGTTAATATTAAGGCTATTAATATTAAATATATTCAAAACTTACCTGAATGTTGTGCGTCTGGCAATGAAAAAGCCGCCCTCATCCAATTGTCTGATGCGGTAATGTTTAACAGTATCTCCATCGCGTACTGTAAATATATGTATATATATATACATTTATATAGATTCAAATATATATATATTATATAATATAGCACCCACCTGATAGTGAATAGTCATTGTGACGGCTCTCGGAATCGCGTATTAAAAATGCACCGTGCTCATTCTCTGGCAGTAAAAGCTTTTTCTCAGCCTCAATACGTTTGATTTTGCGGAAGTACCAGCTGCAAAAGGAAATTGTCAAGTTAATAATATAATATATATGTATGTATATATATACTATATGTTATATACTATTATAACAATAATAAAACGTTTGACATTAACCATAAAATAGTAGGTTTTATTAAGGAAACTTTCAATATATATATATATATATATGCAAGGCTATGAAATTTCATTTGTTGCCAATCATTTATAGCCAGAAGGAGGCACGTGCTTGGTTGCCACCCGCTGACTCCCACATAACTGTGGGTGTTAACTAAATTCAATATAATTTAACAACACAAATTGACTCATTTTCTCAGGTTTTAATTTTTTTAAAACGTGTTTTTTCCTTCAATTTAATATTAAATATGCATTTTTCTCTTGTTTTCGCTTTTTTATTCTGTTTTAATTAAGGCATTTTTTTTTGTGTTGTTTAATTTCAAGTTTGAACGCGTAATTTAATCATTATACTATTAGTTTTCATACATGCATAGTCCACAATTTGCACAAATTATTTTAATATTTAAATATATATAAAATTTATAATTTATGCAGCAAATATTTAATTAAAATTGCTTTTAGCATCGAATTTCACATCACACTTTTTGTCAAGCGCTAAAATAAATTTCACATTTGCAATTTTAATTGTCAATGGTATGGAAAATTGCGGAAACCGTTTAAAATTTTTATTCACCTTTTTTTTTATATAAATTTTATAAAAAGGACACCTTAAACGTTATCAACAGCATCTCCCACTTTAAAAGTTATACTCAAATCTTCACATTCACAATAATCTAAAACTTCACTGTGCACTTACACTTATGAGTAAAAAACACTCACACAATACTAGCACTTTAAAATCACTACAGCACCTTGCCACCTTAAGTTCAACCTATGAGAAGCGCATAGAAAGGATCTTTTTTTTTGCCACCTCAAGTGGAATTTATAAGAAGCGAATAGAAGGCTGCAAATTATTAAATATGAGGATTTGGCACATCAAACTATGAGAAGCGCGGAGAAGCAGCAACCCAACAGCCAATCATATTTCAGCACTAGGCAATGAGCTTTAACACAATATATGTAAATAACAGGTAAATAATTGATGCATAATCAGTGTTAACATATTATGTTATATATTAATATATATATTTATGTTAAGGCTGTCAAAACAATATATATACTAAAAAATTTTTGTAAGTTTTATAATATTAATGGAATTTCTTTAATAGCTGCCAAATCGCTTCTGCTGTGTAAAGTATTAACATTGACCTGAATAGTAGAAAGGCTTATGAAAAAAAGTTATACAATTCGTTCTAGATCTTTCATGCTATACAACAATTTATTATATACAGATGATTCTTTCTTTATACCCCACCTCCCCTGTCATTTGACTCTTTATGCTGCCGTTTTGTGGCAAAACTGTAAACACAATAATATTGAGGTATGAAAGAGATTTCTTATATAACAGTCTAAGTTGAGTTTGTGACAGACAAGAGCTGAAAGCTGATGATGATGACAAAAAAGTCTTTTTATATGAGTTTCTTCATATCGAGAGGCGATGGTACCATATCATAATAAATGCATGTAAAAATGTTGTGTTGTAAACACACAAAAAAAACTTATGTTTGTTAATCTTTATAACTTGCATTCAAATAATTCGACACATTTGCATATACATGTACATATGTACAACATACACATACACACCATCCACACAACAAATATTGTCAACTTTTATGTGGGTTATATAGAAACGAAACCATTTGCAAGCTTTTGTCTCGAAAGAGAAAAAAAATCATTGAATGTGTTTTTTTTTTGTGTTGTTTTGTTTTTAATGTGCCCCTCACGATGCGACCAGCAGATGGCGTCAATGCGATAAAAAGGAAACTCATCAGCAGTAGCATCCATTTTCCGGGCAGAGAGAGAGACAAAAGGAAAAAATAGAAAAGACGCAAAAAACTTTTCATTTCAATGGATACAACGACAACAACGAGACAACTCGACAGCTAGGGGCGTGTTAAAAGTCTTGAAATGTGTCCAAAAAGTGGGGGCTTGAGGCAGCAGCAGCTTAAAAAAAAAGTGAAAACAAAAAATTTGTGAACAAGGACATACCCGCACACACACAGATATAGTCAAGCATCGAGTTGACAGCTCTTGTTGGACTCTTGTGCATGCACAGAGAGTAAGAAAAAAAAGCAAATGCCTGGCAAACCCACAGATATAACCTCTTCTATTTCCTCTACCCACCAAAAAGATTTGCATAAAAAACTTGCAAGCTTCCAACACACAAAAACTTCAGCATAATCCTTGGCTTAGTCTGTGGGCTGAAGGCACATTTAAGTGCACCAGGTGAGTGGATATAGCTGTGTCTATCTCTGCCAGTTACAGCTGCAAAACAAATACAGGTAAGAACATTAGGAAGTGGGAGCATGATATGCCAGGGAATACCCTATATAGGATGCAACGAACTGTAAAAAATAGCAACACATATATACCCTATATAAATATATATATTTTTAATAGGTAACTGAAACAAGCACAGCAATTGGCAAGACAGGATGCAATGCCAGAGCTGGAGCTTGGTTCACGGTGAATGGCATTTGCCAGTTCTATTGAATTTCACTTTAGGTTAGAATGCAAACAGTAGTAGACAAAGGATAGAAAGAGATAAAATGGCAGCAGCGAGTTGAGTGCATCATCATATACATATATATTTTTTAACTGCTTTGTACTGAGAAAAAAAAGTAGTACAAGGAGTAGAAGAGCCATTGAGTTAGCTGGAATTCGATGGGGAGGGGGGCGGGGGAAAACAGCAAATAATCTGATTGTGCAAAAAGCCATTTAAAGCTATTATTAAAAGAACTTGTGACTCGAACACGGACACGGACATGGACACGGACATAGGCACAGACACACAGAGACATGAACATTTTGGAGTCCAACAGAGAGTTGAGCTGTTGGACTTGGCTTTAATTCAAACTAAACATATACCGCGAGGCGACTGTTAACTTGGCTGGCTCTTTTAATTGGCTGTCTCTACTTCTTTTCTTACTTGAATAAGAGGGCGGGCACATTGTGTTGTTGTTGCTGTTGATTTGTTGATTTGCAAATGCTGTGGTTGTCATCAACAGCAACAAACGGTTGTCTGTCTGTCTGTCTATCTGTCCACCAACAACAACAGCAACAGCAATGCGGCATATCATCAACAGATTTTGCAACAAAGTTGCTCAGCCAATTTGCTCGTCAACCAGTCAGCAGCATATAAGAAGAAGCAAATGAAGCTGGTTCCTTTAGCTTATGAATGGGAATGGGGATGGGAAGAGCAAACAATTTGATTGATTGATATGAAATTTGATTGAATGCTGCTTTGACCAACCAACCAGCTAGCCAGCCAGCCAACCAGTCAGCCAGCACGTGTCTATTACATCAATGAGCATATATTAGACGCCATTAAATCAATGCAAAAAAAAAAAACTGTTTTTACTGTGCTGCACACGATTTTCCCATTACTTTTAGCCTATTTATAGCAACATCTCTATGTGTGTGCATGTGTGCGTGTGTGTGTGCATGACTTTCATAAATATGCAACACTTTAATTACACACAAGCAGCAGAAATCAGGCTGCATCCTTTGAGGCCTGAGGCATGCTACAAGCCTGTTAGTTAGGCGGCTAATGTGAAACCAAAGCAAATTAAATGACCAACAACTAAACGCTGATCGAATGTGGATATAGACGACTAAAGCATAACACATACACACACACACACACAAACACACACACACAAACACAAACACATATACACAAACGAACACTTAACACGCAAAGCTATGTTTGTTAGTGTATATATATAGAAAATAGACTTGAAAATAGGAAATTATATTATGTTGTGGCATGTAATTACAGAGCATTCACAGTGCTTAATGAATGAAAAATTATTCTATAGCAAGATCGGCCAAAGTTTATTTATAGACTATAAGGCTATATAACGAGGCAAGTGTATATATATATATATATATATATATATTGTGTATATAGAGTGTGTGCACGCATGCCAAGATATTTTATACAAAGCCAAAATCAAATGCCATGCAAGGCGCAGTGGCTGTTGCTGTTGCAGCCTCAAATGGTTTGGCTTTTGCAGCTTGCAGCTCCTCTTGTTGTGGCAACATTTGGCTAGGCGGCAGCTCTTGGTGTGCAAACTGCGTTCAACTATTTATAAAACAACGTAAACGCAACGTAATGTCTAAAAATATACACAAGCTGCTGCTGCTGTTGCTGTTGTTGCAACAACAAGCCAAAGATACTTGCTACATGTTGTTGTTGTTACTTCTTTTTTGTCTTCTTTCATTGCTTTTTTGTTGTTTGTTTTTTTTTCTACAATTTTTCTACGTCAAGCATAGTTTAGTGGCTAGTTTTGTATGTTGGTTTTTGGCCATGGTTAGTGGAACGACGACGACGACCATCAACGGCGAAGCTGCTGTTGTTGCTGCTGCCTGCCACTAGTACTAGTATCTTTGAGGCTAACATGTTTAGCTTGTTTTGGTTGTTAACTTAATTGCGGCGTTGCATTTCATGGAGTCAACAACGCGGCGCTTCGACATGCACTTTTCAGTTAAAATTAGATTAGATTTAAGCCAAAAGACGGACACGGGCTGAAAGCGCCGTATAGAGAGCGTGTGAGTGACTGAGAGGCAGATACATGTCCGGTATGTCTATTTTGGCAGTCAATAACGTTTTAGTCATAGTTTTTTGCATATATATTGGTTAGAAGTTGGTAACTAACATCTTCATTTGGCCATGGTTGAATGGTATGCACCAATTCGACTAGTTATGGCCAAATGTTGTTATTGATGTTGACGTGTTTACCCATGGCTCTCAATCTGGGCTTTCAATTCAGTTCAGTCTCTTCGTCGTGTCTTACAATTGATTGACACTTTCAGTATGTGTGTGTAAGTGTTTGAGTGTGTGCAAGTGTATTTAGTTTTCACCGTACCCAATTCTATACAATTGGAGGCAAATTGTGCCAGGTTGGTCAACTGGTCAACTGGGCAACTGGTCAGCAGCTAGTAAAACTAATCCATGCAACGGTTTAGACGTTCCCACTGCCAATTGTTTTGCGACTGGCCCCAAATTGTCAATTGGCAACTGTGGCTAACTGACAATGTTAACAATTGCTTTGGATTTTGAATTTATTGAAGCAGGTCATGATATTGTTGTCTCGTCTCGTTGCATTGTTTTATGCAATTAGCTATATATATATGTACATATATATATATATTTATACAGGTATAATAAGATATTTATATATACTAACTGATGAGCGTATGCAATTTGCGCTTTCAGTTAACAAGTGTTTCTGTTAAACAAGTTTACAAAATAAAACGTCACGCATGATTCAGAGGCTGCGAATTAACTTGGATTACCTCAGAAGATTATTGACAGACACACGGACGGACAGACAGACAGTCAGTAAGTTGATAGTACGTAAGAGTTGTTGCTCAGGTGATTTTTTTTTTCGCCAGGCCTTAACCAATTTCAACCAAAAACCATTAGTTTACAGCTGTTAATTTTTTTCACTATAAAAAACTTTTCCTCGAACAGCAACAGTTTCGGACGAGGCCAATTTGTTTATTGTATAAATATATATATATATTTTCAGCAGAAAAATATTCAATTCATAGCTTTAATTCCTGATTTGTTTTTCCAGATGGCTAGTAGTTATATATATGTATATATATTTATATATATAAATGCATATTAATTGGAGTATTTTCTGTTGTATTTCAGTATGTCTTTTCTCTGTTCAATAATTTTGCATTTGTCGAGCAACTCACGAATTGCAGCCAAAATACAACAGCAACAACAAAAACAATAACAAGAGCAACAACTGCGCTTGTCACTTTCTCTATAATTGTTGTCTTGGTCATGTTTTTGTTTGTATTTTTATGTATGTATATAAATAAGTATATTATATATATATATATATATATATATATAAAATTTACTGTATTGTTTTATTGAAGCGACATCCGCCGCTTGACACATGCATAAAATGTATTTTTAAACATTTAATTAGAAACATTTAAAAACGCAATGCACAAACAAACAAACCAATAAACAACACAAAATACAAATCAAAAGCAATCAATTTGGGTAAACGCGGCGTATGCGTAATGTGCCTCCGAGTTTACTCTGAACTATAGGCAGTTGGGGCAGCCTATAAGCGGCACAGGAAGTGCAAGGGAGAGGGCATAAACTATTGACAGATTAAAGTGCAGATAATAACTAATATTTAATACTTAGCCAGAATAAATTTTCATCAAGTATTTATCATATTTTCAACAAGTTTTCACTTACCTATAAAGAGAGAGAAAAATGAAAATAATTAATATATTATAATTGAAATATTTGTATAATGTTATGCAAACAATATGTCAATACTTTTGATGTTTAGGGAAATAGTTTGGAGCACTTTTGACACGCGACAATAATATATATATATTTATATATAAAACAATGTAGAAAACAAGAAAAATAAGGAATTAATTCATATAAAAGCAAAATAAATGAATTATTTATAAGTTTTAGCAACATTTTTCCTCCCCACTGGGCAATTATAGCGCAATTGTCTGTCTACCTCAAAAAGAATAACATTATAGATAAATATCTACTATATATATATATATACATATTTGTATATATATATATATATATGCTGATTCATATATGGCAAAATGCTAATAAGTCTGGACAGTATCAATCGACAGCATCAATGAACTTGTTTGGTTTTTATCAACTGGCGAGAAACTTAACCAACAGCTATGCAAATATCTAGAAAACTAACGTAAAAATGCACTTGAAATCTACAGTGAATAGTAGTTAAATAGTAGCAGTTACTTACTAAATAAATAGTAGTAACTAAATGTAGTTAAATATGGTATATAAATGCAATCAATAAACATATTTAATTAGGGCAATGTCAGCTCAGTCGAAGGGGAAGAATATACATAAAGGTCAACAGTTGCCCTTTAGCAAAGTAATGGAAATCGTTTCAAAAGTTATGGAAACCTTTGGTGAACCTTTCGTAAAACTTTTGGAAATACTTTGAAAACATTTTATAAGTATTTGGTGAGACCTTAAATACCTATTTGCTCCATTTTGGGCATCGTATTCAAAGCGTTTTGTTAGCATTGTAGGTAGATGCCTTAAACCCTTTGTAAACCTACGCAAAACTGGCTTAAAGTTCTTTTTAGTACGAAAATTGTTTATGAAGTTTAACTAGAAGTAACATTAATATATATATTCATACTATATATTAAACATAACAATAAACTGATTAAATCTAGTTACAATTACATAAACAATAAATATTTAATTATTTTATTTATATATCAAAGAGGTTTATTGTATCTAGTTCAATTGTGTATAATATGGCCTAGTCTAGAATTGTAATTAATACTCTTGATAATAACACAAAAAATTATGTTTAATTAAGCTTAATTTGTGTGTTTGCAATTGGGTCATGTTACAGTTTTATTACAAACAATCGTTGTCCTTATGCAACAACTGCAACAAATTGTACAGTTTGAAGGAGACAAAGCAAAAAAAAAAGATTATAGAAAAAAAATAATAATAACTTGATTTCTATATAAATCTATATAACTAAGATAAAACTTGTATTCTACTGTGTATATCCATTCATTTCCTGCTTTGACAAACGCCAAGTGTACTCTTAGAGGCAATCATCACAAGACTTTGGATTGGACACGCACCAGATACAATTGACAGTTGTGGACCACAATGGGAGCACCAGCAGCAGCAACTGTATCTATTTTTATATGTTCAACTCAAAGCAAATACACACACACACACACACACACACACACACACACAAACACATACATAATTGTTGATGGCGCCAATGCAATTTTATTCCAGCTCAAAGCCAGAGGACCAGCAAAACTGAAGGAAAGCAGCAAATGCTGGTTAAATAAGCGCAAAGCAAAGAGAGCAAAAAAAGATTGGAATAATAATAACAAACTAGCAATGGGCAATGTGGTTTTTCTAGTTATTATTTGATGGTGGTGCTGCTGGTGGTTGAGATCACCACACTTAACAACAATGTGAACGCATTGCCGGCGTTTATTTAATTGTTATGTTGTGACCAGAGATTGGACAGTACAGGACTGGACAGGATGCTTGGTAACTACTAACGTGGCTAACAAACGTTGGCGGCGTTGCATTAAATTAAACACTTGTTTGTTTTAGGCCCCCCATCCACCCTCTTTCTCTCTCTCGCTATAGGAAGCTTTGGGCCAAGTTAGGAGTTTGTGCGTATATATATGAACATATATGCAATAAATGGCTATCGTAGCATACGGATTTCGTGCGAAACAAATTTCAAATCAATGCAGAGACAGAGAGAGACAGACAGACACGGATAGACAGAAAAGTGGACAGGCGGCAGACGGTATGTAATGGGAAAATTGCTATAGAGCTGAAGTCATCTAAAAATAGGCATATACCAAACGCAGCAACCAACAACCAAACAACCAACTAGCAACTACCATTTACCATCCTGTAGCTGGTGCTGCTGCTGGTGATCTGCTGTTCAGGCTGGTCCAGGCGTGTCTTGGTTCAGGCACAATTTTATGCAGAAATAATTTGTTAATGCCAGGCTAAGGCTTTCGATTTTGCCCCAACTGCAATGGACTAAGATGACTCTGGACTCTGATCTCTCGTCTTTAGTTTGTCTACTATCTATCTATACCCCTCTTCCTCTCTCTCAACCTGTATATATATATATATATATATATATATATATATATGTGTTTGGTCTGAGACCTGAGCTAATGTTGCTAATGCGTCGTACAAATGTTTTTAGAATTTAGCCCGCTTGCAGCAGCAATGCGGGTTGCATCTTTTAAGTTGCTTGCAACATGCAACATGCAGTGAATGCAGTGAAAATGTGCAAATAGAAACTGCCACAGGCCATAAAATGCATTGTAAGTAAAAGGCTAACCAAGAAATTATTAAGTTCCGGCAGCACTCAAAGTTTGTTCAACATTTTCTAACCATTTTCTCATGTGTTTTGAGTGAACGTTAACAAAAAAAAAAGCACTTTCCAGATAACATCACAAAAAACACTGGAAAATAGAAAAATGAAAAGAAAAAATAATAATAATAATATTAAAAATGCAGTCAACGTCGTTGCATGTCCATTTCTACTCCCAATCTTGCACACACTTAAAGAGACAGAGAGAAAGAGAGAGGAGCAAAGAGAAAGAACACGCAAATGTAATTTGAGAATCAAATGTGGAAATCTGTACAATTTCGTTGGAAAATTATAGTCATAGATTGTCAGCAAGCATGTAAACAATTTGAGATGAATATCAACTAAAACTATGGGTATATATATATATAAGTCTGACTAGAAGTCTGACTATAGAACAGATTCAAGCTGGCTGCAAGCGCCAAGCTCTGGCTGGGCTGGTTCAATGTCAATTGGCCCATTGTTCGGGCCGTTGGCTAGAAAGGCAAAGTCATGAGCTTATTGTATTGTATATATATATACCTATATATATATATGTATATATATTAAATGTTATTGTTCTATGCATGTGAAATAAACAGTAAACAAACCAGTAAACAAATCAATAATTGCGACTTAAACTATACCCTATAAATCAAAGAGAAAGGGTATAACTTTATATGAAATTAAATAAATAAATCTGAATAGTATTCCAGAAGTAAAATTTGAAACTAAATTTAAAATTCATACAATAAATTGATAGGAACAACTGACAACATTCTATCGTTCCAATTCCAAAGCAGCAGCTAAGTACTTTAGCCTCAAACGAGCGATTGCAAATAAAATTGCTTAGAATAAAAGAGACTTTGCCCACCCAAATAACATCTAATATATATCCCATATATATATATTATATTCCCCTTTATTTCCTATAGACATTGGCATATATCTATGACAATTGTCATCAAACAATAGTACAATACTATATGCAACGGATTGTGTCATGCACTTACGACGTTGTCAATATTTCAACTATATTTGGACAGTTCCTAACGAGGCGCTATATGATGGCTATTATAAGAATTAAATGCACTCCAAATATAATTGTTATATACCATACATATTATATATATATATCTGTATATATGTAGTTAATTGTATCTATAAATTGAATTAAAATTCGTGTTGCACGTTGCATTCTGTGAGATCTTATATAAACTACTACAAAAGGCAGACGCCCAAATGCATGATATACATTTTGTTGAAGAGGCGTTACGCTGGCATGTAGTTAGGAACAAACCGATATATACTATATAGTGTACGTATGTATTGTATATATATACATAATGACATACAACCGCTCCCCAGTAATTTGCAGTTAGCTGCAAATTAACGGTTTGACATGGAAGCACAGAGGAGACAACTACAATGGTTGCTACTGAATACAGTAGCTACACAATTTATATATATATATATATATATAGATATATATATATCTGTATACTATATATGAATATATTTTTTTATATATTGTCAACAAATTACTGCGTAGCGTGCAAAGAGCTGTAAGCCTAGACTGCACTTTAAATGAGTTTTTAATTTGTGTAACCAAAATGTAAATAAATTTCTGTCTGTCAGTTTGTATTTTGGCCAATTGAGGCCTTAAAAAATGCAGTTAACTACGGCAACAACAAGTATAAAAAACAAAAACCCAAAGTAAAATTAAATATTATATTGATGTTTAGTTTTAAAATATTGAAAACAAAAAGTATAACTAAAACTGAAGATGAGGTCATTTCGTTTGTTTAAACACAAAAATGCAGTTGATGAATTGGCCATAAGCGTTGTTGCTAATCAGGCCAGAAGTACAATTGTGCTGCTTTTAGACCACAGCTGTGTGAGGTCTTGTTTTTTGTTTTCTTAATTCATTTTATTTCTCATTATTATAATATTTTTTTTAATCAATTTTTTTGCTACATTCCACAAATGGTTTGTGAGGCCAAAAACGTATGTAAAAATTACTTTCATTCTGGGCAAAATATCAATATATATATAATATATATAATAACTTTGAAGAAAAGTGACTAATCCAAAAGCCATTTGCTAGATATATATATATATATATATATATATATATATATATATACATATATATGTATCCATGTGTATGTGTAATTAGTTGATAAAAAAAAAACCCAATGAATGGAAAAATGTTAATTTCTTACAAGCAACTTGCATGCAATTATCAATGGCAACTTTAAACTATTTTCTTTCTTGCTCATACATATTGACGTACCCAACTAGATCTATCGATCAGCACATACATTACAGTATATATATAGTATATAGTATGTAGTATGTAGTATACATATATCTTATATACATATACCTACTCTATCTCTATCTACAACTCATTATTAACTTGTTTTTAGTTGTCTTTGTTTAATAAAACATTTTCATTTTCTTTTGCAAAATTTACGCCTCTTTCTTTTACCCTTCCATTTATTTTTTTTTACCTTTTTGGTTTTATTTTTTTAAGCCCTTTTCCTTAGCTGTTTGAATGTCTTTACATCGATCTGTTGCTGATGTTGTAATCGCTCCGTATGTCACGTCTTTCTTGTTATTAACCTGCCAATTATTTGTCTATCAAATATATATGCATATATCGTCAGATGTGTCTCTGTCTACCTGTCTGTGTGTGTGTGTGTGTGTGAGTGTGGTACGTGTTGGCTCAAAGAGAGCTTAATACTCAATATAATACATATATAGCTTAAGGGTATATATTATCGTATCGTTTCTCTGACTTTTTGCCATACCCAAATATGTTCATTAGCCATACGATTATTGCAGCAAGTCGTGACAATTTTATGACACGATAGTTTTAATTAAACGTTTTAAGCCAAACGAAACACATTTTGAATACATTTTTTGTTTGTATATTTTTTTTTTTTGATTTTGTGTCAAGTTTTGAGTTGAACGAAAAGTTTGTTGCGTTTTTTTTCAATTTTTTTTTTTTGTATTTTATTTCTCTTGTATTTTTGTTTGTTGTTTGTGTCTGGCGCTTGTCTCTGGGACTTTGATTTGGAATTGCTTTTTGATTTTTGGGTTTTTGGCTTAAGTGTTGTGGCTTGGCTAGCACGTGTGCTGCTCGTACAAGTACACAAAATTTGTGGATTGATATGCAAATTTTGTAGTGAACCAATTTGAAATGTTATATGGCCTTGAAGTGTGAATTGATTTGAATTGAATTCAAGTTTCATTTCAATGAGTGCAACACAGCAATTTCTGTGGCATAATCAATGGAAGAAGTGAAGATATTTTTAGGATTATATGTATAGAAATCGAAAAGAAAGATATAGCAAAATTATACAAAAATAAAAGGTTCATATAAAACATGAAACATTTCTATAACTTAGAAATCTCATTTTGAACTTTCCATAGTAAATTTTTTTTTGAATGAGAAATCAATTCAAAATCGCAACAAATATAATAATAATATGGAATGCTCTAATCATAAATTAATGAATACAAAATGAAAAACAGAAAAAAATAAACTTACGATTTTTCATTTAAAAATTCACCACGCGTAAATTCCGAAAGTCGACGCGATTTGCCTTTCTTGTTCGTCGTTAAAGCTGTCGTTGTTAATGTTGTTGTTGTTGTTGCATTTGCTGTTGTTACATTTGCTAATGTTGTTGTTGTTGCTGGTGTTTGTGTTGTTGCTGTTATTTTGCTATTAGACTTGGACGCATCGGCAGCGGCGGCGGCCATTAAATTAACGCACGTATGAGAGCAGGCAGCGGGCAGCGAGCGGCACTTCTCAATGACGGACAATGCAGTGTTTGCTGTGTGTAGCGGGTGTACATGTGTATTGGTGTGTAGGTGTGAGTGTGATTGGGGCGTTGGGCAAGTGCAATGGCTGGCTGTTGCTACGGTGGCATTATCATCGATCATATGGCAGGTGCATTTAAGTATAGTCTGGTTAGACCAACGACGCAGCGGTTGCTTAGGAGCTAAACAATTGTCTAGGGAATGTTTCTTGATAAGCGGTGGCTGTTGGTGCTGTAACAATTGCAACTGTTGCTGCCGCTGTTGCAACAGACATCTGTGCTGTTTTAGGCTACGACGTGGACGTGGCGGAGATGGTGTGGTTGGTGGCGATATGGCCACAGACATTGAGATGCCATCCAATGAATTCGATTTCATCAATGCCATATGACAATCTACATCGCTGCCAGAATTGCTGCTGGTGCTGCCCTCACGGCGTTGCTGTGCAATAATTCTGGTATATAGCTCCTCGGAATCTAGTGGTAGCAGCAAATTGGTAACACCAACGCGTCTCTTAGCCTGGCTGCGTTTTGTCTGGTGTGCCGTCTGCTTGGCGTTGCCATCATTGCTGTGGTCATTGGCTGTTGCCTCCTGTGGTGTTGCATTGCTGCCTGATTTACTGTAGCTAAGAATATTGGACAAGCGACGCATTTTGCTACACTTACTGGCCTGTTGCTGTGGTTCAGTAGCAGCAGCAGCAGCAGCAGCAGCAGAAGCAGCAGTAGCATTGCTAGCTAGCGGTGTTACAACAGCAAGCGGCAACATGTTGCTGTCATCTTGGCTATTGATCTGTGCTTGTTGCTGTTGCTGCTGTTGCTCATCCACATGGCTGACCACGAAACGTGTCGTTGCTGCAACTGGTTTGGATTCATTGGCTAACACATCGGCGGCATCAAATTTCTCTCCTTGTAGGATATCATAAATTGTGCCATATTTGTGCGTGACATGCGTGCCCAAATTTGTAGAGTCTACAGTTGTTGCATCCTGTTGATGTTGTTGCTTGTTCTGTTGCTGTTGGTGTTGGTGTTTCTCCTTTGACTTCTCCTTCTCTTTTTCCCTTTGCTTTTCACGTTCTTTTTGACGTTCCTTTTCACGCTTTTGCTGTTGCTTTTGTATTATATCATAAATCACATCATTTGATTTATGCATTTTAACTGCTGTTGCTGTTGCTGCTGCCGCAGTTGTTGGTGTTCCTGTTGCTGTCACTGTGTTCGAAGTTGTTTCACGTTCCAAAATTGAACTTAGACTTTTGCGTTGCCATTTCTCACCACATCCGCTAGTTAGAGACGAGCTGCTACCCTGACTTGATGTTGATTTTCGGTGCAGTATCTCATAGATGGTGCCATAGGTCATGTACTTATCGTACTTCTGATAGGTCAACTGATATATATCGTTCTTACGCTGGATTATATCATAGATGGTACCATAGACGAGCTTGTCATAGATCTTAAAGTTGCGCTTATAGCTGGCACTTGAACTGACGCTGGGGCTGGAGTAACTGTTGTTTCTGGTTGCCAATTTGGCATAGGCCAATAATTGTTGCTGTTCCATCTCTATGTTGCTGCTGCTGTTGCTAGCCGACAATTCATGCTCAGTCTTTAGCTCTTTGGTGTTGGAGTTGCGACGGGGCAAGAAATATGAGGCAAAACTTTTACGTTGTCTTGAATTTTGACGTTTTAGTGGCGATGTTGTTCCTGTTCCTGCAGCTGTTGCTGTTGCTGTTCCTAAGCCTGAGTTTATTGATGATCTTGTTGCTGTTCCTGTTGCTGCTGCTGCGGCAGCGACTGCGGCTGCGGCTGTTACTGCTGTGGGTGTGTCCAGCGCACATTCCAATGTATACTGTTCGACACTCCCGCCTGCAACGCCTCCATCAATTTCGCGCACCAGACGCTTGAACTCCTCATACGATGTGCGTCGCTTATGCGCCTTGGCCCTCTGCTCCTCCTTGGCCGCCAACTGATGATCAAGTATTTGCGATAGAAAATCGGAATTCTTGCGCATTGCTTCTGTGGTGGTGGCGGCGGTGTTGCTGTTGTTATTGCTGTTGCTGTTGTTGTTGGCTTTGGCAAATTCTGTGGCCGTGGCCAATGCTGTTGTTGCTGTTGTTGTTAGATCGTCGCCGGTATCCATTTCATCTGTTGATGTCGCAGTAAACTCGTTTGCGCAATCCGGTTTAATGTTGCTATTGCTGTTGCTGCTGTTGTTGTTGCTGTTGCTGCTGTTAGTTGTGGTTTCTTGTTCTGATATTGAGGCGAGCGTTGTCATCACAGTGTTATTGCTGTTGTTATTATTATTGCTGCTGTTAGTAGCTGCTGATGTTGCTGTTGTTGTTGTTGCGTCATCTACTGTAGGTGGCATAGCTGCTGCTACTGCTGCTGCTGCTTCAACAACAACTGCTGCTGCTGTTGCGTTGTGCAGCTCAGGCAACGTGCCACAACGTCGTCGCGTCAAACGTGCACCCGTCGCCGTTGTAGCTGCCGCTTCCGGCTGCATCGGATCGGCAAACATGGCTTTGAACTCTTCATAGGATTTGCGACGATTACGCGACTGCGTCAAGCATTCCTTGTAATTGCGTCTAGCAATTTTTTCACCATTGCTGCTACTGCTAGCCGCTGCGGCAGCTGCCAAGGCATCCAATTTGATCTGCATCTCCATGAAGCCCGAGTCCATGGAGCTTATGGTGCAGGTGGAATCAAAGCTGGTCTTACGACTGGAGCTATTGCTGCCGGGTGAATTGGGTTTGGGTGGTGTGGGTGGTGGTGTCACTAGCAATGCCAGCAATGCCGTATCCTCATTCAAATCATTCGGAGCACACAACAGATCCAGCTGTGTGCTGTTATCTATGGCCTGGCTATGATTATCACAGGTGTTGCCTGCAAATGTTGCAGTTGCAATTGAATTTCCTTGATTGGCTAAGCTGGCAGCATGCTGATTATTATTATTATCATCATCATCATCTTCAAAGCTGATAAGATCCTGTACCGTAGCTGCTGTTGTCATCGGTGTAGGCTCCTCAGGCACTGCAGCTAACATAATATTGCTGTTGTTATTACTATTACTATTATTATTGTTGTTGCCGTTGCTGTTGTTGTTGGCCGTTGCGGTTGGCTCAGTCTTTTGAACGTACGCGTCACGCTTTTTGCTCACAATCGCATAGAGAGGCGTTCCGTTGGGCCCAAGCGTTGTTGACAGTGCCGCTGTCACCGATAAACTGGACGACTCATTGCTGGCGTTCGTGCTAGTCGCTGCTGCTGCTGCTGCCGCTGCTGATATTGTCGTCGTCGTTTTAGTTGTAGCTGCACATGCTCTAGACGCTGCTGCTGCTGCTGCTACTGTTAATAGGGAACTAGCACTGGCACTTGCACTGGTATTGTTGGAACTTGTCGGAGGCACGCCCAAGCCCAAGCCCGAACCCGAGTCAATGTTGACTCCGCTGCCAACGTCCACGCCCACGCCAGCAACAACATTTAAGCTCGATGTACACGCGCCGTTGAGCGGAGTGTAACTGCTGCGATTATGAAAGATTTTTACACTATGCATGGGTAATTTGCCATGATGACGAGTGTTGGGCCGATGATTACGTGCAATGCCCATTGAGACGGTGCCATGCTGCTGCTTGTGACGCAGCTGTTGCTGTCGCTTTGCATATTTGCTGGCAATGCTGCACACAGGATCGTCCAATGTTAGTGGCAGAGGTTGAGGCATAGGCAGACGCAGAGGTAAAGGCAGCATGTTTGTTGGTTCATTGACCTGTGGCTCGTGGCTAACATTGTTGTTGCTGCTGCCGCCGCCGCTGTTGCTGTTGCTGCTACAGTGCCTCAGAAAGCGTTGCAGACGCTTGCTGGCACAAGTGCCGTTATGACCGGCACGCTGTTCATTCATACACTTGGCACAGCATAAAAACTCGTACAATATCTCACTACCATCGGCATCAACATGCGCTGCATTACCCTCCCCCGCCTCGGCATCTACCAGTGAATTGGGTGGTGAGTTTGGCGGTGTGAATGTTGAGTACTTTGGCTCCAACAGAAATTCCAACTGTGCTGCAGCGGCTGCAATAGCTGCCGGCGTGCACTGACCAGCATTTGTTGCTGTTGTTGTTAATGTTGTTGCATTTACTGTGGATGTTACCTTGTTGTTGCTGCTGTTGTTGTTGTTGTTGTTAGTGTTGCTGTTGCTGCTGCTGCTGCTCACCGGCATTAAAATATATGTGTTCTTAGGCACTTTGTTGCCGCCGTGCTGTGTCTCCATCAATGATGTTGCATGGCTGGTATCGTTGTTGCAGTTGTTGTTGCTGGTTGTCTCTTTACCAGCATTGGCCAGTATAGAGCTCTCAATGCTCAGGCCACTATCGAGCAGCATAAATGTACCATCCGAGGGCAAGATGAGGCGTCCCTCAGCTGCTGCATTCACCAGTTCACGTAATGCATGAACTTGCTTCTCCGTCACATTCCCCTGCAGCTGTATGCCATGAAGGGCAAAGGCTGTGGGCTTGTTGTTCACCGAGTTGGGATCGGTACACCATACCACTGGCATGGTGGTCATCTTGGATTACACAACGTTGGCAACGATGACAACGACAACAGGTCAATGTTCGCACTGTACAAGTGTTTTGTCAATCGGCAATTGTCTCTCTGTTTTAACTTGTAGAGAGAGCGTTTAAGCGGGCAAAAAACTAATGGGAAGGGATAAAAAAGCACTTCAGTATTTTAACTTTGATTTCTTTTCTCTTTTCTTTTTTTCTTTGCTTTATACTTTCTTTCGCTTGGCACTTGAACTTTGCTGTTTTGTCATTGTTTCCTTATGTGGTTTTTACTTCTTTACAACAAAAAAAAAATTTTTTCAATCAACAACATTATATAACATATATTAGCCATTAAACTATCCATAGCAATAAACAACAACTTCAAGGCTAATAGCATATGGCATCATATCTTAACTACATCAGAGTTAATGAAAACGAAATTCCAGAACAAATAGCATTCAAAACTTAAAAGCTGAACTATCAAACATTGACATACCCTGTATATATGAGTATAACTTGATTTGCAAATCGATTAACATTTAGCGGAATTTTATAAACTGATTCATTACCAGTTAATTTCCCCATTTGAAATTTCCATTAAATGATTGATTGAAGCATTTGTCATTGACACCTTTGGCAACTTCTAGTATATATTGACGTATTATATTTAAGTCAATTTACAGAAAATTTTTAATAAGTAGAAATAAAAATCTATTATGAATATGACAACAATCAGTTTATACGGAAAATCAATTATTTTGTGCTAATTTGTATTGAATATACGATAAATGGATGCAAGTTGATATGAAGATGGATATAGGATACAAAGAGATACAATTAAACAGGTGAAGAAAAGGGTGCTGATACTAGGAATAGTTACATATTCCTATACATATATATAGATACACCTATACCGAGAACAAAACCCAAGTTTGTACGTTTGATTAGCATTAAATTGATAATTCGAGCTCAATGTAATAAGAGCTTCTTAAGTGTCTAGCTATCGTTGACAGACAGTCCCGATTTGGGTGCAGGGTATTAGGCCATATAATGGCAAAATGTTGCGGCTAATCTACTGATTTATGACACATTTTCTGGCTCACAAAACTCTGGTAATAAGTGAACAAATACCGTCAAAATAAATGCAGCTCACACGCGCCAAAATCATTAAATAAAACTGCTCCGATTTCAGTCTACAAATTTATTTTTTGTTACTTTTTTTTTGCAACAATTCAATTTAAAATTTTATTTACATTTATTTTTTTCACTCTTTTATTTTGCATAAAATTGAATTCCATTTTATTTTCTATAAAAAAGCAACCTTGATATGTAAATGAAACAACGAGAAATCTTTTACAGTGTGCGACAAAAATTTTTTTTTCTATTTTATAATATTTTACATTACTTTTTTATTTATTTATTTTTTATTGCTTTTCGCATAAATTGAAGCAAAAGAAAACAGACAAATCAAATATTTGCACCGACTGTTGTTTTTTTTATACACAGTTTTTTATTGAATATTTTATATGTTCTGCATGTGTTCTCGCATTTCGAGTGCTTAAAAACAAATGTAATTTATGTTCGAGTAAACAAAAATTTATTCAAATAGCATTCAAAAGCGTAAGAAGAATGTCTGTAGAGTATTTCAGGGGTACTACAGTTCGCATAGATATGAAGAATACACACGAAATCAAGGTGTAAACTGCAGATTAACAGAGAGAGCTTCAGTTAACAGAGACTTAACAGAAATTGGACTTAGCTTAACAGCAACTGTTAAAGATAATTGAATGTTTGATTATAGCAAAGAAAACGAAGCTGACTGGAATTCGAACCATGTATCCCTTGATGAATTGGTATATTGGAACAGTTGGTCAACTGTTCTATTGATATTTAATCTAAAGTTTAGGCTAAAACGTTGTTTATTAATAAATGAAAGCTATATTTTATATAGAATCAAATATTTACATTAATTATGAACACAAATTAAGTCAAATAAATCAAATTGTATATAATTTAGCACATGTTTTATTTATGACAATTAGTTAGGGTATAAATATTTCTGTATATGATGGTGTCAAGTGATAAATGTCTACCAGTAAAAAGTCTGGGTTTAATTTTTGGACAAACAGCTGAACAAACAACAAATTTCTTGGGTAAATGTTCTTTGTATGAGAGATTTATGACGATAATAGAAATTTATATGATAAATTTTATGATATAAACATTTTGGTTGTGGGCAGTTTGAGCTTGAAATTATTGGTAACAATTATGTCAGAGTTGGTCAAAAACAAAATATATAAAAAGTAAGATCATGCGGCCAATAACATAAAAGTCAAGTGAATCTGAAGGTGGCTTTATTAGCTGACCATTGAACTTTTTTTTAATGCCATGTAAGTGCATAAGAGTGAGTACATATATACAGACATATATATATGTAAATATATAAAAGTATAAGTTATATATGTATGTAAATAAGTGTGACTTCAAGGCTATAAAGCCGCAAATGGAAATGGAAACAACTTGGACTTGGCAGCAAACTCAGAGCCAGTTCAAGTTTATGGTAACTGACTGACTGACTGACAACTTGCCGACAAAGCAAACAAATACAAATGTTGAAGGACAACAAAGGTGAGCTGTGTGGGGTAGGGGGTTGCATGGTGAAAGGGTCAGGCACTTCAGTACTCCACAGTGAGCGTTATATGTATATGCATTGATGTGCACATCCTGCAGACACATTGGAGACAAATGGCTTTAGTTACATATCCAAAGCAATCTATAGGCTATATAAACAGACTTCTAAAGCGATTCAGCACATCAGCAATAATCAACATCAGCAGCAGCAGCAGCAGCAGCAGCCATAGCAACAGCATCAGCAAATTTCAATGTCAGGCCATAAACGAAAATGAAAACGAAAACAGCAAACAATAAACAATAAAAATCCAAATATAATAAAAAAAGAAACAAAAATTGCATCAAGGCATCTCTTTACAATAAATTAAGATTTATATATATTAGATTTAAGTGTTATCACAAAGTGATAAGAGAACAATTATAGATAAAAAACTAACAGCAACTAATGAACTCTATGATTCATAGGCAACTTTGAAGTAAACGAAGAATTTCTACAAATTAGTTATATTCTACTATATGTTCGATTAATGATCAACGATTAATCATTGTTGGACATTCATTAGTTATGTTTATGGTACATCGCTGATCAAACATAATCATTAAAATGATTGATGAAACTGATCTTAGTCAAATGATCTGCCAAGACGTTCTAAAACTTATGGATACATTTACATATATAAACAACAATCAGTTAAGAGAAAACCGCTACAAAACATAAGAAAGAGTTAAAATTAATAACTCTTACAATGCATCCAAGTGTTCAGTCATTATATAATTTTAAGGCAAACAGATTTTGATAAGATTTAAGCCTTTATATGCAAGCAGGCAGAGTATAAATATTTAACAGGGTTAAATGAAATATTAAATTCACTTATTGATTAAATAAAACAACTGTTTTTAAGACAATAATAATATAATATATACATTAATTTGTATATAAATATATATGTATATTGTATATAGTATAAACCTGTTGAACCAGACCCCCAAGACGATGTGTGTTTTAACTTAATATAAACTGAAGAACTTCTCGTTTATGTTTGTTGTTTTTTTTTTGTTTTTGTTGTTGAACATTGGAATTGATAATTACGATAACCGTTAATGGAAGCTATACATATTGGAAGGCTAATGCCATAATACAGTAGCTAATCGCTTAAGCTGTGAGTATGCAAAATGACCGTTAATAGATATTTAATAAACAATTTGCTTCTTTACTTTTTTTACCTATTTTGTTTATAATTTTTATTTTATTTTTTCTGCTTATGTTCGACATTGCTAAATGTTTCTATTGGAATGTCAAAGCTTTTGGCATTAGAAGCATTATCCAGCAAGGTTAGTGCAGAAGGCCTTAAGGGTCTATATATATATATGTATATATAGATATATGTGAGTAAAGACTGAGACTTTTAGACTGACTTGAAGACTGACCTATGCTAACCGAATCCGAAATACGTTACAAAATCATTGAAATCAATAGGTAGTATATAGCGCGTGCCAAGACTGAACAACAGTGAAACAAGACCAACATAATAACCATCATAATGTGAGCCAAAGACAATACCGACCGAGTGGAGTCAATTGTTGTTACTATTTTTCTTTTTATTGCTGCTGCTCAAAGGTAACAATTGCACTCAAAAGTACTACGACCCAATTTGAACCGGTTTTTTTTTTGATTTTTTTTTTGTTTCTTATTGTAATTTTTGGTTTTTTTTTCCTTTTTTTACTTCTTTTATTGTGAGCCAAGTCAAAGGCAGCATTTGGCTGATGTTTCCATTGTTAGCAACATTGTTGCTAAGCATTTGTTGCGCAGCAAATTATGAAACGGAAGCCTGATGCGAAACATAGAAAAAACGTTGCTTGGATTATAAAAATAAAAGAAAGAGTATTTGTAGTCAACCTTAGCGCAACTGTTGTATTTATACTTTCTCTGTCTCTCTAACACAAAAAAAAAAAAAAATTAATCAGTTGAAAAAAGTTTTTTATATTTTTTATAGACGCAACGTTCAAGTTTAAGTCGAAGCCCATCTAATGTGTAAATTAATACTAAGCCCAAAGCTACAAAATAAATGTTTAAAATATAAAAAAGCGTTGCCAAAAAAATACACAAAACGTAAAGAAAAAAATAACAAATAGGCAAAAACCTAAAATGAGTTTGGCTTTTGATTTGGGTCATTGCACAATGGTAACGAGAGCGTTGAGACTAAATTTAGTAGCGTCAAATAACTTTAGGCCACGTGAAGCATGTTCAGCAGCCAGAGACATGCCCTCTACACCCCTGCCTACAACACCCCCTTCAAAAAAAAGAGTCAACACACACACCCAAATAAAAAAGAGACACAAAGGCTGAAAAAATCAGCAGCAGAAACTCTGACAACCATTTTGGCAGCTTCGGATGTAATTATTGCAAATGGCTTGGAAACCATTTCTGCTAGCTTTGAAAATAATAATAAAAATACCAAATAATATATACTAAGCTATGCTATAAGATACCCTAGAAAAACTGTGAGAAAATAGCAAAAACAAAGGCGGCTTTAAAGCAAACGCAAAAAACTGTTGATCACAAAAAAGTTTCTACAAAATATTGAATTAATTTCCTAGAAATAGTTGAAGATAATAAAAATCTAAGAAATTGGTAGCAAAAAACAAAACAAGTTTCGGGATGTTCTAAGACAACAAAAAATACCCTGTAATAGTGTCATATTGGTTATCAGAAACTTATTGAGGAAAACTTTTATACTATTGCAATTACTTTCTGGTAACAATTTTACAACTTAAGCAACATTTGCTCTATAAACTGCTGCCACATCTAATTGCAACTTGCAGCTTGTAATGGCTTCTACTAGTGCACAGGGTATACAGCAAATCAGAAGCATTAAATAAAAAATTGAAGCTCCTTCAAGCAGCAACCAGTTTCAAGTTGTTTTTTAAGCATGAAATTCAAAATAAAAAAAATAAATATAAATGTATTTATCGCTATGGAATTCCAAGAAGTAAGCGTCATTGTGGGGAAACTTCCACAAAGAAGATCCACAACCTAAACCATACGTTCCACAATCCACAGTAGATCAACAAGCTAAAAGGTAAGCACAATCATTAAAAGTCTATAAACTCAATTTTTATGCTAACAACACTTGTATGTCTTATATAACTTTTTGTCTAGAATGCTTTTAACTTGGCTTATAAACTTGCATACTCATGGCAATTGTTGCTATTGTTCGTATCGAAACATATTATTATTATAAGAGAATACTCCAATAATTATTCTTAACAATAATTTTAATGCAAAAAACAACAAAATACATATTCTGCTTGTCATTGACAATAACAATATCAACAACAACATGAAGTATAAGAACAAGAAAAGCTTTTGCTTTGTCAACTTCATTTAAGCTGAAATTTTTGCAGCTACTAACTGATAAACCTGAATGCGACTCCAAAACGTCAACAACAAAACAAAAAAACAATTGTTAAACTCTCTTTGTTTTTTTTTTCTTCACTTTTTCTTTTTTTTTCATATTTTTTATATACATTTTCCGTATATATTTTTTTATTTTACATTTAACCCTTTTGTAGCCTTTTGTAAGAAAAATAATAAAAAAAATATTTACAGCGTCTATGTGCATGTATGCTGGTATCATTGTATCTGTGTAAATGTATCTGTATCTTTGCCATTTTAACTGACAACTGTCGACGCATGACTCATGTACAGGAAACTTACAGAGCAAAGAGAAAAGACAAGAGCAACACATCAACAGCAACAGCAGCAGCGACAGCCACTGTGACGCAAATTAGCTAAGAAAACAGCTACAAAAAAAAAGAGATCAAAAGAGTTCAAAAAGTAAAGAAATATAGAATAAAAGGAAATATAAATCAAACTAGTCTTACATTGGTGCTAAGTGCCATAACTACATGCAACATGAAGTTACAGTTTGTATTACTTTTAACTATATAGACAGCAATTCTCTGAAACAATACAAAGATCACTGATAAACTACTATATATAATATCGGAAGAGAGCGCAGAATTTGTTGCCAAGCCATGAGCTTATTATCACTTTGAGTGGGGCAAAGAGGGGGAGTTAAACTTATAAGTTTTTACACTTCAGTCACGTAATTGTTGATAGGGTGCAAAAATTATTATAGGTACAAAAGGTAAAATGGTAAATGCGAAAAGTTAAGCCAAAAACCAAAAACTAAGCAACAAATGACAACGGACAAGTGGCAAATTGTGTCCAAATGTCATTAAATAAGTATTAATATCGCTTTACTTAAATTTTTATGGTTTCTGTTGTATTATTATTATAGCCATTGTCAACTCATACTTTATAAAGGCAGTCAGTACTCTGGAGAGCTCAAAAAAATTTGCATTTTAGCACATAACCAAGTGATAAAGTGTATTTCATTTGGAGGATGTTAATGAGCTCATAAGACATGTTTCTGTATATATATACATATATATTTTTTTGAAGGGGGAGTGTTATGTATGCATAAAGTTGTTATGTAAAGGTAAAATGTGTTTAGGCCAACTCAGCTTAATATTATTCTTAACAGGCTTTTGCTACTCTTGCTGCTTGATTCAAACGGTAAACGTGTATTTTCTTATGAAATTCACTCATTGAAATTCTAATGGTTAAATGCTAACAAAAAAAAAAGATATGCGTATATCATTCAAACACACACACAAACATAAATTTATATATATATCTGTTAGATTTGAGTTGTAGAAGTAAAAACCACAGCACGAAACAGCAAAGAAAATAGAAAGTTCTGCGCCAGCGATCAAACAACTTGACAAAGCGGCAGCAACAAGAACAACAACAAGAACAACAACAACAATAGTCGCAGCCACAGCTACGACAACCGCGGCAGCAACAACATAAAAATTTTGTTGCACATTTGTTGTTGCTATGTTCTGTGGCTTTTGCCTCTTTGTTAAGCTGTTCCAAGTTTTAACTGCCTGTTGTTGGGCAGCAACATTGATTGAATTGTACCTTTGTTGTATGTTGCAGCAACATGTAGCTATGAAGCTATACAAATGTTGCTAATGTTCGCCTAATGCTGCTCCATATTATATTGTAAATATATACACTCAAAGAGGCACACACACACACGCGCGCGCTCAGTTTCACATATATACAGATAGTAGCACTGCAGCGAAATGTTGAACAAAGAAAACAGTCGCTGCTAAAAGTATGCCAACATGCCGCGCACGCGTGCAACAAGTTTGTATATATATATAAATATTTTTTTTTTGTATACTTTTGTATCGATATATTTGTATTTGTATTTGTATTTTTGTATTTTGCTATTTGTATTTCTTGTTTGTTGCCAGGGCCTCGAAAAGCAAGTCGAGACACGAGTCGACTCGATTTGAAGTTAAAGTTAATTTGTTTAAACAAATCAAAAAATGAAAAAGTTTTTCAACACGCGAGCAAAATCAGAAAAAAATAAACCGCAAATTGAAAAGACACACACGAAAATGGGAAATGCACAAATAAAATTTGAAAAATTTTCGGATTTCCTATAACTCTACATAAAAATATATGTAGATATACATATATGGCGCTTTAACACGATATTAAATCGAATCGAATCAAATATGATATATTTTATATCTATATATATATATATATTTCTTTATATATATATATATATATATATATGTTTATAGATCGTTTTGCCACCTTCCGTTTAACGTCCGTTTTGTGCACCGCTTCGCAGACAACTGATACGTTTATGAAATTTTTATAGAAAGGTTTTAACCGCACGACAAATGAACGTAGCGGCGGTTTGTCTTACACACACACATGTACACACCTGTACACACACACACACATATACGTATAGCAATCAAGCAGTCTCTCTGTATGTGTATACATGTATGCGTGTGTATCTATGTGCCATTTGAGCCAAGCTTATATGACATTGTATGCGTGTTAAGCCAGCCAGCGCTCTTTCTACCATTTGGCTCTTATACAGCTGCCAATTGGTAACAAGAAGTCAGTCGAGACCATGGTTAATTTATATATATATATTGTTGTATGCGTTAAACAGCTGATTGTTCACTCTCTTAAACAAAAGAAAAAGAGTCTCAAAATACACTCTATCTCTTTCTCAATCTTTACGCTCTTAACAGGTGTTGACAAGATTAATGATTTTACTTAAGTTTTCAACAATTACGACAACAATTAGTCATAAAGTGCGTTCGCTGATTGTAAAGATCAGTCAGAATATAATATAATTAACTTATACTTGTTGTTGTTATGGTTAATGTTGCTTTGACATTTTCTCAGTTAACTTAAATATCAAAAAAATCAAATTGTAACATAAGGAGTATGACCAACTAGCAGATATCCTGTAATCTGGAAGTATAGCTTATGATCAGCTATAGTTCTTGGTCTTTCGTAAAACTTTTGGCATATATCGAGAGTAGTTTTTTTATATATAAAACTGCAATATAATTGTTCTAACTTTGAGTTAGTATATAGAAACCTTTTTGTAGGGGATTTAATGTATCGCATAACCCATATAGATCCCGCCGAATTGGTGTCTCTAGGTCAGCATTTCATACAAAAACAGAGTCCGTATGACTCATCTATGTATATAGTTAAAGCATATAAAAGTTCATTAAATGATGCTTCCTTCTCTACATTATCGATCAATTTATAATGGGTTAACAGTCAACGTTGAAATCAAATCATATTATATGCACTTTAAATGCCAACTGAGTTGAGTTCTTGTGAACGCTATTGAACTCGTAATTGATAAAGAATGCTTAAAACAGAAACCTAAAAGTGTCGGGCATATTAATTGATTCACGTTTACCTCAGAAATTTATGATATTTGCTCAAACATTGCCAAAACAAATTCATAAATCACATGCAACTTTAGACAATATCAGTTGTGGGCCAATTAAAACTTTTTTCATTATAGCCCATAATTAAGGGCCTAAAAAAGTGCTTAAACTAATCAAATTACCCGCATCAAAAGTGTTCCAATTTTTAAAAACTTTCCCATTCTATAAAGTTAGGTTTAACTGTAGGCTGGTTACTTACCTAGAATGAAAAAGAGAATATAAATATATATGATTAAACAGGCGTAAAGAATAAGATACAAAATATATATGTTAAAAAAGAGAATGTTATGAGAGTTCTATAGAAGAAAAAGTTGACTAGCTTATGAAAAACAGGCCGAACTTTAAATACTCTTAAAAACAAATTTATAAAAATAATTTTCCCATATTTAAATTATACTTTTTGTATATATATTTTTGTAGAATAAATAATAGAATTTTAGTTTCCTAAAAGGGTTCTCTCTTCGCTCTCTTTTCTAAAAAAAAACTAATTCCTCTCAGAGCTAAAAAGTTTTTTATTAAAATTAGTTACAGCATTTAATGCTAATGACTGAATATTTTAATGTAAATTTGAAGCTAAAAATATAAAATTTATATATATTTAGAAACCAATTTGAATGGAGCTCTAACTACCAAACCCAACGACTGTTAACTGTGGATAAGAAAAAAAATATAAAAAGAAATATTTGACCCAATTAGAAACCATAAGGCAAGACAGCAAATGGGTTGGCTTAAGCTGCCTTTAAGCCAAAAATAGATTTTAATTGGTTTAACTTATAAAAAGATGGGACTTTAGACTAATCCAAAACCAGCCTTAGTTTATAGGCGATCATCATAAAACTAAAGCTCCAACTAAAGTGTTTAATCTAAAATGTTATCGAAGTGAATTTAGAGGCTATCGGGATGCAATAAAATGTTTAGTTTAAATCCAAAACTTAATGCAAAACATTTAAAATAGAAACTGTTATGGGAAACTAAAGCAAATTTGATATTTCAATTAGAAGGAAAGTAAGAAAAGTAAGTGCAAAAATTAAGCTAATTAGTTAGTTAGCGGAAATGGATTTACTTCCGAAATTCCTGTATCAAATTTATAGAAATTTCAATTCAATTAACTGTTTAATAAAAAATAAAAAAATAAAATCTGTTGAAGTTTTTAAACTGTTTCCTTTCTGTTAAATATTATTCAACCATTCGCTGACCTTCTTGAAGAGCATTGCCCGTCGCCCGTTGATGTTGTTGTTGTTATGTATCTTCAGCTACGGCTGACAAATTTATTTAAACAATTGTTTTTTTGATTTTAAATTAAAAAAAAAAGCAAAAAAAACACTTCTATTGAATTTTGTTAACATGCCACATAATAATTGTGTACATTTCGCTGTCTGACATCAACGTCATCAACGTTGTCGAATACAAAACAGCGCCGCAACATCAAAAAATTGAATTAAAAACGTATTTATTAACTATGTGAATCAATCGTAAATATATAAATATATACTATATATATATGTATATATATATGTAGGTAGGTAGTATAGAAAATATGAGAAAATACACGCAATGCATAAGCAACCTGTACAACAATAACCAATCAACAACAGTTCAATGACATTTGCTTCAATGTTCAATAACAACACAATTGCAACTGACAACAGAAAATTGTAAACAAATCCAAAATAAGATATAGTCCAACATATAGCCAGAATCGTGGAATTTATCAATGAAACATATATAGTAAATACTATAGAAATATTTCTTATGAATCAAATATAGTTTTGATATTCAGTTTAAGCCTAAAAACTATAACTGTTAATTGCTATTAACTGATATTAAGATACAGTTAAAATGGGTGTTACTGACTACTTTAAACCCTTTACTATAGAAATATGTATAATTATGTGTTTAAAAATGCCTTTCTCATGGAACAAATAGTCTCCTGTTTACCCACTATAAAAGGTCAAAGCAAAACTGCACTTAATCGTGGGTAAAGGCCTACTTCTAGTCGTATACACTCAGCTAAAGATCGTTTAATTATTATTAAAATTATTACATTTTGTGCAACATTTTCACTTAGATTTTCCCCAGTATAAATAACGTTCAACTTGAAGCCTTATGTAAACATACAAATTAAACATTGACTCATGTAAAATAAATAAAAAAATTAAATTTAAAAAAAAAACAGTTTTTTAATCCTAATTTAAGGAGCAATTTTTTATAAATAATAATTGTAAGCTGCCAAATATATAATCTAAAATAAAAAACTAAATACTATTGTTATATTAAAATTAATTTAAAGCAAAATAAAAATTACAATTTAGAAGTTGGTAGTAAACATTATGGATATATTTATTACACATTAATCATATATAGTTAATATATAATAATAACTATAATTTAGTATATATTTTTTTGAAAAATAAAACTATTAACTTATTAATATTAAATTATATACAATTTGTATTGTCAAATTGAATGAATTTAGCTAATTAAATTAACTAATTAATATGCGTATCATAGTTTAGTGCTACTGACATTGAAATTGGCTAAGCAAAAAAAAAAAAATAGCGAAAAAAAAAATAGAAAAAATAGTTAATCAAAACAAAAACAAAAACATTAACAAAAAAAAAAAATTTCGCTGTGACAATTTCAAAGCAACTGCGTTTAGCAGCAGTTTTTGCGGCGTCGTCGTCTTCCGTGTCGGAAGATCATGTTGGCTCATCATCATCAATACAAAATAAACATAAATCAGTATATAAATATATATATATATATATCGACACACACACAATTATATGCTGAACAATCAATTGTCTATAATGATTTCTATACTAAACTGATAGATCTGAATATAAAACTTGCACTTGCGTAAGTTTCGCATTTCAATTGAAACGTTTAAAGCCTACAAAATCAGCAAAGAAAATATATAAATATATATATATATAAACAACGCAAATTAAATGTGAATACTTTGCGAATACTATGAATACTATATATATATATATATTTTATTACTTTTTTATATACATTTAAATGTTTGTTGCTTGATTTCTGTGCAAATTGATTTGCTTTGATTGATTTATGAGCTCAGCTCTTAATTGAATAAACACCTGATAAATCACATAAAATATTTAAGATTTCAGACATAAAATTGTTTCCAAATGTACCAAGGCATGCTTAATGTACCATTATTAAGACTAATTGTACCAAATGTAAGACTTTATTGAGCTCTGAGCTGCTGCTTGGCTCCCCCCCCTTAGGCTGCTTTGAATTCTTTGCTATAATTTGCCTTAACAAATATCGAATTGTTATTAAACTTTTATAACTCTTCTGAAATTAATAAATTATATTATATATTTACGCAGTTGAAATAGTTATTTTTATTTTTGTTTGCAGTTGGGTTCAATGTGCTTGGTTATAGAACTTCCGACATGAATTGATAACGGATGCGCCTAGTTGTTAACTCATTGACAGTCAAATGGTATATCATATTATTAGCGATTTATGTGTGGCGATAATGGCCATTTGCGATTTAACGGCTAACACGCTGAGCAAATTGGCAAATAGTTTGCATTCAACACAAAACAACAGTTTTTCCCACCAACGGAAGTTAACCGAAAAAATTAATACATAAAAACGAGTACGCATACATATAAATACATATATACATACACAAAATAAACATACAATTAACACAGCTACCAGGTATTTCCCCCAAAAAAAAACCAAAAAGCAACAAACAACATCAAAAATAATTCACTGGAATTATAAAATAAATTTAAAGCCTGTTTTAACCTCGTCTCGTTGAATTCGCTGTTAACTCTTGAAATCGATGACAATCATTGACGTCATTCGATGCACTGCCACCTGCACTCGCTGCCTGCTCTCTGCCAACTACAAACAATCAACTACCAACTACCAACTGTCGACCACCATCCACCATCAGCCAGCGACCATCTCTCTCTGACCTAAATACACTTCACTTGCTTTGAACTGCAACTGCTATCAGTTCATCTATTGCAACTGAATGCATACGAATTATGGCCAATTGCCTGTTGAAATTAACAATTTCTTGACCTTTTGTCAGTCAGGCCTAAAAGCTAAAGGCATAACAGTAAAAGTCTTTTAATTAATAATCTTGAAGCAGATGTTACCGCTTGAAGTTTTAACTCTATAAACATTAAATGCTTACTTTAAGCCATTATGAATCATTTCTTGTTAAAGTCTATATATAAAGTGAATAGTTTATGATTCATGAATATAGTATAAATTATATTTGGTAAAAAAAGAATCTTCTTTTTTGTCTAAAAATAAAACAAAGCTCGTAACAGTCAACACCTATAGATAAATCACTTTTCCTATGATTCTCCCTTATTTTCTGACTTTCCATTAGAGACAAAAAAAAATTACGACATAACCTCAAAATAGGTTTTACTATTTTGTTGCAGCTGCATTCCACAGCATTTGCAATAGATTTCCCAATAAATATTATATATATTTTATATATATATATATATTATTTATTCATAGATAAACCCAATTTTCCCGTGTGTTAACTATGCGGAAGTAGACGCGTTTACAAATAAGTTTATTATTATTATTTGTTTTTTTTTTTGTGTTTCATTCATTTGCATAAAGATTTCATATAAGAAACTGATTAAAGTTATAACCAAAATTGGCTACAACATTTTAAAGACCAACTCGAAAAAAGCTACTAAATTATGCAACGACAATGACAAGCAAGATATCAGATACATATACATATGTATATATGTATAGAAGTGTAAGTCTCTCCAGAAGTTTCACAGCTCTTAATGTAAATTGTTGTAAATTTGCTACAAAAGAAGAAAAAGTTGACGGAGAGAAGATGAAAAGAAAGTTAAGACTGAGCGACACACAAATACCCTGCATAAAGTTTAATTATTTATAAACAACTTTAAGTTGTATTTTGTGGCAAGTATTGACTTGTCTACAGGGTATTAGCCATGTTAAATATATATATATATTTATATATAAGAAATTGGTTAAAGCATCATTAACAAGAAGAAAGCTTGCAGCCATTTACAGTTATATGCAATTTATTGCATTGCAAATAAATAAAAGAAATTGACCAAAAGATTCGATGTGGATACGTTGTCTGAGGTTAATGCTGAGTTATGCATACAATTAAACTACAAAGAGAGCCAACAATGGCAACAGTTAACAATTGAGCCACAAATTTGAGCCACAATTAGGCCAAAATAATATTAACTGACAATTTTTGTGTGTGGCTTAAAGTTGGCCTTGAAATGCTTAAGAAATGTTACATGAAATGCATAAAACTAAAACTAATGCAACTAATGCGGGAATTTCACATATCTGTATATATATATATATATATATATATATAAATATGGTATACAAATATGGGATTAAGCTTATGTTCCTTAATTTAAGTAAACACACACATACATATAAACTACGCACACATATAAAGAAACAGAGCAAATATTGAAATTGAACTTAAATTCAGCTTCTGCATGTCAATTCAAGTGCTTGAAGTAGTCTGATTTGGGGCTGGTGCTACGGCTGCTGCTTTTAGCCATGTTATTGGACACTAAATTTACAGTTATGCACAACACAGAAGGCAGCCTCAAAAATTCCAAGATAAATTTTATTAATGATAATTTTTCTTGTTTTATTTTTCATATGTCTTACCGGTTTTTGAACTTTTCCCCAAATTCAATCGCATCATTCTATCCCTTTCCCACTTTCTTTCACTTAATTTATGCAGCTGTTTTTTTCATTCGTTTCGATTTCGGTAATTTCTCTGAGCTTTTGGTAGCCTTAACACACGCCCTACACTCTATAAATGTATGTCAAAAGGCTCTAAATATGTAATCCTTAAGCCTTATTAGCATATTATATAATAAAAACTTATTCAAGCCCTTAAAAATGTGGGTCAAGTCTAGACAACTTTTATGGGCCTATTGCTCTTGACACTGACATGTGTTTAATTATCAAAACAGAACATTTGAATCAGAGACAAGACCATATCAACAACAATAAACATTATAGTAATAATAATATTGATAGTACAAAAAGTAAATAAATAAACTGAAATATTGTTGTAATTGTAATTGAATACAATGTTTACATTTCGGCTAAACAATAATTGATATGTAACTCTGGCCGTCTGTTCATAAGGTTGGTCATCAAATCTTAATTGCTTTGGCATACAAATTACTTGCGAGGGTTGTACTATACATTTCCATAGAGAAAATACTATATTGTATAATAAAATATATAAGATTTTAAATGTAGAGAGAATTTAAACGAATTTTATCTATATGCTCAAATGATTTTAGGGTAACTGAACATAAAATTAAATTATTTGAGTAAAAAATATAATATTTGAATTTAATTAAGCATTAGAGGTTAACACATTAAAATGTATTAATTGAGTTCCACTCAATGCGCTGTTGGACTTACTAATTTTTAGTTTTATTTATAACCCTGAACTGTTCTGAATTATTAGGCAATGTCACAAAATTACGAATTAACAAGCATTTGCTTGATATTTATAAAAATAGCTACAGTTTGACATAGATATTTTTGTATACTAAATGAAATCTTCAAATCAATATTGATATTCTGCTAAATATCAAAGGTAGCAGCTGTTATCTGACTGTCTGTTGTTTCGATAACACATACACTCTTTTTTATGATTTTTATTATAGACGGAATATTCATATGAACGTAATAAAATAAAAAACAAACGTATAAGCAAATTTTGTTATTGTTGTTATAGCAACTAACAATAAAAATAAATGAAATTTGCACAAAATAAAAGAAACAAACAAACAAAAACATAGAGAGAAACCGTAAATGAAATCAAAACCGAAACCAATTTCGAAATGTATTGCATACTTGCAGGCAGTAATAATATTTTTGATGGTTTTAGTGCGGGCGCAAACCCATATAATGTATGATAATTTGATTACTTACGGTTCTGCTTCAATGGATTTCAATTTGGCCACATAATTGGATGGTATATAGCCCTCCTGACGTGTCTTCTTGCTGCGCGCTAGCCACCAATCACCCTGTAAATATAAAAAGTCAATATATAGTATATATTTTATATAGATATATATATATATATATATATATATATATATAATAGTTAATTATAAAAAGCATTTATAATGTAGAAAAACAATGAGATAAGCCGTTTGCCGTTCAATACACGCTTATCAAAGGGGAACTGAGGGAAAATCATTTAATTGCCTGATACCAGACAACCAGAAACTTAACATTGTTGACTATATTGTTTGATACTATCAGAATTTAGCTGCCAACTCAACCCACACTATTAAATCAACTGAGTCATTCAGCTTTTATAGTGAAAACTATTAAAGTTAAACGCTGTGACTTATATAAAATAAAGATTAGATCGATTTGAAATGCATTTTAAACAAAGAAGAATCGTCAACATTTAAGCTGTATATACATAGCAATAAACGATCATCTATTTAAATCAATTTAAGTTATTTCAAAATATATATTATAAATAGATTTACAGCTTTTAAAATTATGTCGTTTGGCTAAATCGGTTTTAGAGTTAAGAAATATTTCACAAGAAAACGTATTTTTCTTCGTTGTTTCGATGAAATTTAACAATTTTTTTTGCGATTAATTAACTAACAACTCGATTGTTGATTGGCTGCCGGCTTTGTTTTGATTACTGTTTTTGTATTTTTTTGTTGCCTTTTTGATTATAGTTGTAGATGTTGCTGTTGCCATTTGTTGTTTTTGCATCATTGAAAACAAAAACATTTTACACACGAAGCTTTAACTATAATTAATTTAGCTGTCGTCAAGGGAAATAAAAGCGAATGCGAATTTCAAAAAAAAAAAATAATAATAATAGTAAAATAAATTTAACATTCGTACGAATTCATTTCTCGTATTTTCAATCTAAGAGCAGCTCTAGCCACAAATGTGAAACGTGTTTCGCAGTCTTTTGATGGTGCCAAAGCAACCAACCAGTAAGCCAGACCAACAGACAGACAGACAAACAGTCAAACAACAGCCATAGAGAGTTATGCATAGTTCGAGTTGCTCTTTGGAATCTATGAAACTCAATTCATATAACGTATTGACTAGAGCTATAGTTAACAGTATGGCACTTGCCATTCCCAGTAGTCAGCAGTTGGACACACATGCCGCCGCACATAGTTCATATTTGTATGGCTAGGTAATAAAAATTTTCTTGATTGTTGACTATCAATTTGCAGTGGGCGACGGCACAGCTGTTAAAGAAAAGAAGAAAAAAAAAACAAAAAATTCGCACACACACGCAAGCTGTGCACAGAAAATAACAGCTAACAATCAACAACAGTAACAACACTCAACAACAACAACAACAACAACAACGACAACAACAACAACGAAAACAACAAAAATAGTTTTTCAGACACGCCAAGCTACAATTTTTTGGTTATATCCTATTAACCAATTATTCAAATGGGGTATATGCATTGGAAATTTGGCTCAAAGTTTCATATAAATCAGACTGATTTAAACCTAGACTGTATATAGAAAGAATAAGAGTTAACAATGCAAGCTTTGAATGATATTCCTGCTCTTATTAAGTGAATCTATCACCTCGTAGTGACTTTTTAGTGACCTCAAAAAGTGCCGTACCAGCTGCTTAATGGAAGATCAAACTGCAGGACGTAAGCTGCCTTAACTTTAATGATGTATGATTTAAGAATCACCATCAAAAGCTGATTGATATATACAATCTTTTCACTTTTCAATAATATACATATTACAGGGTATCTCTGCGTTTAAATCCGTTTAATTTATATGCATTTACTGGCTTTTTCTGCTGAAATGTTTTATTACATATTTTGCTTTATTTTCATGTAATTTGCGATGCACGCATTGGCTCTGACGTTACGATTTGTTGAAAAAAAAAGAAACAAAAAAAGAAAGAAGGAAAAAAAAGTTGAGGGGTAAAAAAATATAACGAAAATTAAATTAAAAACTTTATACATTTTGTGGTTAGTTTGTTTGGTTTTTGCTTACGCGCTTTCCATGTCTGATTTATAAATATAAAAATATATATATATATATATATATATATTTTTCTCTTTGTTGAAGCATAATAAAAACCAATAAACAGAGATAAAAAAATAACAACTAACAAAGGCGTTAAAGCAAAACTGGCTTTTGCCAAATTTGTGGAGTGTTTTTGAAGTTGTTTAGAAAAAAGAAGAAAAAATTGTAGAAAACTTAGAGATACAGTTAGATATTCAAACGAGTTCTTCTAATAACATTAACAATAAATTGCAATTGTTTTATAGCAACTCTCTTCCACCCAACCGTCCCACCGAGCAACCGTCTGTATCCATTTAACCATCCATATATCTTGCTATCTATCTGTGTATCTCTCTCTACGGTTAGACAAGAAACCATCCAATATCTATTCCCGTAATGTTTACCCCGTCAAGTTCTCACATCAGCGGGTGCTCGGAGTCAAGTGCTGTGCTATCATTAGCCTGGGATACGATAATGTCTATGGAAAGGTCAATGAACAGACATTTTAGGGTTCATTGTTTATTTGTTATTTTGTTGCTTTTGATTTTTGTTTTTCTCTTCTTCTAACTGCTACTCTTTACATCTCTTTCTTTCCCTTTCCAACACAGTGGCATAAATATAGTTTTTTTTTTCTTTTTTAATTTTTCTTTAAAAATGCATTTCATAATCGCGTGCCAAGACATGTTTACTCTACTCTTTTTATTTTTTTTCTTATTTGGGAACATGTTTCTATATGCTTCTATATATATACAAATCTTTTGTTTATTTATGCTCTGATACCATTGAAAATTTAAACTGATTTTCTTCCATTGATATTTTGATGTTGAAAGTGAAATAGAAGTCTGAAGTCTCAGTGTCTATTGTCAGAGAACATTTAAGATTTTTTTAGATTTATTTTTTTATTATTTAAGTTGAACCTAGTTTATAATATAGCCTTAAGACATAGCGTAACTGTGAGCCATTGACCCCAATACAGATGTTCACTTAGTTTTGAACTTAATTCCCATTTTGTGTTATCTTAATTGGCCTATAGAATTGCTTTAGGAGGGTTTTCCTTAAGTATTTCTTTTATCTTTATCAAAAGAAAAAAAATGTTAAATTTGTCTTATTATTGAAATACTTTAAGATAAACTTTTTAAGTGTTGGCCACACTTAAGTATATATACATAAAATAATACAGTTTTGAAGCACTGTAATAAATTTTTGCTACATAAAGAATTTTTTTTATTTTCTATACATAATCTCCGACTAACAATGGAAACTTTTACAGACAAAAAAGGGGTTAATCCCTCTAGCTGGGGTATCCTTGAAGGGTTTCATTATGCTTCCTGCTGCCAAAGAGCCCTGCTCCAATGCGTCAAGAGAATTCTTTGGTGCTAAATATGAATGCAACTTCATTTTTTCTTTTACTTTGCTTTGCAAACTTTTGCAACAGAAGCAGCAGAGAAGCAAAGAATGCAATATACACACATGTATGTGTGTGTGTATGTATGTTGCATGCGTCAGCTGAGAGTGTATGTGTGTGTGCGTGTGTAAAATGGTGTGTATTTATGCGCTGTATGTTGGCAAATGACAATGAACAGAAGACGACATGAACAACAACCGACAAAACTGACGCGGCGACACACCCATAAAATATTTTAACATACAATTTTGATTTCTATGCATGACGTTGAACGAAGTTTCTTGTAGTAAGGAAAAAGTTTGTAAAAGGAAGCAAATACCCATTAAGTAAACCCTACTAAAAAAGGTCTCAGATAGGCAAATGAAGACATATAACAAACTAATAGAAGCAGTTCTGCTTTGATAGCAAAAATATAAAGAACAATTCCTATGCGATCTTTTGTTTAGAACCTTCTCTTTACAGGGTATCTAATAGTGTAGCATATGTAGTTGAAAGACTATAACATGTTTTCTTTATTTGGTTGTGGCAAGTTGAAACTCTTATTGTCAAAGTAACTCTTGTTGTACTTAGAGTTTAATTAAACGCTGCTGTCTCCGCACAGCCACCGGAAATGGCAGTGAGCTGCTCTTACTCTATTTGCTGGTGACAGCTGACAGAGGGAGCGAGAAAGAGAATAGAGAGGAAAAAGAGAGAGAGAGAGATGAAGACTAACATAACTTAATGGATGCTATGCGTTCAACTATTAGGGCAAAAAATAAAAAATAAATAAATGAAAAATGCTGCACATTTCACAAGATATTCAGTCAGTGCGAGTCAGATATTAAATTGGAATCATATTCCGTTATGTGTGCGCAACTCTTGGCCCACAGCCAGAGGTGGACGTCATGCTTTTAGGCGCCGCCACTTGTCTGAGCAGTCAGCAAGGCAGCAATCGCAATCGCAATCGTAATCGCAATCAGGCAGCCAAGCGGTCAGACCAACCGTTTACCCCTACCCCTACTACAAGGCACCTCATCGCCTATGGTCTTTTGGTCTTTCGGTCAGATCATCCCGTTCTCATTCCTGAACATAAGGTGGTCATGGTTATTCTGACGTAAACTCTTTAAATATGCATGATAAATATATATTGAATCTGTTCTACAAGAGTTGAATGTGCCTTATGGTGGTGCTTATGTCACAATAGAAGAATCCTCTGGTGGTTGGGGCTCTGACCTCCATGCTGCTAATCATAGAATGTCTACAAATATGCCAGCTATGTGAATGTTGCTCCATTCAATGTTGGTTCTCTAGGTATTTCTTTGGTTGATCGGGTTATGTTTTCATTTTGTTTTGTGTTGATTCTCCCCTCTGTCAAGTGGCGTTGCAGTTGTACGTTTAATTGCAACAAACTTTATAGGCAACTGTTAATAGTCGATAGGTTTATACTCTCTAACTAATATAAGTGTCTAAAGCACACAATTTATGTCTACTCTTAGCTGACTAACATTGCTATAACATTTAGTTGGGTTTTATAGTAATAATAGTCTCTAAGCGGCTTATGAAAACAATTCAAAGTAATAGCCAATCGATATACTTGGGAAGGGTATTATTCATTGAAAAATGCAGTTACAGTTTGAGTTTAATTTTAACTTGTTTTAAGTGGTAAGTGGTAAGTGGCAAGTGGCAAGTGGCAAGTGGCAAGTGGTAAAACAGTTGGCCACAAATACAACGCCTGGTTCTGTGGCAGCTCGAAAGTCCACAGAAAAAAAAGCCGATGGCATTGAATCCATCAACGAAACTTCAAATTGCAAACAAAATATAAAGTTGCAAACAAAAAGTTGGAATTTATATTGATTAATTGACATGACGCATAGTTGAAAACTGTTAGAAATGTTGCAACATAAATGTTATATGAAGCGTTGCGATCAACAATATAGCAGCAGATTTTAGCATGAATTTCACTTGAAGTTATGATTAAATTTAACAATCAGTAAATAAATAATAATAATCGCTAAATATTGTAGACAAGCACTTGAAGCAAGTTTAATATTCCATCAGTGAAATAAACATGATTTTTGCATGATAAAAAAACTTTTTCATGATTAAACAAATAAATTACATTTGCTTCAATGAATCGAATAATTAAAGCTTTCACGTACATTTTAATAAAGTTTATAATTTATGCATTGGTTGAAAATAAAATAAAAATTGTGAGAGAATCCAATTGGACAATGTTGAGTATACATATTCGATAAGATATACGATTGGCAGTTGTTATCAAAGTAAATTTTTTCTTTCTGTTTGGTTTTGGTCTCTCTTAAGAGTGGCTCTTCAATGTTGTTTTTTTTTTTTTTTTGGATATAGTATATGATTCACTCACCTGTGTGTCATTCAATATTTCCAAATGCTCACCCTTACGGAAGCTTAAGTCTTCGTCTGTGCGCGCATCGTAGTCATAGAGAGCAACGAATATCTTGGCATTTGCATTGGCAGCATCGCTTTCGGGTATTTGTGGGACCGGACGTATTTGTTCCGTTGGTTGTCCAGGCATTGGCATTGTTATTTGCGGCACACCCACACCCACACCGACGACACCAATGTTGGCGCCTGGATCGTCGAGGGGATTGCGTACATCGCCTGAGTGTGGTTTATCGTTGTCCGGTTTTTGTGTGCGTAGGCAGTTGCCCATTGTGAGGAAGGTTTAGCAAGCTGGAGCCAAAAAACAGCTTCTCAGTGCGTCAGTTGTGACGTATTAAATGCAATGAATGGAAGCCAAGTTGTAGTTGTTTTTCTTGTAAGTCTTTATTTTTTTTTTTTTTTTTTTTGTTGCTGTTAACTTTGTGGAGTTACTGTTACTTTCACTCACATACACATACAGACAAGCACACACGAATGCACGCCAATTACAATTCAATTGCAATCGTTTGTTTATACTGAGGACGAAACACAGGCACACGCAAACATATACATTATAAACACACTACACTAAGTCGTTGTTGTTGTTTCTTTGCTCACTCGCGATCAACATGGGGTGTTGGCACTTATCTCTCTCGCTCTTTTTTACAATGTTTGTTGCGCTTGAATATCGCGCGTCGTCAGTTTAATTATTAATTTGTGATGCTTTTGTTGATTTGCATTTATGTCAATGCATAACAGCACAACCATATATTTAGCGATTATGATTTATTATAGCACTCTAAACTAAATTAAATGCTTACACATACGTCTGCCACTGCTGTGAGTGCGTTTATATGTATTTTCTGCCTTTTTGCATGTGTATATGTATGTAGTTTATGTATAGATGTGATGCTGGTGGCCAAACAACAAGACGGACGCGACCAAAAAAAACAATTTAAAAACACTGATAAACTATTGAAGCACATGCACACATTGTTATTGTATTCTTTTTAACCGTTTATTGCAATTATTTTACATTTTTAAGTTATTTAATTCGCTTTTTTTCAGCTGCAGCGAAAATGGCTCCCCGATGAAAACCTACGAGACACTCGATAGCACTGCCAAAGCAATGGCATCGATGCGTTTAAGGTGATAGTCTAGAGTCAGGAATGCAAATCGATATAATTCAGGGCTGACGTCCTCAACAATCTGGCAGCGCTGTACATTACCATTTAGGGTTTCGTAACACAGAGCTCCAAACAGTTACAATGATTCAAGTCAATAAATATTATTTGTTAATAGTAATCATAATCTTGTCATAACAATATCGTAAAAACTTCTTTTTTACTTTTTTTATACAATATTAAATTTCTTAGAAAGTTGCTTATACTTAATATTTTGATTTGCAATAATAAAAAGTTAAAATTTTGTCGGCAGCATTCACTACACTTGTAATATCGTGACCGATAGCTATCCACGATATATATTATTGAACCAGTTCCGTTTATATCAGTCAAAGGCAATTGAGACAATTAAGTTTTGACAAATATAATTTTTTCTTTTGAGAAAAAATCATAACGAAAACTTTAAAAACTATTAAAAGAAAGTTTATTTTGCTGCTTTAACATTACAATAAAATGGATATAAAATCGTTTTTGTATTCGTTTTGTGCGAAAAACCAAACAGAACCCAAGTATGACGTGCGTCCAACCGGTATGTATACACCCGCACACACAGACAGACACACACACACAAAACAGGAAAAACCAGTTTATGTCCTACCACATTATTGATTTTTAGGACCCAAGCACCGACAGCGTTTTCTATGTGAAGTACGAGTTGATCAGTACTCATATGTAGCAGTAGGCAATTCTGCCAACAAAAAAGATGCCGAGAAGAATGCCTCACGCGATTTCGTTAATTATCTGGTACGAGCTGGTAAAGTAAATGCAAAGGATATTCCAGTTGATCCAAATGAAGCAATTGGCATTAGTGGTGGCGGGAATTCCGCTGGATCTGGCGATAATAATCGAGGTGGTGGTCAGCAACGTCGAGTGTTTGCCAATGAATCCGGTCCACAGGATTTGGGTGAAGCCTATCGCCCACTAAATCATCAAAGCACTGAGCAGCAACGCTTCAATATCATTGATCATGTTCAGGAACAAAAGGACATGAATGAGGCGGAGTCTATTGATGTAAATGCTGCAATACACGGTAATTGGACCATTGAAAATGCCAAAGACCGTTTAAATGTCTACAAGCAATCCAATAACATACGAGATGATTACAAGTATACACCAGTAGGACCAGATCACGCCAGGTACGTATGCAACTGACATAGATACTGTGCTCCTGTTTTTCCTTTTGTTTTTTTTTTTATATTTTTTGTTTTATGGAAAGCTGAGCTCTGGATTTAGCTTTGATTGGCCTAAATCTGGAGCGCAGCTCGTAGTTTTTGTTATTTACCTGCTGTGCGCAACTTGTGAACAAATTTGAAAACAGTACACATTCGATAAACTGAACAACGCTCTTTCCGCAATTACTTTTTAAAAATACTTAAAAAGCAGTTACTGTTTCAATGTAATTTAGATTATAATACATGGTAACACGTGTATGATCAATTGTAACTATATAAGTAGGAGCTTATATTTAATTTTTTATTTTAATAGTTTATTAATTTGGATTTTGATTTATTTTTTTTTATTTTTTCAATGATAACTATGAAAATTAGATCATATATATATGGAAAGAGTGTTTAGTAAATTGAATGTGTACTGTACATATGATACATAAAACCAATAAAAACAGCATGCAGTCACAGCTGGACTTCCAGTGCTACGTGTCACAGATAGCAAAAACATACATCCTTATCTAAAATGAATTGTATGAGTTTCGGACACCAGAAGACTAAAGAAATGATATAGGCGGTAGCCAAATGATTAACTATAAGCAATAGGCTTTAGATTCGATGCATGTGTAGACTGTGGCACTGAAAGTTCCGGCTTCAAGGAAACATAAAATGTTCCATCAGATGCGCACGGCAGGTAAAGTTTTGATGACTTGACCGCTACGGTAAGTGGTGTGGTTAAGTTAAGATGGTATTAAATAGTTTAATTATTTTTGCTGTAAATTGGAATTTAGGAGCTTTATGGCTGAGCTATCCATTTATGTGCCGGACCTAAAACGTAAGGTGACTGCACGTGAAACGGGCTCGAATAAGAAATCAGCAAGTAAATCTTGCGCTCTGTCCCTAGTGCGTCAATTGTTCCATTTGAAAGTGATTGAAGCATATAATGGTACACTTAAAAAGAAAAAGGATGATAATTTGAAGCCGTATCCGGTTAAATTAAATCAAAGCTTAATTGATAAGGTAGATGAAGTTATAAAAGATTTGGATTTACCCGTGGTTAGTCCGAACAATATTAAAGTGGAAAAGGATGGTCCTCCCATGTCACTTATTGTAAGTTATTTGTATAATAATTGAGTATCAATTCAACTAAGATATTGGTCCCTGTTTACCCGTAGGTCAATCCTAATCGCTTTGATGTCCAGCAAGACGGAGAAAAACGACCAGAGATCAGCACTGTTATACCGTGGGCACCACCACAGCCTAACTGGAATGCCTGGCATGCTTGCAATATTGATGAGGGTGAATTGGCCACTACATCAATTGATAATCTATCGGCTGAATTTGAACGCAACCTAAGGGATCGCCGTCAGAATGATGCTGAATATAATAAGTTCTTGGATTTTCGCGACAAGTTACCAATTGCGGCTATGCGATCTGAAATTATGAGCGCCATTAATGAGAATCCCGTGGTTATAATACGCGGTAACACTGGCTGTGGTAAAACAACACAGATTGCTCAATATATTCTGGATGATTATATTACATCTGGGCAGGGCGGCTATGCCAATATTTATGTTACTCAACCACGTCGTATTTCGGCCATATCTGTGGCTGAACGTGTTTCCAAAGAACGTTGCGAAAATTTGGGTGAAACTGTTGGTTATTCGGTGCGTTTTGAATCTGTATTTCCACGTCCTTATGGCTCCATTCTGTTCTGTACCGTTGGTGTTTTACTACGAAAACTGGAAGCAGGCATGCGTGGTATTTCTCATATTATTGTAGATGAAATACACGAACGGGATGTGAACAGTGATTTTCTATTGGTCATTTTGCGTGATATGGTGGCTACCTATCCTGATATACACAGTATGTTAAAGGAATGAAGTATCCAGTTGACCAATTTTTTAATTTTATTGTTGCTTTTAGTTATTTTGATGTCGGCTACCATTGATACTACACTCTTTTCGCAATACTTTGGTGATTGCCCTGTGCTGGAGGTGCCGGGACGCGCTTTTCCAGTGCAACAGTTCTTTTTGGAGGATATTATACAGATGACACAGTTTGTGCCATCGCTAGAGTCACGTCGCAAACGCAAGGAAGCTGATGATGAGGCTAGTTTTATGAATAGTGAAGACAAGGAGGAGTGTGAACAGAATCTCAACAAAGTTTGTGAGGATAAATACTCTGAACAGACACGAAATGTCATGGCTTCATTATCCGAATCAGATGTTAGTTTTGAGCTACTCGAAGCCCTTTTGCTGCATATCAAATCTAAATCCATTCCTGGTGCCATTTTGGTCTTTTTGCCTGGTTGGAATCTTATCTTTGCATTAATGAAGTATTTACAAAGTTCCAGTAACTTTGGCAGCAAACAGTATGTCATATTGCCATGTCATTCGCAAATACCACGAGATGAACAGCGCAAGGTGTTTGATCCAGTACCCGATGGTGTCACAAAGATCATCCTGTCCACAAACATTGCCGAGACTTCGATTACTATTGATGATATTGTGTTTGTTGTGGATATTTGCAAGGCACGCATGAAACTCTTTACATCCCATAACAATTTGACCAGTTATGCGACTGTTTGGGCTAGTAAAACTAATTTGGAACAGCGTAAAGGTCGTGCTGGTCGCGTTCGTCCCGGCTTTTGCTTTACATTATGCTCCAGAGCACGATTTGCACAATTGGAAGATAACTTGACACCGGAAATGTTCCGCACTCCACTTCATGAAATAGCTCTGACAGTAAAACTGCTTCGTCTTGGTGCTATACATCATTTTCTGTCCAAAGCGCTGGAGCCACCGCCAGTTGATGCTGTGATTGAAGCAGAGGTTCTATTGCGCGACATGCGCTGCCTAGACCCAAATGATGAGCTAACACCCTTGGGTCGTCTACTCGCACGTCTTCCCATTGAGCCGCGATTGGGCAAGATGCTGGTGCTGGGTACAGTATTTGGCTGTGCTGATTTGGTGGCTGCTATGGCCTCATATTCCAGTACATTCTCGGAAGTCTTTGCCCTAGACATTGGACAGAGACGTTTGGCCAATCACCAGAAGGCACTGAGTGGACGCAAGTGTTCTGATCATGTCGCTATGATTGTGGCCTCGCAGATGTGGCAAAGTGCCAAGCATCGTGGTGATCAATCAGAGATACGTTTTTGCGAATGGAAAGGATTGCAAATGTCCACAATGAATGTTATGTACGATGCCAAAACTCAATTGCTTGATCTTCTACAGCAAGCTGGCTTTCCAGAGGAATGCATGCTCCCACATCATGTGGATGCAAATGTGGACGATCCAACGCTTGATATTGCCTTAGCTTTGCTATGTCAAGGTCTTTATCCAAACATATGTGTACACAAGGAAAAGCGTAAGGTACTGACCACAGAATCCAAGGCAGCACTATTACACAAGACATCGGTTAACTGCAGCAATCTAGCTGTAACTTTTCCATATCCATATTTCGTTTTTGGTGAGAAGATTCGCACACGTGCTGTGTCGTGTAAGCAAATGTCAATGGTTACGCCGCTCCAAGTAATGATTTTTGGCAGCCGAAAGATTGATTTGGGTGTCAATAATATAGTACGCATTGATAATTGGTTAAACTATGATATGGATCCAGAACATGCGGCTAAGATTGGAGCCTTGAAACCAGCTTTGGAGGATTTAATTACTATCGCCTGTAATGATCCTGGGCATGTGTTGCAGCTGAGTGAATCATATTCGAAACTTGTGAGTGTAGTCAAGGATCTGTGTGTTATGAATGCGGGTGACCATCAGATACAGCGTGAAAATGGAGTACTACCGTTTATGACACGCGAATCAAATAGCGGCGGAGGACCAAGCAAGCGTCCCCGGTTCGACGGCGGTGGTTATGGTAGAAATGATGGCAGAAGTGGTAGCGGATATGGAAGATCAGGAGGAGGCGATGGCGACTATGGCAATCGAGGTGGTGGTGGTTTTGGAAATTATGGCGGCGGCGGTGGTTTTAACAACGGAGGAGGTGGTTTTAACAATAGGGGAAACGGCTCTAATAGTGGAGGCGGTTTTAATAGTGGAGGCGGTTTTAACAATGGAGGTGGAGGTTTTAATAATGGAGGTGGAGGTTTTAATAATGGAAGCGGAGGTTATAACAATGGAGGCGACGGTTTTAACAATGGAGGCGGAAGTTTGAACAATGGAGGCGGAGGTTTTAACAATGGAGGTGGAGGTTTTAACAATAGAGGATTCGGTTATGGAGATGGGGGAAACAACTCCAGTAATAATTTTGGCAATTCTGATAACAACTTTGGATCATCAGGTGGAAATGGAAACAATTTCAATAGTGGCTCCTGGGGTCAATTTACTAACCGTCGCACAACGGGAAATTATTAAGCTATTTTTCAGCTCTCTTTTAGCATACTTAAATAATAAATATTCATAAATATATATTAAAATAAACAAAAAATTATATCGACCAGAAACACTTAATTTAATCTCTAGTTTAAATTTAAAAAAATTGGCGATAACTTTTGATTTTCAAGGAAAAATGTTAATCGACTGTTAAGTATTGCTTGAGTAACATTTGAAGCGCACTGTTAATGTTATGTTAATAGCATAAACTGCAATCGTTGGTGCTATCGATAAATTTTTTAGTCTGTTAATTCACCGCCGCCATTCAATTGTAGCGTCCCTTATATTGTCGCGCGGTTTTGTGTTTTAATTTTGTTTTAACTTATTATTTTATTGTTGTAATTGTTCCTGTTAAATATAAAGCATAACAAGAATTCGCAAAAGAATGGACTTTGATAATGCTAAAGAAAATATACAGCCTTTGGCTAGTGGTCGAAATGTCAGCTTGTTGCAGGCATCTCTTTGTCAAGATGCTTCGCAGGAGTTAAGCAATCAACGTAAACAGCTAGAGATGGATATAAAGAATTATAAGGGTGATGATCCCTTGGAGCCTTGGTATGATTATATATGCTGGATTGAACAAAGTTATCCGGCAGGTGGTACAAATTCTGGTCTACAAAAAGTACTGCACAAGTGTCTAACACGTTTCGAACAAGATGTGCGCTACAATCAGGATCGACGGCTCATCAAGCTCTTCATAAAATTCGTAAGTGCCAGCTGAAACTAAATCATTGTAATTTCTTATACGTCAGTTGTTATGACCATTTGCAGATGGGTAACCAGGGTGATCAAATTGAATGCTATCAGCAGATGTATAATAGTGGCATTGGTACTATGCTGGCCGATTTCTACATTGCCTGGGCTTATAGCTATGATCTGAGTGGTAACATGCGCAAGGCGAATGAAATCTTTCGCCTCGGCATTGAATGTCGTGCTGAACCACTGGACGATCTAAAGGAAGCGCAACAACATTTTGGTTATACAATTTCCCAGCGTATGTTGTATAGCGAAGGCGAAGAGACTGCTGCTGCCACACAGGAGCTCAATGATCGTCGTTTAGCTCTGCGTTCTCTGCATGGTCAGAAACACAAAAAAACAGTTGTCATGGGTAGCGTTCGAACGGGTGCTGCTATCAAGAGCAATATGCCTGGAGTCGTGCAGGTGAGAGTTTCATAAATCATATACCAGCTTTATTTATCTTTCTCTATTTATCATATGCAGAGCGATGCACCCAGTACGAGTCGAGCCAGCCGTAATGCCAATCGTCAAGTAAATGTATTCAATGATGAGAATGCTGATCTTAATTTACCGCCGCCTTTAAGTGATCCTCAGCCAGTTGCGGATGGAAAATCAAGTTTACGTTCCATTATTGATGCAGCACGTGAACAGGAGAATCTTAAAGAACCGATTGCTTGGAGCAAGCCACATAAACACGGCAAGATCTTTGCCGCTGATTCTGCACATGATCCTGCATTTCCCATACACACCGACGATAGATCTCTGCCACCCATAACCAACTATGAACCCAACTTTGACAAACCCTTTAACTGTCCACCTAATTTTGTTTCGAAGAATGTGCCACAGAAGCCGTGGGTGACACCGGTAACAATTGAAGATGAACCCGACTCCCGTTCATTGCCTTGTTATAATAAGTGTATGCAATATCCGCGTCCCAACCTGGAGTTTTCACCAGAAGAATATCGTGCATATTGCTGGTTTAAACGTCGCAATAACAAACATCCTTATATAGTGCGCCACGATGCATGGTGGGGCAATGGAAGTACTGTGAACGTCCGTCGTTATCCGAACTTTGCCACCGTTTCTAGGCCACAAACACGCGATGAGCTGGATTCATATTTTAAGCCACCAACTGATTTGCCAGCGGAAACGATTTTAAAACCGTTGCTGGATAAGATTTACAATGATGAGGAGCAACAGGAGCATCAACTGGAAGAGCTAATCGCTGATAAGTGGCTACTTAAGCGTAATACCACAGTGCATGGTTCGATGGATATGGAGGAAACAGTGTGTCTGCCAGGTGAGCAGATGCCCAGACGCAAAAGTTTCTTTCCCGCCATGCCACCAGGTTCAAGCAGGAAATCTGTTATGCCACGCATATCCTCAGTAATGGAAGAAAATGAAGAATCCGAAGAGGAAGAACCGAAAATGTTGAATAAAGTTGAAAAACCGAAATCCCCAGAAAAACCAACACTCCAAGTATGGGTAGATCCACCAGCAGAACCCACAATTGCACCACGTGAAGAAGATAAGTTTGTGGTGCCTGCGCCACCGATACGTAAAATTGAAATTTATGAGGATGACCAACCAATGCCACCGCAAGCTTTAGCTAGGCCCACGCCTAGCGCATTCTTTGATGCTGATGAAACGTGCAGCACACAAACCTTTAACATATTCCTTAAATCCCAAGCTGTAAGCACGCCAAAGGCAGCACAGAAACAAGCGCCCACACGTCAATTTGGTACCATACTAAAGGATATACCGGCTATGCCACTAGCTCAAGACTCATTGGCATCGCCACCATCACCGTTAGTTGCCAGTGACGATCACATCGACCAGGATGTTGTGGCAACGGAAGCTGTAGGTCCACTGCCAGTTTCGCCAATGCTGCGCAAGCAGCTATCAACCATATTGGAGACATCAGAGCATGGCACGCAGGGCAGTGGCAATGGTACAACTAAATCAACTTTAACAAGCGGAAGCACATCGCCTGGATCACACATAACAATGCATGGCGAGTGTACGCCAGGACCCACAAGACTACAGCGTCAAATGGTAAGCGATTTGTCCATGGTTGGCGAAGAACCAGCTGCAGGTAATTTTGAACGCCTGGAGCTATGGGAGCCAAATGCACCCAGTGTGCCGTTCATGAAATCGTTGCGTTTTCAAGAAGATAAAACAGAAACAGTACCGAAGCCACTGATGGCCTGCTACCAGGATGACAAAACGGAAACATTACCCAGAATGCCAATAGCAAATGCTAACTCATCGCTGCATCAACACACAGCGAATACTTCAAAGCATTTGCCAACAGCTTCGGTGCCTCCTCAGTTGCCGCAATTGCCAGCGCACGATGATGATGATGATTTGTGTGATTTGTTTGCCAAGTCACCGCCAAAGTCGAAAGCATTTGGTTCTCCACTTTTTCCAGGGAACTCCAAGCGAATGTGCACTCAACAGACTCCTGATTTGGCCAGTAAATCAAAAAAGCAAACGCAACAGCCAGTTAAAAGCAGCTTTGAAATCTTTCAAGAGGAGTCCTATTCCTTGCCGGGAGCAAAATCGAGCACCAATCCGACCACAAGCGTAAATAAATTGGTTGATTCCTTTATAACTGATTTATCGTTTGTATCGGAGACACAACCAAAAACGCAGCCACAGCCAATGGCAACGACAGCTCAGAAAAGGTTTGAAATATTTCTGGATGAGACTATGCCGCCGCCACCAATTCCAGCAATACCTGCCATGATGGACTGTACACTGCCTGAGACACAACCGGAAGTAGTGCCAAAAAGTCTACAGACAAGTGTCGTCGATACCATTGGAGCGGCACATTTGACTGCTTCGTTTATGAAAGATTGTACAGATCTGAGTGGCTGTCCCATCCAGCAGCCTGCTCCTAAGAAGAAGAATCAAACTCCAGGTCCGAAAAACGCATTTAATATATATCTTGATGAGTCGCTGCCACCGCCAATGCCGCCAGCAATGATGGATTGTACCATACCCGAGACGCAGCCAGAACATGTACCCAAGACACAGCAGACAAGCATTGCTGCTGTCGTCGAGAAGATGGAAACTATTGGACCAGCACACTTAACCGCTTCATTCATGAATGATTTCACAGAATTGAGCAAATACACCTCACCCATGCCAGTGAAACAAAGCACAGGTGCCATACCGAAGCTCCCGTTCCTACAAGATTCTGTGGAAAAGGTGAACAAGTCGCCCACACAGCTGGACTCTGGCAATAAGTCAAGTGATTTCTTTGAATTAAATGCAGCCACTGAAATGTTTGCAAGCAATCTAAGTATGATCAAAAACTCAACATTGCTTCCAGAGACGTGCAAACGAAGCAAGTCCCCTTTGCTGCAGGTGGAACAAGTTGCAACAGTGGCTGAAAGACAAGACTCCAATCCAGTACCAACAGTTCTGGTCGATAGCTGTGATGATGAACAGAGTATTTACTATAAGACAACGCCGCTGTCACCAAAACAATCGCATTATTCCTGGCATGAATCAAGATATTGTACGCCGCCAAAGGAGCAGTATGAGCATCGTAAGGCTAACGTGGATGACACGCTGCTCAATAAGACCTTGGCATGTGCCAATGTTAATCCGTTTAATGCTCATATTATTAATTCGCTGCTTGACTCCATTGAGTTCTCGATGTACATTGAAAAGCTGCCCAGTTGCCAACTACAGGGACACGCAAAGCGCTTGGCTCCGGATATGACGGTAACCGTGCAGGACGAGGACTTTGAAGTGCAAAAACTCATAGGTAAAGGCGCCTACGGTTCGATTTATAGCGGTATACATCGCAAATCTGGAAAAAAGATTGCCCTTAAACAGGAAAAGCCAACCAACTACTGGGAGTATTATATATGTCTGGAAGTTCATTCACGTCTTGCTACTGAAAATATGGTAACCACTTAACTAAATGGATTCTCTAGGACTTTAAAACTAAATGCTTCTATTGTTCACAGATTCCCGCCTATATGCAGATTGATTATGCTTTGGTGGCCAATAACTGCAGCATCTATATATCGGAACTATCGCCATATGGCTCGTTGATATCTATTTGCAATATTTTTAAGAAGCAAACTAACAAAAATATAGACGAGTATGTGGTCATGAATCTATGCTGCCAGCTGCTGGACATTGTGGATCACCTGCATGCAATTGGCATTATACATGCTGATATTAAGGCTGATAACTTTTTGCTTATGCGACCGTAAGTGGATGCCGCAATAGGAGCTATCAGTATATTAAATAAATATTTTACTTACAGCTTAAGCTCACAGCCAAATGAGATCAGTTTGCAGTTGATTGATTTTGGCGTATCCATTGACACCAAGCTGTTCGCACCCAATCAGACCTTTGATTATGTGCACAAGGATGAGGCCTTTAAGTGTATTGAGATGCGTACAAATCGCCGTTGGACATATCAATTGGATTTGTTCGGGCTTGTAGGTGTTATGCATGTGCTACTCTTTGGTCGTTACATGGAGATAACGCAACGTCAAGCAGGTGGACTTTGGATGCCAAAGACCACATTTCCACGTTATTTTAATCGTCAGACCTGGGAGTCCATATTCCGTACATTGCTGAACGTGCGTGATTGCCGCAGCATGCCCAACTTACAGGAGCTGCGAACGCTGCTCAAATCCGACCTAGCCGAAAAGGAGAAATATGCAGAAGCTGCCATAGCCAAGTTTAATTTGATACTGCAAAGACAGAAATAATTATGACTAGATAGGATTTAGTTAATACCAACAGCATTATAATAATTGTGTATATAGTAAACAAGTCAGAGTACGCTTTGTTAAACTTAATACTTGTTTGATTTTATTTTTGGTCCTTGTTAAAAAGTTTGCGTAACTTTTTTGTGTCATTTAAATAAAACAAAAAGATATTATGGAATTTTTAATAGTTAAAGTTAAAATTAAAATTGTTTTATCTTTAAGATTTTAATAGCACTCGTTTTGGTTGAAACAATTTGCATATGTTCTGTATCCTATAAATACATTAACAAGTATCATATATATATATGTATGAGTATATATATATATATATATATATCCATTTGCAACAACATCATAAAATCCTTGTTTAACCACAATTGCAACGCTTTGTGCCGTTATAGCCGCGGTCTCTTTAAACTTTCAGTTGGTTTTACGAGAAACGTGCGTATAAACAAAATAATTTCGACCCAATTAAGCGGTTTTACGTACATTTTACAGTGCGGCGTCCGTGCATTAACCCAATCGTTTCCCAAAACCGGAAAACATCGCGTGGCCATCCGCTTGAATCGAGTGCAATGCTATATTTGGTTGAATCAAATAATTTTGGTTATAACGTTGGCATTTTGTGGGCTTCATTGGGGATGCTCGTGCTGGTAATGATAATAGTGGTGCTGGTGGTGTTGTTCATGCTAGTGCTGCTACTGTTCCCATTTAAAATACTTTTTCGTTTTAGCTCCCTTTGCCTTTCGAAAATGGTAAAGGACTCCAAAATGGTATATTCTTTTGAAATCGGATCAATATTGGCTGAATTAGAGCTAATTTAAGTGAAGAAATAGTCCACTAAATTACTTTTATCTCCTGTATATCCTTGAATATCCTTGCAAAGTTCAAGTTTTAAATAAGGAGCTCTTCATAAACTTTCGATTGACACCAAGCACACTTCGTACATCCCCTAGTTTACGAGTTATTAACGATTTTCTATGTGTGCCTGTGGGTGTGTGCGGCAATTTTTTACCAATTTTCGACAAGCAAATTGCAGCTTTATCCATTTCAAAGTAACAGGCGAACAGAAGGCAGGAGTAGGTGGAATCCATAGAAAATTACTAATATCTCGTAAGATAAGGGACGTAGAGGGGTGTGTTTGGTGTCAATCGATAGCTAATAAGAGCCTCCTTTTTTGAGTTGTGAATCGCAAGGATATGCAAGGATATACAGGATATAGAACAACTTTAAAAGTAAAAATGACGATTATAAAGCACAATTTTCAACCAATCAAATTTCTTTTTCGCACACATAATAGGAAGACCGTTTTTTATCTACATTACGAGTTTCGTTAAGATTGAATAAAAAACACGAAAGTTATTCAACAATAAAAATTTAGTTAAAGAGTGCCTAAACAAGCATCCTTAAATATACTATATCTTTGACAATCCTGCACCGATTATAAATTTTTGCACCTTGCAGGACTCGTAAGGATCAGTACTAACATATGCCATCGAAAAACAACAAATCGTATTATATGTAACTGTATGTGAGCAAAGGGGTTCCCGTATTCGGTAACAGCCGACTGAAGCTTGCTTACTCGTTTCTTTATTTTGAATTTGTCAGTTTGGTTCTACGGCAATGCTAACCATTGGCTATATTCGTATCCGGTCATGTCGTTGATGTTGTTGTTGTTGTTGCGTGCGCGTCCATGCCGTCACACAATTGTCCTGTACATTGCGGTCTATGCATATGCACAGCATTTGGGATATAAATCAAAGTCAAAACAGCTACAGACATGATTCACAAATGATCAAAACAGACGACACACTCACACACACCCAACCTTAACTACTACTGCTGATGCTGTTGCTGCTGCTGATGCTGTTGCTGCTGCTGCTGATGCTGCTGCTGCTGCTGCTGCTGCTGCCGCGGCCGACAATGTCGCCATATGATAGTCTTATAAATCAACTTGTATTCTGTTTGCACTGAAACTGCTGCTAGTGTTCCAAAAAATTGGGTTCAGCTGCTGCTGCTGCTAGTGCTGCTGTTGCTGCTTCAACTGGGGTATACCAACTGCTGTGCTGGTGTACAATGCACATTGCATACGGTTGACTTTTTGAATGCCAGATTGGCATCAAATTTCTCTGCTTTGTCAGTTTATCAAAAATTTTTGATTGGCTAACCAAACTGTATATTGCGTATACGCCTTGTGCACACACATGAAAGGTAAATTTACTATCTAAGTACATAATACGTATTAAAATGCTGTGGACCTTGTGCACTATATATACACATACATATATATGTATATATATATATATATATGTAAATTTTTATAAATTTCTAGAAAATGCCTGGTTTAGTTTTTCTTTAGGTTTATTTACCAGGCAATTGTTGTGGTTTTATTTGTAAGAGCACAGGACTAGAAACAGCAACAGCAACAGCAACAGCAACGGCAACAGCCCGGTCTCCGTATGGACATACATGATTTATGCAAATTGAAAATGACCTTAGACCCTAAACTAACACACACAAGTACATACATGCATGAACACTGTCCATTTACCATGTCATGGCTGTTGTCCTGTATATTTGTATGTAAGCATTTTTGTGCTCCTGTTGACTTGATTGTGGCAGCTGCTTGCCGCTTAGCTGCTGTTAGAACCACTTCCACTTCCATATACATTTTTCAGTTGCACAGCTTAGCAGCATGGAAGAGTAAACCTCAACAACAACAGCAGTACAGAAAAAAAACTGAAACCTTTTTTCGGGTTATTCCTGCATTTTGCATCCTAACATATCCTTGCGCCATTATTTCATGAAATTCACATTTATTTTGCAGCTGCTCATGGCAAAAAGCGCTGCTCCCTGGCATTATAATGGCTCATTGCTTCTCTGTGAAACTCTTATAATGTTTTATATACATTTTTTATTTCTCTTTATCTAAATATATAAATATGTTTATATATAAGAACTGATATCTAAAAAGTATAACTCTTAAGTTATATATAAAAGTTTGGCAGGTTTCTATAGAGTAATGTTTACGTTTGAGACCAGTTATTTTTTTGTGCTTTTTTTTCTATTTTAGAGAAACGCTTTGCTTTGGAATTTATTAAAAAGCAAAAACAGTTTTTTTGTTTCTATTTTGACTCTATTTTTCTATATAGCTTCAACGACTTTTTTGTTAACGTTTTGGTAACACCATTGCCAAATACTTTATAGAACTTGTCCATAAAATATGAGTTATAAGGTCAATAATGCTGCCTTGAAGCTTTGCGTATTGCGTGGTTTAAATTAATACAAGAAAATATAAATACTTTGATGAATACTAATGTTATTTAAAAGAATACTTAAATGGTTATTAAAAAAAAAGGAGAATAATAATATAAACAAACATTAATATAAGTATTTATTCCATTTATTGCTTCTGGCACGTGTTTTGTTAACGTCATAAAAAATTATTGAATGAGATTTTTATTTGCTGTTAACAATTAGATTGAAAACCAGTTACTGAAACATATTCTCACATACATTTTTCATTACCCGTATAATAACATAAGTAAAGCCAATTGATTTTTTTTTGACTAGTGGCTTAAAACCGTTTCGTTTCTTATAAACTTGTCCAACAAGGTCTAAACGGTTAGCAAAATACATTGCAAATTACTTAAAGCAATTTACCATTTATTGTTGATTTATTTAATTACAATCAAAATACATTAACTATTTTTAAATCTCACACATAGGGCCTATTGTTTACACTCGTAATACATTGTTTTTGAAATACTTCCAGGTGCAGCCTACAGAATATGGCTATATCGCGTCACTGGCTAACAATATAATGGCTACTTGGGAACAATCAACAGAAAATATAGTTATAGGTACTCTGAACCAGGATTAGTTGCATTTGGCCCTGTGGTTCTAATGTTGGTAAATGCAAACTTGACTATATCGAATTGTCGCCCAATCACTGGGGTGTACTTATGGCAATCTCTAATACTTTGGGAGAAACTCAACCATTGTTAGCATCACTCGTGGTGGCAGTGATTGACGACGATACCGGTAGTAAAAATGTAATCTGCTTAACGGCTTTCTTATCATTTATATATTTGCGTTCAAAGTTCAAGTAGTCAGTGGCAGATAGTATTTAGATTGACTGCCATTATCTTCTTCTTGGATTTGATTATATGGGCCATGACTGACAAACAGCTTTGAGATGCAGTTGAATTTCTTTAGAAAAATCAGGTCGAACTCGAAGAGGTTGTTTTGCTTGTGAAGGTAGCCAAACGAGTAAAATTTATAAATAAAACTTAAATATAGGAAAAACACTTTTATACGATATAAGGCTTATCGAATACAATAAATACTTTCGATAAGGATTATATAGGTAAGTCTATTTAGATATATAGGTACATATAGGTTCTACTATGTCTATTTAAAGCAGACTCATCGTAGTTGTAGTATATAAATTGTTAAGTTTAGCATATTACAATCATGATACAAGCGGATATTATGTAATACATTAGTAGTAGTTGTTATATAAAGGGCAATAACTCTCTGGCCAGACATTAAGTCTATAAAAATCGAGATATGACGTTAGGAATTTATTCAACAAGTGCTAAAAGGTAGCTCCGGTTATCGCCCGATTTAATCAACTCATAAAACTAATTAGAAAACAAAAACAAAACAGAACACAATATCGTATAAGCTAAGTAAAGTTTGTTTTTGTTTTTATTTTTAACTGTTATAAGGTATATGGTATATGCTATATGCTATATGTGTCCAGACACAGTTGGGGAAATCTCTCAGACGTATTTTAGATATTGAGAAGTGTGGACGTCCGCGCTTCTCGGACGACTGGCTGTAATTCTAAAGCAGGTTATAATAAATGTAAAAAAATTGATAAAACAGCAACAGCATTTAAATATTTACATATATATATATGTATACTAAATAAATATAATTAATAATAATTGTTCTTAATGCTGTAAACGCGGATTCCTCTTAAATATTATATACATCGGTTAAATAAGAGAATCTGCAATGGGTGCCAATGTTGAAAAATCAGGTGAATCTTGTTTCTATTTTGATCTTATTGGAAAGTGATTTTAAAACCAGAATATTTAATTAAATTAACAGTTAATACTAATTAACTGGTTTTGTGCATTCTTTTAAACAATTTAGTAATGAATGCAAATATATATTCTAAATATTAGAACAATGTGTGGAATTCAGTTAATTAAATAAATTTGTATTAAAATAATAATAATAAATATATATATATATATATATATATATATATATATATATATATATATTTATATAAAATATGAAAAAATATATATGTAAATAAATAAAAATAAATTAATATAAAAAATTCTAAAAACAATACAAATAAAAATGTTAAAAAATATAATAATTATAATAAAAACAATATGAAATTGCAACAGCATTAAAATATAAAAATTAAAACATATATAATAATATAATAATAATATAAAATAAATAAATAATAATATAAAATTAAATATGTATTAAATCTAGTCGGAACTAAGTTTAGGCATGCAAGTGGCATCTGTTTTTGGCTAAGTTCTATAACATATATTTAAAAATTGGTGATTTTTTTTTAAGTTTTATGAAGAACATTTTTATTTTTAATAATTTGCATATTTATTTTTTTTAAAAAACCTGCCTTGACATACATATGGAAGTAGTTAAACGATATTTTTTATCGCAGTGGATTGCAGCTGATTGTTAATCATATTGATTCTAGATTTATTTTCCAATACGATAAGATTGAAATTGACTACGCTATCTACGACTTAAATATAATCGTAATCAATACACTTTGTATTTTTTTTTAAGCGTTTATAAATATTGATTTATGTGTAAAAAACTCAATTGAATTTAATTTGCATTTGAAATGACAACAAGTTAAGCAAAACACGTAAAACTCGAAGGCCACATAAAAGTTTTAGCCACTTTAACTTGTTGAATGTTTACCAAACTATGGCCAAAATATTAAACTATCAATTTGTGTATAGATAAAGCACCTATTATTGGCGTACGACATCTACAGGCAGCGCTGCTCTTCTTTGCCATATTGGTTAACTATGTAGCCCGGCTCAATGTTGCTGTTGCCGTTGTGGCTATGACAGATGCAGCCACCTCCAATCCAGACTTTCCGGTATATACTTCATTATTATATATCACAGAAACCATATAATCTTGCTTACATTATCTTACAGGAATATGATTGGACAGAGGCAGAGAAGTCGTATATACTCTCTAGCTTCTATTGGGGCTATATCTTAACCCAGTTTCCAGCTGGCTTTCTGGTGCGACGCTTTGGTGCCAAGACAGTGCTCTTTATACCCACCTTTGCCACTGCCGTGTTGAGTGCTCTGACACCTTACTTCATCAGTTGGGGTGGTTGGGTGGCATTCAGCGTACTCCGCTTAGTATTGGGTCTATTCCAGGGCTTAATATTTCCTTGCATACACGAACATCTCGCCAAATGGTCACCTCCAACGGAACGGAACCGTATGGGAGTCCTTGCTTACTCTGGAGCAGATTGCGGCACAGTTTTGGCCATGGGTATAAGTGGACTGATAGCTCATAGCTCAATGGGTTGGCCCGGCATATCATATGTCTCGGCTGGCATGTGTGGTGTTTGGTGTGTGCTTTGGATACTTCTGGGCGCTAACAATGCACCTAGCTCTCGTTTGATTGGTCAACGTGAACGCAATTACATAGAAAAATCAATGGAGCGTAACGATGGCTTCCATGAACAGAAGATTCCAGTTCCTTGGCGTGCCATTTGGACCTCAGTACCATTTTATGCACTGCTCATTGTGCGCTGCGCTCAGGGCTGGGCCAACTCCACGATGCAGTTACAAACACCAGCTTATATGCACGGTGTACTGGAGATGGATATCAAGAGCAATGCTTTATATTCGGCGCTACCATTTCTTGCTATGTGGTTAATGTCGTATGTCTATTTGATATTCGCGGATGTGGCTTTGTCACGTCAATGGATGTCCTTGACCACTTTGCGTAAATCCATTAATACAGTTGCTTATTGGGGTCCGGCAGCGGCGCTGATAGGTATTGGATTTCTGGACAAGGACCAGAAGAGTTTGGCCATTGCGCTGATGACCATAAATGCAGGTCTGAATGCCGGCTCAGGCATAGGCAGCATTTTAACCATTATCGATATGTCACCAAATCACTCGGGAATGCTTATGGCTATTGTTAATGCTGTGGGCAATCTCTTTCCACTGTTAACTCCACTACTAGTTGGAGTTATTGTTAGTGAACCTGTAAGTACCTAATCTGCTTAAGGGCTATGTGTTATATTATAAATGTTCTACCTATTTGCAGAGCTCACGCAGTCAGTGGCAAATAGTGTTTGGATTGACTGCCATTGTCTTCTTCCTTGGAAACTTGGTGTACATTATATGGGGCACGACTGACAAACAGCCTTGGGATGAGATAGGTTTCCTGAAGAAAAATGATTTGGAACTCAATCATGATGTTACGCATGAGAAAGAAGCGATCAAAGACAAGAAACAGAAAGAAGAGTTAACAAAAGAATAAATGGAGAAACCAATGTTCTTGCCACATGCTTGACACGTGGCGTATACGTAATGTGTGTTATACACAGAGCAATGTACACAATACTAGCATAATTAGATAAGAAGCTGTAAAATAGTTATCTGCCATATTGTGATTGATATTTTTAACATATATTAAGAATGATTTTCAATCTCTAACAATTTCTGCCCATTCATGGAGCAAATTGTAGCAATAAAGCTAATAGAAAATGAATCAAATTGCCAGTTATCTTGAGTAATTTAGTTTACCTATACGGCACATGGTTACAAATGTAATAACACTTGTTTATATGGTAGCTATATAATAACTTTGATATGGAATATGAATTGAGGTGCAACAAAAGTGTTAAAAATGCTGAGAAAAGAAAGCGTTGTTATTCGTTTAATCAGTAATCAGAACTGATTAAAGAACACAAAATGAGACCGAGACCGAGACTGAGACTGAGACAGAGGCAAAGACCGAAATTCACACTGAGACCGAGACGGAAACCTCTAATGACAATCATGTTCACTTAAAATGAATTGGTATATGCTCCGACACAGCTTATGAATACGCTCAGAAGTATTTCAGTTATCGAAGTGTGTGGACGTTCACATTTTTCAGCAGTTTGTGAACGGAAAGCTGGTTTCTATTTGTTGCTTTTCGTTTTTTAACCAAACAAAAGCTGCGAAATAATTAAAAAAAAATTATATACGTATATGTAAAATAACTTATGCTGTACAGCTGTTAATTTGTTTGTGGAAAGATAATCTGATAATTAAAAAAAAATGAGTGTTGAAAAATCAGGTGAATTTTTGTGTTCTGACCTTGGCATGAAATGAATGCAATTGAAAATATGTTTTCTCAACAAAATACGACTATATTGTTTAACTGTATATACTTAAATGCCTTTTTAAAATAAAACAGAAAAAAAAAATGAAAATTGAGTGTACAAATTGTAATTATATGAAAACAAATAATTAAACTTAATTACCATTGAAGCCATCAACCGGCAACGCGTATAATTTTTTGCTTTACTTATTTACGAGGTTACAAAAAAAAAACAGACAAAAAAAGTGATTAAAGTACATTGACTAGTTTAGTCTATGAATATATTTATTCAACTGCTTTAAAAATAATTTATATACAGTGTGCACTACATAAAGTGAACAACTGAAAGCTATGCCTTAAGTGCTTACTCATAAAGATTGTATATGGAAAAGTTCTTGCCTTGTGCAAATAAAAAATAAAAAGAAAATTCTATCGTTAAAATAAAAATGCTAAAAGCATTGTCAAAACACTAAAAATAAATATTGTTATAAATTATTAACTTTATCGAGCATTTACTTTAAATATATATTTTAATATAAACATCATATATAGATCGTTTGTAAGCAAAAGTTAAAAGCTCTTGCATACTTGCGATTTTTGACTACAAGCGAATGGTCTGATACACTATAACATGCACAGAATTGGATATATCACATGAATACATCATATAATATCAGTCATATATATAAAAATATATGGTCTGCATAGTTTTATATCATAAGTTCATAAATTTAAACCCTGTCGAAATGTTTATAGAACACAATCACTTTATGGATTTATGCATTCTGACTAATCGGCCAAATGATTTTGGCTCTTATCTTAAGGTTGTACACATATTAAGTTAACAATCTGCGACTTTTTGTTTTTTGATATCTCAAAGCACCTGTTATCGGTATACGTCATCTACAGGCTGGTCTGCTCTTCTTGGCCATCGTGGTAAATTTTGTAGCCCGGCTCAATGTGGCCGTTGCCGTTGTGGCTATGACAGATGCAGCCACTTCCAATCCAGATTTTCCGGTAATTAATTTTAGTTTTATTATATAGAAACTGCATATTCACTTAGATTATCTTACAGGAATATGATTGGACAGAGGCTCAAAGATCTTATATACTCTCTAGCTTCTATTGGGGCTATATCTTAACCCAGTTTCCAGCTGGCTTTCTAGTGCGTCGTTTTGGTGCCAAAACTGTGCTCTTTATACCCACCTTTGCCACTGCTGTGTTAAGCGCTCTGACACCTTACTTCATCAGTTGGGGTGGTTGGGTGGCATTTAGCGTATTGCGCTTAGTATTGGGTCTGTTCCAGGGCTTAATATTTCCTTGCATACACGAACATCTCGCCAAATGGTCACCTCCAACGGAACGGAACCGTATGGGAGTCCTTGCTTACTCTGGAGCAGATTGCGGTTCAGTTATGGCCATGGGTATAAGCGGACTGATAGCTCATAGTTCAATGGGTTGGCCCGGCATATCGTATGTCTCGGCTGGCATGTGTGCAATATGGTGTATACTATGGTTACTTCTGGGCGCAAACAATGCACCCAGTTCTCGTTTGATTGGTGAACGTGAACGCAATTACATAGAGCGATCAATGGAGCGCACTGATGGATTTCATGCTCAGGATATACCCATACCTTGGCACGCCATATGGACTTCAGTACCCTTTTACGCGCTGCTCATTGTTCGCTGTGCGGAGGGCTGGGCCAGCTCTAACATGCAACTGCAGACGCCAGCATACATGCACGGTGTACTGGAAATGGACATCAAGAGCAATGCTTTGTACTCGGCGCTGCCTTTCGTGGTTATGTGGTGCATGGCTTATGTGTATCTGGTGTTCGCGGATGTGGCTATATCACGTCAATGGATGTCGTTGACAGCGTTGCGCAAGTCTATCAATACTATGGCCTCTTGGGGTCCAGCTATATTGCTGATTAGCATTGGTTTTCTGGACAAAAGTCAGACAGCTTTGGCCATTGCCATGATGACTGTCAATGCTGGTCTGAGTGCGGGTTCAGGCATAGGCAGTATATTGACAATTATCGATATGTCACCGAATCACTCGGGTATGTTGATGGCAATTATAAATTCGGTAGGCAATATCTTTCCTTTGTTTACGCCGCTGCTAGTGGGAGTCATTGTCACTGATACTGTAAGTACTAGATCTACTTAAGGAGAAAATTGTATGTCTTATACTAAATTTAATTTCTTGCAGAGTTCACGCAGTCAATGGCAAATAGTGTTTGGTTTGACTGCCATTGTGTACTTCTTTGGTAACTTGGCTTATATCATTTGGGGCACAACTGACTTACAGTCTTGGGATGCAGCTGACTTTTTGAAGAAAAATGATCCAGAAGTAAATCAAATACCGCCAGCATATAGACAGGAAGTTCCAGCGATCAGTAAAGAGGATCTAGAGAACAAAACGCATCAAAGACAACCACATGCTAGACAGGATTAGTTTGATATCCCATGAATACAATTTTAGGAGTTAGAATTCTTTTGACTGCTAATTATATGTAATTAATGTATAAAATATGCTCATTAAACTCTCAGGAAAAAGTTTTTATTTAGTAATATAAAATGTATTAAAAGAAATGAGTTAACAGCTCTTAAGTTGAACGTATAATTAGAGCTATAATGTTTAGTATATAGGAAGAATTCTCAATTTGACATGAAACGTGCTGCAATATTTATTATACAATATTATATAATATCATAAATTAAAAATATATTTATCAACAATGAATTTAAGTTTTAACCGGTTTCCTTTTCTTAGAAATAAATTATTTATTACAGTCAAATTATACAGCTTAAAGCAGCTATTCAGCAGCTCATATATATATATATATATATATATATATATATATACATATATATAAATGAAATTAGCTTTTTATAAAGTCAAAAATCTGGAAATACTTCCTAAAAAGTTCATTACCCTAAGCAAATATATTTAAATAATATATTCGTACTTTAAATGCAAAAAAAAATGGAAAAACACAAAATTCTCAAATTATTTAAGCTGCAATATTTTTCTTTTTATGTTTGGTTGATCGATTGACTGAAACTATATAGCTATAATAATAATATTTAACTAAGCTAGACACACTTGATGAGAGACATTAAAAGACCAGCACAACAAAGAAAACATTAGCCCACAATAGAGTTTGTTTTGATTTTAAACATTATTCACGACATTAGTGGCACGTGGCGTATGCGTAATGTTAATGGTGTCTATTTTAGGAGAGTATAAGCTGAGTATTAAAATAAAGTAAATGATGCAATATATATTAAAATAAATCTAAAAATTATCTTAAATAAAATATGTATTATTATATTAGCATAGACTTAAGCTGATTTAAGAACTGTGAGATCAAATGCAGCTATCGCTAAACATATCTTCGCTCTGGTATATGATACTCTCTAAGTCTTTTTATAATGTACCATATAATATGCATGATATGAGTTATCAAATAGAGGCATATAATTAGAGAGATTGTGATCCATCAGGAGATTTGCCTAGACATAATTCTTGAGTGGGTTTTAGTCAAATTTCAGACATGGAAAAGTGACAACGGGCAGAATTCGTTTGCTCTTTAATTGTTGCTAGAAATTGATTTTTATAAAAGTTTTACTTGTTTTTCTTTACATAAAATGAATCTGAATGAGAATAAAATAGGTACTAGATGATACTTATCTAAAGATCAAATCCAATTGGTATTAATAACCTTTTTATATCTTATACTAGGCTTATCAGGACCTACCATTGGCATACGTCATGTACAGGTTGTCCTGCTCTTTTTAATAGTTATGATAGGTTTTATATCAAGGCTCAATGTGGCAGTTTGCCTTGTGGCCATGACAAATGCAGCAACTTCCAATCCTGATTTTCCGGTATGAATAAATCTTAATTCTTAATCTTTCTATGCAATCATATAAGTTTACTTTCAGGAATATAAATGGACAGAGGCACAAAAGTCCTATATACTCTCCAGCTTTTACTGGGGATATTTTATAATACAAATTCCTGGTGGATTTTTGATACGACGTTTTGGTACAAAAATTATCCTTTTTATACCCATGTTTCTGTCTGCCGTATTGAGTGCTTTAATACCATACTGTGTCAGTTGGGGTGGTTGGTTGGCATTTGCTGTGCTGCGATTTTTACTTGGATTATCTCAGGGCATGATTTTTCCATCGCTGCATACACATTTGGCCAAATGGGCACCGCCCAAGGAACGCAATCGTATGGGCGTAATTGTCCTCTCCGGTGCAGATTTTGGCATCCTAGTCACAATGAGTATTAGTGGATTAATAGCAAACAGCTCAATGGGCTGGCCGGGTGTATTTTATGTATCGAGTGGCCTTTGTGGCATATGGTGTATACTCTGGGTATTGTTGGGTGCTAAGAATGCACCCAGTTCCCGTTTAATAGGCGAACTAGAGCTGGATTATATAGAACGTTCAATGGACCGTAAGGAAGGATTTCATGAACAGAAGATTCCAATACCTTGGCGTGCCATTTTCACCTCAAAGCCTTTATATGCCACACTAATTAGCCGCTGCGTCATAGGCTGGGTTGATTCCATAATGCAGCTACAGACACCAACTTATATGCATGGTGTATTAGGATTAGACATCTCAGACAATGGCCTATACTCCGCCTTGCCCTTCCTTGCCACATGGATTATGTCTTATGTATATTTAATCTTTGCGGATATAACCATGTCACGTCAGTGGATGTCATTGACCAAGTTGCGTAAAACCGTAAATACCTTAGGCACTTGGGGACCAGCTGTAACTCTTATAGGTATTGGTTTCCTCGACAAGACTCAAGCTCATTTGACCATTGCGTTAATGACCATTAATACGGGTCTATATGCTGGTACATATATAGGCAGCATCTTAAACTATATCGACCTGTCGCCCAACCACTCGGGCATGATTGCGGCTATTGTAAACTCTGGAGGCACTTTGATCTCAATGATTAGTCCGCTAATTATAGGAGTCATTGTCACTGATACGGTATGTAGATATATGTTATCTGTTGTCATATTTTATATGCTTTATCTTGCAGACTGAACGTAGCATGTGGCAGATAATTTTTGGACTAACTGCTGTGTTGTGTTTCATTGGTAACTTGTTGTATATAATTTGGGGCTCAGCAAAACAACAGCCTTGGGATGCGGTTGATTTTCTAGAGAAACATAATGTTGAATCAACTCATGATATGCCTTCAGTTGAGGTTATAGAACTTTCGACTGAAGAAACGAAAATAATAAATAAAATAAAATAGAATTTAAATAACAATCAAGTAAACGAGATTAGCCCGGAACTGAAAATAAGTACAAATTAAGAGGAACTTAATATGCGGCTGTTTACGCGGCGTATGCGCAATGTAAAATGTATCACAACATTTGGCGAAAAGTGTCTTGCCACAAAATTTGGTTACGCGTTGATTAAACGAATTGTGGAAATTTTTTGAAGCAACTGGACCAAGCAGCGTTGATTTTAATTAAAAATTCTTAAAACGTTTTGCGTGTATTTTAATTTCTTGTTTGCGCGCATTTCTTTTTGGCCGCAAAATCTAATAGAAAATTCTTACTACTATTTTCTTTGAATGAATTCATTTTCTATTTTTGGCCAGCATTTGCATGGCCAGCAGCAGCAAGCCGACAGCAAAAGCCAGCAACAAGGCAACTAGCCTTCTAGTCACTCAGAAATACATAGAAGTACACCAAAAAAGAAAAAAAAAAATAAAAAAAAAATCAGAAAAAAAATACCAAAAAGAAAAAAATAGAAAAGAAAATCAAAAAAAAAACTTTGCACACAAATCGGAAAAATGGACACTTGGCGGAATTTATGCACGAACGCGTGCGCACAGTACATTGGGCCTGGAATTGTTTGCCAGCTGGCAGTGAGAGGGAAAGAGGCGAGGGACAGAGAGAGAGGGAGAAAAGAGTGGACAGAAGACAGTAGACAGCTAGCCAAACAAGGCCAAGCCACAGCATCAGAATCAGAATCAGAATCAGACCCGGCGGCTTCAGTCACAGACACAGAGACATACACATAGAACCATAGCCATAGTCATAGACCCAAGCTCAAACCTAAAACTAAAACCGTAACGAAACCAAAACAAAAATGGTTTTCAATTAAAAACGTTGAGCTGCGCCCAGAAATTCAATTCAATTGCCAACACACACACATACACAGACAGCTCATAACTGGCCACGCCTACAATGTACTAACCCATCCACCCATTCAACCCACTCAATCCATCCAATTATTTCATAGATGTGTCAGTGCAAGCATAGCTTCTCCTTTAATATTGTCAACCGAAAAATGTTGCAATGTATAATAAATTTTCTGGTAAATAAATTTTGCAACTTAAGCACATTATTTATGACTTATAATTTATATAAGTTGGTCACACTGTATGTGTATAAAATGGTCACTTTATGGAAATGTATTAAAGGATCATTCTATATCAGAATGGGTGGATAGTTGTAGAGTTAAACTGAATGAAGCTAATTGGAATAATTAATTGATTCCAATGTAGAATTAATAGAAGGAATAAGTTGGTTGGAGAGTGGAAAATAATTGAAGACAAGACTTGGAGACATATGTTGATTGGAGAACCTAGTGAATTGGAGAAAAGAGTTGGTTGTAGATTGAAGTTGATTGGGCTGATGAATTGAAGAAGAACCAAAAGAGCCCAGCTGATTGAAAAGATGAGTTGATTGAAGAATTTAATTGATTGAAGATTTGAATTGGTTGGAGAATTAAGTTTGTTGGAGAGTATATTTAGTTGCAGGAAGTAAGCAATGGGTTACTTAATTGGACTGATGAATTGGTTCATCAGTAAATGAAATCAATTGGTTAAGAAATTTTAAGTTAATTGAAGATTAAAGTAAAATTAAAGACTTCAGTTGAATTTGAGACTTGATTTAATTGAACATTTAAGTAAATTGAATAGAAGAGTTGATTATATAGTTCAACTGCAGAAACAATTGAAGAGGAAACTTTAATCTAATAGGAAGTTTACTTGAACTGTTTGCTGTATGCTTTGGTGCTATAAATACTCATTTTGTGTACAAGGATTTGAACTAATGAACTGTTTTGTAATAAATAATTATTATTTATTTATGATTAGCAGCAAGTTGCAGTAACATAAACTCAACACACGAAGAGTAAAACAAATGCCTTAAATGAATGGAAATTAATCATGTGAGTTACCAGAAAGCAAATGATATGTAATGCTTTTGGCCAAGAACTGAACTGTGTTTGAATTGTGGAAAACTAATTTGGCAATCTTTAGCTGGAAATGAAATTGTGAATCGTATTTGAGCATAAATGTATTAAGTAATTAAATACAGAGAAAAGTTATATTAACATGTAAAAGGACCTGAAGTATACAAATATCTCGCTCTACTCACTCTGTCTCGCTCTCTCTCTTTCTCTTTTTTGCTGTAATATGCCCAGAGACAAGCAAATGAAAGCATGCACAAAAACATATACAAAGGGCAAGTGTGATATATATATGTGTATTGGTATGTGTGTGTGTGTGTGTATGTGTGTATGTAAATAGTGCTGTTCAAATATAATATACTGGTAAACTGATTTTCAATACTGTTATACAAAATGAGTTGAAATTTATATTAATTACTTGACCACAAGAGTTTCAATTTGGATGCACATTATGTGCACTTCATTAGTTGCTACAGGAGTATGAAGCAGGCAGCCCAACGATTGTGGTAAGCACATATCTAACTAAGTTATCAACATCATTATTATTATATATATTTATATATAAATTTATATACATATATGGTGTGCTAAGTCCAGTTAGTAGTTTGATGTGTGGCATTGCTTAGTTCGGATGTTGCATGCAGCATATAAGTTAGTGGTTTATATTGATGCTTGTAATTCGATACTAATACATATGTACCACTTATATATATATGTACTTGTGTACTCATACTTATTTATGAGCTACTATTATATTATAAAGTGAGACTTGCATTTGTGCAAGGCGTAAATTTGCAAATTATAATTGAGGCAAGCGCTGCAACAATGGACTGTAGCAGAGTCATTGTGTTGTCCAGGCTGAAAGGCAAAGTCAGTGGCAGTAACAGTGGCAGTAGCAATGGCTGTGGCAGTGGCAATGGTTGGTAGGTAGTAGACAAAGTGACAGATTCAGATTGAGAGACAAATTCAGTGACAGAATATGGTCAGCTATAGCAACCACATGAACATATAAAGTGATGCTGCAAGTGGTTCAAGTGCCGTCAAGCACAGCAATTGCTTGAAATTTAATTTATGGAATGGAGGCAGGCAGAGTGGTAGATACAAGAGGGGAGGCAACATGCAACAATAGCTGGAAATTAACAGAGAGACATGTGCCCCTGTCTACAGCTGTTAACTATGTATCTTCCTGCCGCTTTTCCTCTCGCTGTCCCCTTCTTCACAGGGTAAGTGCTGCACAATAAGTCAATGCCAGAGTGAAATGTCGCACAATACTGGGCGCCAAAATAAGAATGAGAATTGCTTTTCTTTCAGTTTCGGGCATACTTAATTAATATTGCATAAGCGCAGGCGCAGGCGCTGCTTGTGCTGCTGCTGTTGCACGCACAATTTCAATCATCGTGGCACATGCACACAGTTGGTATCCTTTTGCCTTTACACTGGCCATAATTATGGCCTGCCTCTCGTACAGTATCTTGCGTCCAAAAGAAATTTATGCATTGAGTTTTCTTCTTTTATGCGCTCATGTTTATGGTCTGCAAGGAATGATGTCCTGCTGATGTTCTGCCTTGTATCCTTATATCAAATTTTACACTGCAAAGGACACTGCAGGACATACCGACAGTCAATTGCAGTCTATTGTTCAAATGGGCCAGCAGAGCCAGCATGCAACTTGCATTTCATACAAATGAATGTCAAAGAGTCAGTCTGGCATTAAAAAAAAAGAAAAAAAAAACAATAATATTGTTAAGTATGTGCTGAAAACATGCATAAAAGGATCAAAGGATATGCCAGTATATGAAAATATTACAAAAAGCAATGAAAAACAACAAGTTAAAATCAATTAAGTTGCTTAAAGCGCGCTGTTAAAAATTCATCAACTCATCATCAATTCCACTTATAGCTAACAGATGTTACCAAGGACAACTACCATTTTGATTTGCATTTTAATATCTATAACAATTCTATTATACTTTCAGTTTCTTCTAACTCTTTTATGGCTTTCTACTATACGCTTTGACCTTCTTATTTGGAGCTGCCACGTAGCGCAAACAACTTAAATAAATGAGTGCAGATCAGGCAGCAGCAGCAGCAGCAGCAGTAGAATGCAGCAACATAGACAACAAAATGTGGCGCCACATTATATTGTTAATGCGATGACTACCAAAAGCTGTCGACTTGTCGTTTTGGCCAAATGCAATAGCCAAAAACAGCAATGCAATGCCAAACGTTTTTTTTGTGATGTTGCAGTAAAAGTTGCAGAAGAATTTTTAGAATTCATTGAATTTTAAAGCATAACAATAAAGCACTCAAGATTTGCCATGTGCCAAACGTAGCCAAAGGTACGAGCACACACACACAAATGTATATATATATATATATATATATCTATGTGTGTGTTGTGTAGCGCACAAGCTCAACGAGCTTGAAAATTGCACTGAAAATTCAGTTAAGTTTTTCGCGCTGTTGCGAGCGAAACATTTGTAATGAAGCACAGCTGTTGCTCGGATAGAACAGCAGCAGCAGCAGCAGGAATGGCATCAGCAGCAGCAGTTGCTGTTAGGCTAGAAAACAGATTTGCAATTCATTGGCATATAACAGCCAGAGCCAGAACCAGAGCCAAAGTTGTAGCTGTTGCTGTAAATGGAGTTGGTTATATTTTCAATTTGAACAAATTTAAATTATGTGATTCGTGACATTAAATGCATTAAGAACTTGGGCAAAGCTGCAACATGCCACATATACGTGTGGATACAAGCATACTGGCAATAAGATTCAAACAGTCGACGACATTTCAGTTAACTGCTCCACACGATATCACAGCCAAAAGGGCTGGTAAGAGAAAGAGAGAGAGGAGTAAAGGGACGGAGAGTCAAATACGTTTACAGCAATAAACGTGTTGATTTATTGATTTTGCACGTCGCATAATTTACTTTGCCTGCATGACAGCAGCAACAGCAACAACAACAGCAACAACAACAGCAACAACAACAACAATGGCAAAAAAAGAATATACATAACTGCAATAACAACAGCAAGAACAACAACAGTTGCTGGTAGATATATAAGGTAACAGCAACTCCAACGCCCACAAGCAAAGCAAATGAAATCCTGTGCTCCTGTTTATTTCTCAACGTGCACGAACGGTCCTTGTTTGCTGTTGCCTTTTTTACGTTTTCCATTCTTTTCATACCCTAAAAAACATTTGAAATATGCATAAGAAAGGGTATAACAATGCGGTGTATGAGTTAAGTAAGTAAAGCCTCCACTATGGATACCTTAGCTGTGGGTAAAGAGAGAGAGTTGACAATCGCTGAGACAAGCTGGACTTCAGGTGGAGCTGGACTTCTCGAAATATGTTTGCTGCTTCCTCGCACATTGAAAGCTGACATATACCTTGTATTACATAGATACATTCATGGGCCTAGAGTATCTTTTAGTCGTTGATTTCTAACTGTTTCTCATCTCTCTCGCTCCTTTTTTTTATACACTTTTCGCCGCTTTGTACTGTCTGCCTGATTGTCATCTCGTATGCTTGTTGTATGGACTACAGAGTCACAGTTGCTACTTTTTTGCACCTATCCCTATCTGATGGCTGCAGCAGCAACCAGCAACCAACAACAGCAGCAGCAACCAGCAACAACAGCAATAAGAACAACAACAAACAGCAGACGCCATGTCGTGCGCCATTTTCAAGTTGTTTCTTGAAACGGAAACGAAAGCGGTTTTCATATGCATGTGCGCGTTCACTAATACAAATACAACAGATATATATGAATATGTGTGTATATGTATACAACTGCATGCTATAGTATCGTTAGGTGTTGTCTGTTATATGTATATATATGTGTGTGTGTGAGACTGCACACACCTTTTAGGTGCCGACAATATGAAATAGGGCTGTAGCTCTAACAGATTTCTTGTTGGCTTCCAGCGCCAGCTTTGCTTAACGTATGCCAACTGCTTGGCACAGTGAGACAAAAAAGTATGCAGACAGCTGCCAGGTTTGGAAGTTAATCTTAACTTTAATTTAAAACTTAATATTAGATCTTAGTTTAATCTTAAGTTGAAGATGAACAAAAATATATGTAGTCAAAGAGCTGTGAGAGTTGATTGAAAGGAAATGTGGAAAAATATATGAAATTGATAAAAATTTTATATAAATATTAAAAATAAATCAATGTGCTTAATTAAGTTGCAATTAATTATAAAAATTTGTACTTAAAAGTTAAAAAATAAAAGTCAAACAAAGTAGCAAAAAAGGAATACAAATTGTAAGCAAAGAAGATCGGACAGATACTTTTGTGTGACAGTGTACAGTGTTCAGTATTGTGTTTGGTTGATTGTTTATTGTGCATGCAGTTGCATAAATTCTCTCTCCATACACACACACACACATACATCAGCACCCTTATAGCATATAGTATTCATCCCTCACACTCTGTGTTTGAGCATGTTAAATAAATTTGCATATTTTAGTTCATCGTTAGTTTGGCAAAAGCTCAATTTTCTATGCAAAAATTCAACAGTGATGACAAAACACTGAACGAATTACAATGCAAAAATGAATAATAAAAAAAAAAAAAAAAATTGAGTTGCAGAAGATGGCAACAAAACAGAAAGCAAAAGAAAACTTAAAATAGAGAAATGAAAGACAATTTCACTTTGTGACTCTTTGGTATAAAACAGTTTGCATGTGTTTTCTATTGGTCAGGGAAGGGGTGAAGAGTATAGGGGAAGGGGTTAAGGGAATTGATATGCTAATGAGGCATTTTGTTATGTTGCATATTTGTATACATTCTTTTTATGTATCTTTCTGCCACGCAATGAATGATTTGCAGACAAAAAGCGAATGGACACAGGACACATGAATTGATTTATAAAGCTGCATAGTGAACATAACCTCAAAAAGGATATATGTACCTGAGCTTAAATCTAAGCACTTTGCTTTTACTTTTTTTTGTCTTTCTCTTTCTCGTTTTACTTTCCTTACTTTCCTCTTTTTTTTGGGTGCTTTAATAATACATTTAAGCTCAACCGCAGGCCGTGACAACATCCAACAATGTTGAGTATGTTGCCGTGTGTGTGTGTTGGTGTATCTGTGTGTGTTGTGTGTGGCTTGCATGTGTGCATTTTATATACTATGCAATGCATGTTTCACTCTCTCCCTTTATCTATATGTGTGCGTGTGTGTTTGTGTATATGCGGCTTGTTCGCAGCGTTTGCCGCGAGTCGCGGCTGCTGCTGCTGCTGCTGCTGTTGTTGCTTTTGGCCCAAAACCTTTGGTTAAAATACCGAGACACACGCTTGCGCGAAATTTTATGATAGTATTTTGGTGTAATGGTGTACCGCAGTGTAGCAGCAACAACACATGCAACAACAACAACAACAGTTGCTGCTGCTATGGCTACAACCACATAGCATTGCCTGTTTGTGTAATCTAGTGTTGAAATATGGTTTTAAGGTAGATTCAAGGCAATTTACCATATTGGCCGCAATACAATTTCCGCTCAGCGGCAGCAGCAACTGCCGCATAAAGCCACATAAATAGCCAGCAGCAGCAACAACAGCAGAACAGCAGCAACAACAACAACAATATGAATAAGAAACAGCAACAGCAGCTGCAATACCAGCGACATGTGTATTTAAATTTGCTGCGGCTTATGTTATTTGTGCCCGTTGGATAAATGTTGTTATTATTTTGGATCTGCTGCTGCAAAAACGACAACAATCTTACATGCTTCAGATATGTCTCTCTCTCTCTATATATATATATATATATATATATATATAATAATATTTATTATAATTGTGCTATATATAAATGTAATGCCTTAATCCCTGCGGCCAATTTAAGCCTGAGTTTAAATCAAGTTACATTTTAAATATAGAAATAAATTTTAAAAATATTAAACAAAAGTTTAGATGCTTAGAAAGATAAGCAATAGAAAGCGAATACACTCTTTAATATATAAAAAATATAAAAAAAATATAAATGCACACAAACACACACACACACAGCACTTCTGAGTCAACTTTATATTTGTTATATAATTTTTGTAAACTGTTTGAATTGTTTTATATAGAGTTAAGGAAAAAACAATTTTAGGGCTAATTCCTTTGAAGTTGCAAGCAAATAGCCTTATAGAAGTGGTTGCCATTAGCGCATTGTGTGGCACACACACACACACACACACTCATACGCACTCAGAGAGAGCAGCAAATACAAAGAAAAAAGCCAATGGAAATGGCAAAAGTGAAACTTAAAAGATGATGGAAATGGCATGGAAAGGGTTTGGCTGCTGGTTAGAAACTTTTAGTACTTTTCCTTCCCCCCCTTCCCCTCTCATAACTGGATAGCAATTCATTTGTAAGGGGAAGAGTGTGCTGAGTGCTACTATGGCATTATTGCCACCCTTGTATAACGAGTCTAGAGAGTCAGTTGCAAGCCACAACTAGATTTTTGGTTGCCACTTTGCCTCGTTTTGCTGCATTGTGGTGCTAGGCAATTTGTTTGTCATTGCATTGTACATGTGTGTAAGTGTATGTGTGTGTGTGTGTGAGTGTGTTGGTATTTTCTTTTAGCTGCCACGTTGTGTCTGAGTTTTGTTGCCAACCAACCAGCCAAATCCACCCACAACGAAAACTCTTGGGGCAATCGTCAGCGCTGTTCAACGTGCCCCAACACACACACACACACACACAAACATACACAGAAGATTTATGCGCTTGCCAAGCTGCAAGCAAGCAAACGGACAGCAATTAATTTGCATTCTGGTAATTAATTTTGCATTGCTGTAGTCGCCCTTCGTTTTCGTTGTCGCTTTTCGTCTACTTCTTTGTTGTTTTTCTTGCTTCTTTTTTGCCCTCTTCTTCTACTTCGTTTTTCTAGATAAGCTTTTTCTTTTGTCTTTTCACTTGTCATTTGCCAAATTGCTGATTGCGTTTTAAAGGGGATGCCACACCACTAGACTTAAAGCCAATCAACTGTGCATAGACTTGTGCTTACTAACCCATGACCACCCTCCCTCTCTCTCTCTCTCATGCTCGCTCGCTCTTTCTTTTTTATTTGTTACCTGTTGCCGTTTAAGCCAAATCAATCAGCAGCCGTTGCGTGCCATTAATTATGCAGTTTGCCTGTGTCCAACAAACTTCAGCAACTTTTAGTTAGTTAACAACTAGACAACTAACTAAACTTTCCCTACACCCATACACAGACAAACACAGACAGAGGCACACACCTACACAGTACAGTGTATTTGTATTGGTAAACAGCAATTGAAATTGTCATCGTTTAACGCAAATGGCACACCAAATACAAGGCAATACATACAATGCAACTGCAACTACAACTGCAAGTGCCTTGGCCTGCCTCAAGTATATGGTTGCAACACAAGGACATAAGGCTGAGTACAAGCCTGGCCAAGTGCACTCTAGTAGACCAGTTTTGGTGCTCAAGTTGTCGCGCCTTATAATGGCGGCTAAAAGACAATTGTTGCCAGTATTATTGTTGCTGCTGTTGTTGTGCCTCTCCAGCTGCAGGAATTCGTGTTCCTCTTGCTAATGTAAATGTGCAGCAATGAAATGCAACAAAAGGGTTGTTTTATTATGTGAAAACATTTGTCACACATTATACCAAACTCTTTTTTAAACTCTTTCAGGTACATAGGGAGAGCAGCTAACAGTTTTCGAAGATAACTCTGTTATAGCTAAGGAATGCAGCTACTTTCAGCCAATTTCTCAGCGCTCTCAATGGTCTGCAAGTAACTTACAAGACATCCTTACTACTCTTTACACTTATTTTATAGGATATCTTTCAGTCATTCATCTGTTTCATATGTGCTGTAACTACATGTACTACAGCATTGCACTTGTCGCTTTGTTGTCTGTTGTCCTGGCGAAATGCAGGCTGTCTTCGCAGCGCAGTTCATAAAGCCTTTTGTAGCAGCTGCGAATATGAAGTCATTTAAGTGTATATACATGTGTGTGTATGTGTAGGTATTTGTATGAGTCTGTGTGTGTGTGTGTGTGTGGGTGTTGGAGTATGCGTTTGTATTATGCAGTTCATTATTTTGCTCATTTCCTCTTAATGACAATATCAATTGCTATTTTACGCTATTGTCTTGCCTTTCTATTGTCCCGCGTTTGTTTCGCATTTTATTTGATTTTCAATTACGTTTAATTAATTAAGTGTAAAAGCGTTCACACACATACATATACATGCACATAAATACACAGCAAATTAAGCATATAAAAATTGTGCAATGTTTTCTAAGATCATTTGAAAACATTAAACGAAAGTCGCTTTAATGTATATGCATTGAAATATTATGTATACGCCGGGATGTACGGAATTAAGTGGTAAGTAATACGATATAGAAGAAAGTTTCATTAAGCTAATTATGCGTTGAGCAAGAGTTAAGAATTATATGTAACTAGTTGAATAATGTATGTAGTTTAAATTGGCTTTTGGCAAAGGCAAAAAATTAACAACAAAAAAATGACAATTTTTGCTTGGCCAAAAGGCAACTTTTTTATACCCTTAACGGAAAGATAAATAACAGATTGTTAATAATAATAAAAAGTTGGAAATTCATTTAATTAAATTATGATTTATGTTTTGTATATTGTTTCAAATTTTTATATATTTTTTTTATATTTTATTTGCAATTTTTTTTGTATATTTTATTTTAGTTTTTTTTTTTTGGGCTTTATATTTTTTGCTTTAATTTCAGTTTTTTGTATAGAAAAGTCACAAAGTTGTTAATAATTTCGTTATGCTCAGTTTGCAGGTCAAAAAAAAAGGAAACCAAAAAAAATTGCATATAAAAAAGTTGTGCGTAGTTGGTTGCTTGACAAATTTCTGGGGAAATATCGTATCGTATCGCTGGAAGTCCCCCTTTTATCCAGATACTCGTATGTGCGGCCCATTGCCCCCATTTCCCTTAGCTGCAACTCCTTTATGCACTATGCGTCCTTCGCCAATGCATTGCAAGTTAATTTAAGTTTATTTTCAACAGTTGTTATGCTTACTCTTTCTCTTCCACTCCCACTCTCTCTTTCTGTCTATGTACTCTATATTCTATGAGGGGGTAGCTCATGGCTTGCGTTATGCATAACCCTTACAGCATGGCAGAGTAATAAATTCATTACAAAATTGTCGCTCTATAAAAAGATAAACAAATGCTAAAGCAATGGGTAGTAGTAGTAGGAGGAGGAGGGGTTTGTAGGGAGTGTTGGTTCGTGTAGGGAAATGGTGGAAATGTTGGCTGAAAAACATTTTTATTCGCTTGCAAACGGGAAGTCAAAACTTTGGCCCAACGGGAAAATGCACTCAAAAAATAAAGCAACAACAACAACAACAACAATAATCAGAGAAGTGAGAAGAAAACTCGGAAAATTTTCGGAAAATGCGCACAAAATGAGTGTGCAGAAATAATTTAAAAACTTTTCCTATATATATATATATATAGTGAATATATATATATATATATAGACACTCTTTGCGTTGTCATTGTAACTGTTGAAATTTCCCAAAAGGAGTTAATGTTATTTATGAATCATTTGAACAGTTTATACATGGCGTATGAGTAATTTATGGCATGTCTTTCTCTCTCCTTCTCTCTTTCTCTGTCTGTTATTTAAAGCAATTGCAATTGTACAACAAGTTGCAGTAAATGCATAAAATACCAATAAAATACTACAAATTTCAGTATTTCCATATACAAAAGAAAATTGTAAAGTTCCTTTTCATTTTCTCTGAAAAAAAACACACGGGAAATTCATGGAAAAAACTGAGAGAGAGGGAGGAGAAAACCAAAAACTAAATGCATAAAGGAAAATGGATAAAATTTGTCTTTGACTAACTCAGCATGAACTCGTACACGTATGGCTTAACATTTTTAGAACGCCTTTTAAGCATCCTTACGCTATCCTTTGCATTGCATTTTAAGCTGCTGCACACAACAACAGCAACTGCAAAAAAAGAAAATGGAGAATAAAAATATAAAAAAAATATGCCAGAATAAATATGCAACTCCCTGGGGAGGTGTTGACTGCATGTGAAAGACAAAAGCAACTGCAGAGCAAAAAAAATAAATACTACGCATATGCTTCAAATATAATCACATATATTAAGTTAAAGAAAAGCAGTGAGAGAGCGAGATGAAGAGTGGCAAAAAAAGAGCAAATAAAACAACAACATAGAAAAGGATTCGCAAGCTGCTGTATATCCTTTATATGCTGCTGCTGCTGCTGTGTCCTGTAAACGATATGTCATTTAGTCAGTAAGAGCAACTTTTGATTGCGCTACTTTAGTGTTAAGTTTCAACGAGCGCCGAAAGTTGTGCTAAGTTCTTAAGGCTTAAACCATAAAATGTCCTTTTAAATATGGCCATAGCACTTGCTACACAAATTGCTGTGAAAAGCATATAAGCATATGTGAAATTAAAAAAGGGTTTATTACAAATGCTTCTAGCTAACTCCTTGCCTGGTATTAGGCCTGCTGCCAGTTGTCAGTCAGTCAAGCAGTCAATCAGTCAGTTAGTCAGTCACTCAACCAGTTAGTCAGTCAAGGCAGTCAACTGTCTTTTAATTATGTGAGTTAGTCACAACTTCAAGTCTCAATGTGAAGTTGTATGTGACCCTTGACACTCGTGCAACGTTTCATCAGCAACTGCCATCAGCTTGTGGCTGTACAACTAGACGTATACTTAACGAGTGAGCGTATTGTTTTATTTTTTTTGGTGTATGTGAGTAGCGGAATGGATTTTGCTTTAGGCCGCTTAGCTATAGCTTTAGGGCCAGTATATAGTATGTGTATTTGTATCTGTATGTGTGTGTGTGTGTGTGTGTATTGTGCAATTCGTTTATAGAAAATATGCCAACGGCTCTATTATGACTTCTTCAAAAATTTACAGTCTGTTGCTTGGTGCAAAATGGAAGAAGCGTTTTTATATTGCACACACACACACACACACACACACATACATACACATACACATACAATTTTTCACTCGCTTTTTCTTTAGTTTTTTTTCTCATCTTCCGTTTTTTTTTGTGTGTTCTCTCTCCTTTTTTTATATTTTCTTTTCGCTTTGTGTTTGCGTGTGTGTGTTGTGTGGGTGTGTGTGTTGTGTTTGTGGCAAACCGTAGCCAAGTTTGCACTGCAATTATGATTACTGTACGACGTACTCCCGCAGCCAAAACGTTATAGCATAGCAGCTAACCCACTGTATCCCCTCTAGCCCCCTCTTACCAAAAGCTTGCATATTTCTGTGCTCTATTCTGTACTCTGCGGCCGTTTACATGCCTTCTTCGCTCATTTAATGTATTTCGCAAGTTTTTTTCTCTATCCTTTTTTGGTTTTTCTTTTTTTTGTATTTTGTCTTGCAGCTGGCGCTTTTTTTTTGCTTGTTGCTGTTGTTTGGCAGCCGCCGCAGCCGTCGTCGTCGCTGTCGACGTTGCAGCGCTTTTGTTTTTTAGCCGGAAGTTGCTCAAGTGTTAATAATTTCATTATTTCCGCAACGCTGCACCCCATACATACACATACACACATACATACATACACTCACAAACATAGACACACATACACTTATAGATATGTGCAGTTATATAGAGGCACACATATGTGCACGTTACAACTGTGGCTTGCCGACTTTGCTCTTCTGGCATCGGACTTTGCCCGGCTCAGTTTCAATACACTGCCAAAGGATAAAAGGACAACTCTAATGTCGCCTGGGTCACCAAACTTGACATGTTGTCAGCAAAGCAGAAAATCATATCAAAACTGCTGCAGCAACCAGCAGCCAGCTGCAGCAAGTGTTAGGCTTTAAGCTGCTGCCAGCAAAAGGATGCAGCTAAAGCTGTACAACTGTTTAGCAAGGAGCTTAAGGATATGCCACAAAGGTATGATTTAAGTATTTATAGTGTATCCGCTGGTCGGTGTATGCATCATGTGCCACAGCTAGCCGCCGCTATTTTTTCTTGGTTTTTGTCTATAAAAAGGCCAGAAAACTGCTGCATGTGTAATTTTTACGCTTTTCGTGTATGTCCTAGGCGGCATTTGGTATATTTTTTTGTTGTGTTTCTTTTTTCTTTTTTCCTAGCTTTTTTTTTGATTTTCTTATGTGGAAAAAATGTAATTACATACGCCAAAAAGTAGTTGCGTGGGTGGTGGTGGTTATGGTGGATTGTCTAAGCACAGCAACAACAACAACGAAAGAAAGAAAAAAATAACTTGGCACAAGGCACAAGCAAAGCAAAGAAATATATATGCTTTACATCAAAGGATATAATTTAAGGGTCTTAAATAAATTAATACGACGCTTGGTTTAAATTTGAAACTTTTTTAATCTGCTTGCAATGTCTCTGTCTGTGTATGTGTATATATATATGTGTGTGTGTGTGTGTGTGTTGCTAGCAGATAACAAGCAACCATTTGGCTTGAGGCTAAAGGACTTTGTTAACGTATTTTAGGCTCATGTCAAAGACGACGCTTAAAAAACTTTTTGCAGTTGTTACAAATTAGTTTTGCTCATTCGCTTTTACATTTATTTTTAGCTTTACTTTTGTTTCTTGTTTTACCTATTTTCAACTTGATTCTATCTAACTATTGCGGCTAACTAATGAGCGGCATGCTCATCTATATACCTATAAATCAACTACCAAAAACTATGCAACTTTACCAAAAAGCTTACCAACATTTAACTTTATATTTAAACTATAACAAACTGAATAGTTTATAAGTTAAAAATAACTTATTTATATATAAATTTAACAAATTTTGAAGCGTTTTTGAACTTTGGCAAACAATTTTCAAACAATATTCTTAAGCTAGTTGCAGCATTTCTTGCAAGCAACTTGCATTCAGCTTGCAGTGCTTAAAATGCTTATGCTTATATTATTTAAGCCAGTCTATTAACAGCTATAGCTACATATCAAATAAATACCTTTTAAAATAATACCCTATATATATATATATATATTATATATATATTTGTATAAGCAGTAATCTTGCAACTGCTGCATTTCAGTTGATTTCAAAATTTGCACAATTTTTTCAATCTGCCTGGTAAAAAAGTTTTGCTTTTAAATGTGCATTTTTTTTGTTAGACTATTTAAAAAGCATCAGCTACTATACAAATATATATATAAAAAGACAGCTTAAAGCACTACAACAACAACAACAACGATAACAGCAATAACAAAGTGTATACTCAGCATATAGCAGATGGATCATTGTGGAGTGCTTGCCCTCATCCCTCTACAGCCTTTTATCACATGCTTTGAAATGCATGATATTTGCCTGGAATATATATATACTATATATATATATATATATATATATATATGTGTAATGCTTAAATTTGTGTTGGGCGCTCATAACTACCATATGAACATGATGAATTCATAAATATAAATAAACCTTTCATTCCATATGCAATCAGGCGTGTTGCTGCTGTGGTTAGCAATGGCTATTGTGAAAAATGGCTTGTAGTTGACCCAGGACCAGGCCAGTAACAGTTACTACCAGGCTTATCCAGCGCACAAAACTGACCCATACCTAAGCTTACACTTACTCTTACCCTTTACCAGCACTACATCTCCATCCTTCTTCCTCTGTCTCTCTCTTTTACTCATGCTCTGCTCTGTTGTTGGCATTGGGCATCAAAAGCAAACGAAGCAATCAAAATAATGGCGGCAAATGCATACAATGAAAATAATTGCCGGTAATCCTTGGCTACTAATTTCAGCACGCTTCGTTGCTACTGTTTGATTTGTAGTATTTGTTGTTGTTGTTCGGGTTGTTTGTGTTGTTGTTGTTATTGCTGTTATTTTTGTTGTTGCTCATTACAAATGCTGAAAGTTTTAGCGCCCTGCGCTCTGCCACTTTTCATTATTTATGAAAGCTTATTTGGTATGAAAACACAGCGAGTTGTTACACACTTCGTTGCCATAAAACCACAACTAACACACACACACAAACACACACTAACACACATATATAACCATTAGTTGTTACATATATTAAACTGCATAGTTTTGTTTGTATTTATATTTATGTCCTGTGAATTTGGTCTCTGTCTCTGTTTGTGACTGCGTGTGATTAAATTCGTATTTGCTTTATTGTCTCTAATTTAGCAAAAATTCATCATTTGCTGCATTAAGCGCAATTTCATTAAAGATTTATAACGGAATATGTATACATATGTATAGATTACTATATACTATATATAATTAATATATAACTGATATATTTGATTAGTTTTATTAAGTGCTTAGCAGCTACCAATTTGCTTGTGTTTATTTTTTAATTCTATTTTATTTGATTAGTTTAAAGTCTTTAAATTTAATATAATTTAAGCCTTTGTCTATATTTAGTTGATATATTTGAATAATATTAAGTTAAAGTTTAGTTAAATCAATTTTTAATATGCATTTAATTAAATGTTGTGTATTTAAATGAATTTCAGAGTTGCCTGTTGTCGTCGAGCATGTTAGATTTAATTACTAAATATGTGTTGCATAAACAAGTTGCCAAAAAGAGTTGAAAATGAAAACAGCAACAACAACAAACTGACAACCACAGCGACTACAAGCGACTAATTTTGAATGCAAGTTAGAAACAGCAAAAACACAAAAAGGAAAACAGTTTACAATTTTGCCAAACAAAAAAAAAAAAAGGAAAATGAGCAAAGAAAAACACAAAATAAAACAAAAAAATTAAATCAGAATTTGTGGTCCAGCGCAAAACATGCAAGATTCAACCAAACACACACACATGATAGCTGCAACTTTAGTTAGTTGTACATGAAAGTTGCACGAATATGCTATGCACTATAAACAGCAGCACAACTCGCACAGTGGTACAAAATTGCACTGCATCAAGACAAAAGTTTAAGGATTTAAAGGCAATTGAAAATTTCAATTGAGTTGTGGCTGAAGAAAAGGATACAAAAAGCATATTAAACCTAAATATATAAAGAAAGTTTCACGCCTGCTTTACTACATTTATGGGCATGGCATAATAATATGGCCAAGTGGCAGCATATCTGTTGGCCATCAACTATATACTATGCTACCCCAAAAACGAATATGCCCTTTAATCGTTTTGGGTACATCCTATAAATGTTTATAAACACCCGATACAAAAATGAGACGCAAAAAAAAGAAGAGAAAGAACGAGAAAAACCAAAATGAAACTAGCGCAGATAACAAAAACTTGTTTAGCAACCATTTTGTTGTTGTTGTTGTTGTTGTTGTGGCTGTTGTTGTTGTAGTTGTTTCGTTTGGTGTTTTATCGTTTGGCAACGCTGCTGGTTGTCCACATGTAGCATACAACATATAGCAGCATACAGAGAGAGGCGGCAGCCTGCCGACATGGAGCTTGGACTGTCCAGAGCCAAGGACCAGGGACCAGGACCAGGCGCCATGCCGTGTTACTGTCTAAAACTGTTTACACATACATAAATATGTAACTCTATATGTATATCTATATCTATGTGTGTGTGTGTGTGTGTGTGTGTGTGTGTAAGCATGCATGCTGTGTTATGTCTAGCATTTTCTTGTGGCCAAGTTTTGTCGCCATTTTGACCATTTCTGTATAGAAGCAAAATATATTTATTACACGTCAACTGTACACTGCGTGTTGCTAATGATTTTAACTTCAGGTTAAAGTCAACAGCTAACACACACACACACACACACACACATAAATACAAAACTTAAATCATAACATTTAACTGGTTTTTGTTTTTGGCTTTTAGTTTAGACTGATGATATAGATGTTGCTGTTGCTGTTGTTGTTGCTCTCATTTCAATAGTCCCCAACCACAAAGCCAAATACATAATTCTTGAAATATATAACATAAATTTGCACAAGTTGCCTTTGACTATACAGCCTGGTTGCTGGGGCAAGCAAGAAGCAGCAATAGCAGCAGCAGCACCAACAGCAGCAGCAGAAATAGAATAGTATAATAGTAGAATATTATGAAAAGAAAGACCGAGCGAGCGAGAGAAAAGGATGAAGAAAAAAAACTGTGGCACTGCAGCTTTCACTTTTCGCGCTTAAATTAATCCTTAGAGTGTTGCTTGCTTTTCCTTTTTTGCTTTTCGCATTTTCCTTTTGCCGTTTTCAAATTATCGTTCCCAAGTTGTATAGACAAATGTGCCAAGTCTCTAAACTACTTGGCGTGAAAATTGCGTTGCGTGGTTCCATTTACCGAATTGTCCTTGTACCTAGTTCTGCATCTACTGATGCTACTGCTGCTATTGCAATTGCAATTGCTGTTAGCATGCTTGCAACAACAGCAGCAACAGCAACAACAACAACAATAAATAAATTGAAAATCCAGCAAAATTTTTACTAACAATGCAAAAATGTTTTAAACTATGCATTTTAACTAAGCATTCTTCAGGGATTACTGTATATATATATATATATATATATGGTGTTATATATATATATATATATGGTGTATATATATACATATATATGGTGTATATATATATTTTATATATTTTGTATGAAATTGTCATGAATTGTTTGCTTTTTAAGCGCTTTACTGCAGCTTCAATGCGCTAATCGCATTGATTGACACTCAGTTTTATCAATGACGTCAATTGAATTGAAATGTTTTGTCTTTAAAAAGAAATTTTTTATTTAAAATTAACATAAAATCATTTGCATTTAATTTAATCAAAGCTAGAGCTATAATTAAAAGCTAAACAATTTTATTTATTTAATTAATACAAAGCATTTGACTAATGTATAATAACATTAGCTGAAAGTGTTTGCCATATCATATTGATTTGGTCAAAGAGGTCCCGGCCTAGGACTGAGTTTTGTACGCACCACTATCAGCCAGTGCTCAGTCTTGCGATTCGATTTTGTGGTATCAGGATTCGTCTAATATAACTGTGGCAGGTCATGCATATATCCTGATAGCAGCAATAGTTGGTTTGTTAACCACCAACTTATTAGCCACCGACAGTTTGCTGCATGGGTTGAACAGCCAGAAATGTTTAGCCACAGCAGCCCTTATGTGGTTTCTCACGGCAGTAATATGCTCCGCAAATGTGTATCTCCTGTCAAGGATCAACCCTGCTCATTGCAGGGGGTGTAGACCGCCGCAGAATTAAGCATACATTGGAGGTCATATATTTTATATTAAAAATAATATAATAATTAAAGTTTCTGTATACCTATATAAATAATATGAAAAAAAATAAACAAATAATACCCTCTAAGATAAACACTGATTAAATCTGGATTAAGATAATATATTTTATATATAAGTTGATAAAATTAAGAAACTATATGTATTTAAATATAAATATATGATAAGAAACAAAATAAAAAAAATTAAAATAAATAAATATTTAAATATAAACAATGGTCTTTTTATTTAACCACAAACACCAACTTGAAAGATTATTGTAAAATTCGCAGGACTCGTAAGGTTCAGTACTAATGTTCGCCGTTAAAAAACAACAACAATTTTGGTTTGCAGATTTCGGAATTTTGTCAAATTTTACAATGAATGTCCTTGCGAATTTACGTGCAAATTAAGAAGCTCTTCCTTAGCTTTCGATTGACAACAAGCACGCTGCGCTACGTCTTGTAGTTAACAAGCTATTAACAAATTTCCCTCTGTGCCTGTGTGTGTGTGCGGCAAGTCGAATTATGACAAATTTTCGACAAGCAATTTGCAGCTTTATCCATTTTAAAGTAACAGGCGAACAGAATTAAATGGACAAAAACAAATTTTTTATGTTTTGAAGTTAAAGCAAAAAATTTTGTTTACATATATTAAAATATAAAATATATAATTATAACTTATAACATATAAAAACTCATACAGAAGAATAAAAACTCAAGCAAATATTATTCTAAGTGCTGAATCATTCAAAATTGCTCAGCACCAAAAATCTCACTCAATTGGACTGCATTCACTCATATGTTCCCATAACAACTGAGTCAATTTGTACTACCCTTACCTCTAACCAAGGCATTCAGTAGGATTCCATAACTTCATTGCGCACAAATGCATACAAAACGAATTCATAGGACAAGTCGAAATATTCAACGATTGAAAGATAAGAGCTATATAAAAATAAAACAAACTCTTCTAGTAGCTAACGCATCTACCGAATACACAAAAAAGAACGAAGAAGTGGCGAACACAAAGCAAACGATATTTACCGTTACTTAAAGGTCGGACATAAATCGAACAGCGTTGCACAGTGTGTTGCATGCTTTGAAAATTTAGAATAACTTCATTAGCTGAGTTGAGCTTAAGATTATAATTTCTCTTAGTAGGATATAATAATATAAATATATTATATTACAAAATAGTGTATAAAACAATATTATAATATATATGAAAGGTAAATATTTAAATGTAAAAAAAGATTCACTCACCTGCCCTTGCAATTTGTATGTATTTGCGCTGTAATTTGCAATTCGAAAAATATTTAAATTATTAGACACAAAAAAAAAAGACCAAAAACACATTTAACTTATTTTCACACATTAAACTTGCATTTTGCTACACTGCGCACATACATAATCTTTTCTTCATTCTCTTTTCACACCTCAAAAAAAAAACCTATGCTTAAAGTTTTCAAACTCAAATTTGCGCTTCTTTGCCGCTTTCCTTCATGAATTAATGGCTTATATAACTATATTTTTTCATACAATAATATAAATTACTGAATACTTGTACTAGCACTAAAACAAAACACTAAACTAGGACTATATTAAACCGATCCAGTAAGCCGTATTAAACTAAAGCAGCTTCACCGCACGGCATATTGGCTGCTTGACCTTCGATGGCAGACTGAAATCTACAAAAAATAGTTCAATGCTCTTTCTTCCTATTTAATCTTCTCTCAAATATTCAGTGCATTTTGCTTATTAAAATTTTGCTCTAAATTAGAGCTGAGAGTTTTTATATTAAATAAAATAATATCATTTTTAATTTTCATTGTGAATATTTTTATAATTTTTTTTTCTTTTTCGATGCGAAATGTTTACGAATATGCTTACGAGTCCTGTAAATGGTTAACAACAACAAGAGACGGAAAAATGTTGTTGTAAAAATCAACAAAAAGCCGAATAAATTAAGACTTATACCAGGCGAACAGAATCGTCAGCAGGTGCATTCTTAACAACTAAAAGTATGCTACATTTTTTTATTAGTAGCCAATGCACCAACCTTCTGTACATTGCACCTGCTGATTACTTTGAGACCAACTCCCAACTGCCGATTCTTTTCGCTTAATTAATTTTTTTTTCAAGACTGAGTTAATGACCATTTTTGCAAGGATATGCAAAAATATAAAAATAAAAGGACTTTAATGGTTAAAATTACTATTTTCTTGCTTAAATTAGCTATAGTTTTGCCAATTTTATAACTTGTTATAATTACAGGATAAGAATAATTTTAAACATTTAGCATCTAAGAAAAAAAAAAAATATTCACAATGCAAATTAAAAATGATCTTATTTTATTTAATACAAAAACTCTCAGCTGTAATTTAGAGCAAAATTTTAATATGTAAAAAGCACTCATTTTGTGAGTGATCGTTATTATTGTAGTATAGTGCAACTGCAAGATCAAATAGGAAGAGGGAACATTGAATTTTTTTTTGTAGATTTCAGTCTGCCATCCAAGGTCAAGCAGCCAATATGCCGTGCAGTGAAGCTGCGATAGTTTAATACGGCTTAGTGGATCGGTTTAATATAGTCCAAGTTTAGTGTTTTGTTTTAGTGCTAGTACAAGTATTCAGTAATTAATATTATTGTATGAAAAAATATAGTTATATAAGCCAATAATTCATGAAGGAAAGCGGCAAAGAATGGCAAATTTGTGTTTGAAAATTTTAAGCATAGGATTTTTTTTTCGAGGTGTAAAAAGAGAATGAAGAAAAGATTATGTATGTGCGCAGTGTAGCAAAATGCAAGTTTAATGTGTGAAAATAAGTTAAATGTGTTTTTGTTTATTTTTTTTTTTTGTGTCTAATAATTAAAATGTTTTTACATTATAAAGCAAGCTCAGGTGAGTGAAACATTTTTTTAATTTAAATATTTACCTTTCGTATATATTATAATATTATTTAATACACTATTTTTTAATATAATATATTTAAATTATTAACTTCAACTTAGCTAGTGAAAATGTTCTAAATTTTCAAAGTATGCAACACACTGTGCAACGCTGTTCGATTTATGTCCGACCTTTAAGTAACGGTAAATATCGTTTGCTTTGAGTTCGCCACTTCTTCGTTCTTTTTTGTGTATTCGGTAGATGCGTTAGCTACTAGAAGAGTTTGTTTTATTTTTATATAGCTCTTATCTTTCAATCGTTGAATATTTCGACTAGTCCTATGTTTTCGTTTTTTATGCATTTGTGCGCAATGAAGTTAAGGAATCTTACTGCATGCCTTGGTAAATGGTAAGGGGTAAGGTAGTACAAATTGACTCAGTTGTTATGGGAACATATGAGTGAATGCAGTCCAATTGAGTGAGATTTTTGGTACTGATTTTTGCTCTCTTGTTGTTGTCGAAGATTCTTGATAATTTTTAAATTTCTATAACTTGGTTAACTAAGGACCGATCGCTTTGACGGACGGTGTGTTAGTATTGGCTTAAGACATATCATATGCTATATTTTACTCTGATAAAGCAAGTGGGCGTGCCACCGCCCATACAGTTCAAAAAGTAAATGTATGCATAATTTGGCTGTTTTTCACGCAGCGGCATGAAAAATGGTTTAAAGGTAAATTACACTCGTACAATTAATTTGTTTTTTTATTATTATTATTTTTAATATATTTATTGTATTTTTTTATATATTTATTTTAAAATTATTTTATTTTTATTTAAACTTTTTTTTTTAATCTTTAAACAAGATTTCTATAAATTGAATTATTATTATTATTACTTTATTATAATTTTTTAAATTAAAGAGATTTTTGAGAACAAGTTTCCAAGGGTTTTAAACCATTGTAAGTGGCTTTAGCTTGGTCCGAAACTCGAAACTTGCAGCAAACCGCACAAAATTCGCTCCATATAATCAGTTGCTGCAACTGAAGTTATACTTAGCCATTATGCAGCTTTGGCAGCAATTGACCCAATTGCAGTGCCAGCATTTTAATGTACATACACACACACATACATACACATACATATACATATACATATTTATAATTATATACCAATACATATATACATATATTATATACATGTCTTTTGCTACTGTTTGGTGACTTTCTAATTAAGCCAGTTGATAGAAGTGGCCACCGAATGTGTCTCCATTGTGTGATTAACGCATAACTTTACGAATATAAAATACTATATATATATACATATATATACGTGTGTGTATATAGAGTTTGGTGTTGAATTTCGTTGTCAATTATAAGCTTGCAATTTGCTAATGTAAATTAATTAGCAACTGTAACCCAAGCGCTGGTCGCTGTGGTGAGCAGTTCATTAAGCGCGAAACTATTTTTTATGTTTTCGTTCTTATTTTTTTTCTTTTTTTTTTTGTGGTTAACACTAAAAAGTTACTCCGGGCTAACATATATAGAAATTAGTTTTATTTTCCAGCAGTAAACAGTAAAAAAAGGAAGGAAACATGAAATACAACTCATTAACGCACGTCAGAGGTAAAAATCACAAATATATATATATATATATATATATATATATTAAGTACACGCCACGTGGCAGGAAGTATACAAAACGAGAGAGGAACTGAAGAGAAATGCAAATAACATTTGTAACGGGACAGCAATAACAAGACCATAAGAACAATATCAAGTCCATTGTACTCGAAAAGTAAAACGAAGAAGAAAAACACAGAAAAAAGGGTTAAGGACATGAATAATTTTTGTTGCTGTTGTGTCCTGTTGTGATGTTGTTCTGTTGAGCTGTTGTGCTGTTGTTTTGCTTGTTGTTATTGTCGACGTTTCCCGTTTTAAGTGACACTTGCGTAATTTCGACAGGTGCTAAGAAAGCAAAAGACGACACTTTATACAAAGCGTTAAGGATAAACAAAAGGTGCGGCAATGGAAAGCTGAAACCGAAAAACGAAAAATTAAAACCAAAAAAAAAGGAAAACCAAAGTGAATCCTTGCCAGTAGCAGCAGCAGCAGCAACAGCAACAGCAGCAGCATCATCATCAACAGCAATACGAATAAGAAAGAAGAAAGTAGCAGTAAAAACGAATAAAGGAAAACTTCGTTGAACAACAATTACACTGAGCGGATGTGAAGGTTGATGGTTGGTAGAGGGGTAGGGGGGGATAACGGACATTGTACAGCTGTTTGTATTGTTCTGAAAAAATAAAGAGTAAAAATAAGCAGCAGCAACAGCAGAAGGAGCAACAACAAGACAACAAAAAAATTACTTTCCTTATTACACAATGCAATAAAAATAAATGTAAAAATAAAAGTAAATAATAATAAAGAAATAATAATAATAATGATAATAATACAAGTAATAATAGTTACAAGCGTTGCGCACAATGACAGATTTGTCTTCCTTTTCTTCTTCGTTTCTTTGGCGCAACACGTGCGGAAATAAATAGCAACTTTTCGCCACAGCAGCAGCAACAGCAACAGTAACAAAGAGGAAGCAGTTGCACTAAGTTGCAACAGTGACAGCAACAGCAACAGCAACAGAGCATCTTTATCATCATCAAAATGAAGAACATCATTATTAGCAACATCAACATCATCACAGAACTGACAGCAATGCAAATTTTTGCAAATTAGTTGCACTTTAGTGTTATTTAGTGCATAAAGCGTCGCGACTCGCAGCTGCATGACAAATTAGCAGCTAAATAAAGTGCTACACTCTGCTATTATAAGAAAAATACGTAACATTTCAGGGCTTATATGCAGTATTATACTAAAAAAATATATATATATATGAAAAAAAGAGACCAACTCCCACTCCCCCCCCCCCCCCCTCCTCCTACGACCACTAACAAAAGAGCAACAACAGGAACCTACAACTGCCTAACATGTGCACAGATTTAGTGAGTGCGATCCATTTATGTTGCTGTTGCTGCTGCTGTTCCTATGCAGACACATTGACACTACTCCATGTGTGTCTGTGTGTGTGTGTGTTTGTGTGTATAGTATGATAGAGTGTATGTGTTGTTATATTTCCAGTTTGCGGCAGTCCGCAGTCGTTAGTCGTGAGCCGTTTTATGTATTTGTTTGTTTTCTTTTTGCACTCTCTCTCTCTCTCTCTCTCTCTGTCTTTTTGTTCTCTTCTTTCATTTCTATTGTGTTGTTGCTCTGCTGTGTTTTTGCTGCGTTTTTTTTTTTTTTTTTGAGTTTGCCATACAGTTGGCTGCCTGGCAATTGTTTGGCCTAAAAGTATGCTACTTGTTTCACTGATTTCGCATGCACTAACACACACACAAACACAAACACACACTAACATACACATATATATACATCTATATGTATGGTTGCTGAACAAACCGCATACAGCTCAAAAAAAATAACAGCTACAACGACATGCAAGTGAGCAAACGTCCACAGTTGTCGACGTTGAAGTTGCTAACGCAACCGCAGGGTTGCCTCTAAAAACAAAAACAACAACAACAACAACAACAATACCAGCAGCAACAACATGCCCAACAGCAACAATAACAACAACAACAACATGCAGAGCCAGTGTAAGTGTAGTAGTAAAGTCGTGTACACAAAAGTTTAACAAAGTTGCAGGCATTCAGCTCACACACACACACATACATACACGCACACACACACACAAACATCACGCATACACTTACATAAAACATATAGCACAGATTTTGTTGTAAGTATTCTTGTATACTTGTTAAATATTAATTAAAATATGCGCATTTGTTGTTCCCCTGTTTATACCTTACAATTTGTGCCTGTTTCCATACTCCGCCCCCTCCCCCACTTACTACCACCCACTGCCAAGAACTTTGATTGTATTACCCAAAAATAGTTTTTTACTTAGTTGGTTTTTGTTTTACTCCATTTGAATTTAGTTGAATCCATTGAAACGTGCAGACAATTTGATAAATATGCAGCGATAGGATGTGCAGGCTTCGCATTCCTTTCAGCTGCCTGTTATGTTATGTTGCGTATGTGTGTGGAAGTGTTTGTGTGTGTGCCTGTGTATGTTAGCTTGTCACATAGTTTATTGGACAGCATTGGTAAGCACTGGGTAAAAATAATATGGACACTTCCGGAATAAAGCCACAAAATGCTTTCACTATAACAAAAATCATAGCATACTTTTTAGCTGGAAATTGCATTTTCACATAAATTTCAATGATTTTATGCATAAAATTGGTAAATTTCTTTTTAATATATTTATTTATTTATTTATTTAGAGTTCTTTTTTAAGCTTACATAATAGCATATATAACTTTTAGTTTTCCGTATTGTTTAAATTTATTTTACTAAATTACATTTGTTGTGTGTTGCATGTTGTGTGTGTTGTTTGTTTGTGTTGTGTGTTGCCAAAAAATATTTAACGCACTTTCCGTTCGCATTTGCATTTGCAGCAGATTTATAAAACTTTTCCTCTTACTCATGTCTTACTATTTTTCATCATTCGCTCTTTTGTTTCATTTCTTTTTTTGCTGTCGTTTACAACGCGTTGCGATTTCAACAACAAAAATAAGAAAACAAAACAGAATAAAAAATAAAAATGAGATGAAAATAAATTGTAATGCAAATAAAATGCAAGGCAAAACAATTGAAAATAGTTTTTCCTGCAAAATTTACAAACTGCATTTAAAATACATATTTGGATATTGTGCGTGTATATGTGTGTCTGTGTGTGTGTGTGTGTGTGTATATGATAAAGTTGAGCATAGAAAAAAAATGCAAAGTTTTTCTGAATGATATTTAAAGGTTTTTTGTTTGTTTTTCGTTTTTTTTTTCTTTGTTTGCTGCACATCAATCTCATATCGCAATCTCGGACAAAGGACGCGGGATTAAGGCACAGCAATGGTAATTAATAATAAAATTAACTTAATTGCAGGGTATTTTGCTTATGGGCAAAATAAATTCACTATTAATTGCTCTGACGACACGACGCTGGCGTTGACGTTGGCATCAAAGAAGATTTAACAAAAAAATTCTTTTAAATTTTTTATACGAATAGTCGCTATTTTGGCTTACTTAAGGTTGCTGGCTATAAAGTGGAGTATATGTGTGTTTGTGTGTGTTTTTTCATGGCAGCAGGCGGGGATTAAAGCGGCCCATGAAAAGTATCATGCCCGTCGGATTGTGGCGCACAAAATAGAGGAAAGGCTTATCGAAACGCAGCCGCGGTGCATCGGGCACACGCGCCTGACGTGGACGCAGTGGCAAGGGCAATTCCAGATACTTGGGATCCAGTAGATCATCATAGAAGCCACGTCCTAGTGCCGACTCCTGCACCAATGAACCAAAGTCTACAATAGCCTCGGACGAATCATAGGCATCATCATCGGTGGCATCCACATCCTTATTACGTTTACGCAGGGGCGGAGCCGGATACATTTCCACATGATGATGATCCGAGATCTTGTCCTCGCCACATGTGCTGAAGGTATTGATCTGTATCATATCGGACAAGAAGATATCGCGATTACCAGCTCCGGTTAGACCACGTAAGTCGGCAAAGTCCGATTTGAAGAGACCCTTGAGACCCATCTTCTGCAGACCCAGCGATGCATTGACAAAGGAACGATGGGAGAAACGTGGTAGCTGCACTTCCATGCCTGGACGATCCATGAGCGATGTCAGTAGATTGCTCCAGGCATTTTCCTTGCTAAAGGCCAAATCCACCAAATTACGTTCCAAGCGATCCAAATTGTCTGTAGGCGACACCGAGCTCTGATGTCCGGGCATAACATAAATGGTGCTCACCGTATCCTGTATGCGTCCAAAGGCCACGACGGTAGCATCTAGATTGGGCTCATAGCCAGCCGTGAAGCCAGAGCGATAGAGCACAGCGGGTATGGGCACTAGACGACGTTGACGCACTGTAGGATGAACCTGGAAGAACATTTCACCATCACGATCCGCTGTGGAGCCACGTGTACAATCTGTCTGGAAGAGATTAGCGGATATTGTGGCCAATGGACCATTAACCCAAACACTATTCGTGCGCAAGTACTCTAATACTTTGCCCATGGTATGACGCTTCACTAACAGATTGGTGCGACGACGCACTATATCATTGACCACATGGAAATTAACCTCCTCTACATGACCAGCATACAGCTGTTGAGTCTTCTCCTTGAAGAAGGGTAAGATCTTGCCATTGGCACGATCACTGAAGATCTCCCGCACAAAGGCAGCTGTAGCAATATCACCTTCCATGGACTGCTCCACGGCATTGGTTATGTTTCTGAAGATCAGGTGGGGATTAAAGGTAACCATATCATCTAGCTTCAGTATCTCATTCATTTCACCGGAAGTGCTGCCGCGTGCACCCAGGAAGACCATGGATAACATGGAGGTCAGTGCGAATGGTGACATGACCACACTTCTGGCTGAGCTTATCTTCTCTGAGGTGATGGCCTTCCAGTAGCTAAAAGCCAGTTCATTGCATAAACGCGCAAAGGATTGTACATCCTCATCCAATAGATAAGTGGATGCTTCTAGGCCCTGTGAGCTTTGAGGACTTGGCTCCAATTTAACCGGTGGACGCGTTGCCTGTGTAGAGGTGGCCATTAGATTGGTCAACGAGGCAGGACGCAGCATGGGGCGCTGCTGTGACTGTGCCAGACTATTGGCATTGTAGGGCAAACCCTTTGGAGGCTGTGGCTCCAGCTGATTGTAGCCACCCAACAGTGAGGGCTGCACATAGTAGGAAACTGGCTTCAGGGTATGCAGACGCTTAGTTGGAGCTGCTGTTGTTGTCGTCGTTGTTGTCCTAGTTACGGGTCTTTCAGTAGTTGTTGTTGTGGTAGTTGAGGTGGTGGTGGTGGTGCTGCTGCTGGTGCTGCTGGGCTGTTGATAGCTTCCTTGATCCTCTTCATCTTCCTCATCTGGCTGGTCAGCAGCCTGATTGCCATAACTGGCCAATGGCAATGTTACCTTATAGTTTTGTTGCTCTTCCGCCTGCTGCTGTTGTTGGGAATCCTCCTCGGACTGTTTCACTTCAGTGGACTTTATTGTGCTTTTATCCACATTTATGTATTCAGGCTGTTGAGGTCTGACTATTGTGGCCGTAGTCTCACCCAGTTTTACGTAGGGATCCTCATCAACTAGGTCATATTTTTGTACAGTTGGTAAATCCTCATCCGTTAGAATTGCTGTCAGCTCTTCGCTTATATCTTCTAGGGAATCCTCATTTAATTCTAAAGCTTTTATGGTGCTCGTTTCGAGCTTTTCCGTGACTTGCCCTGAACTGAGAGACACATCCGATTCAGATGATACGACGGACATATCGTCGTGCACTTCCGTGGCAGACTCCCCGCTGGCTATCGTTGTTGACAGCTCCTTGCTGTCAGTTGTTGTTTGCTCCTGTTCCTTTTGCTCCTCCTCCTTGGCTGGTTGTGCGGTATATTGTGGTTGCAGTTGGGCTGCATTGACTGCATTATCATACTCAACACTTTGTTGCATAAGTTCCTCTGTTTGCGTTTCTTCACTTTTCTCCGTTTGTTTTTCCAGCTCCTGCTCTTGTCCCTTTTCCAGCTCCTGTTCCTTCAGCTGCTCCGTTGATGTTTGCTCTTGTGCGTCCTGGTAAACATTCGTTGACGCAGCTGCTGCTACTGATTCTGCTACTGTTGTTCCTTGCTGCTCCTCAGCTGCTGGCACCTGCGTTTGGTACGTCTCCTGCATTACCTCCGCCCTGTCTGTTGAGGACATTTCGCTGGCTTCCGCTAGAGCTTGTTCGTTGTAACCATTTGTCAACATTTCGGGCATCTGCTCCTCGCTCTCTCGTTCCGTATAGTTATTGTACTCTGGTGCTTCGGGCTTTGCTTCGGTCTTTAGCTGTTCGTCGCCTATTGAACCTGTGGAGCCTGTGTAACCCGTGGAGCCGGTTAATGCTGTGTCTTCACTGGCCGTGGTCTCTTTGTTCTCCTCATATTGTTGCATTTGCTCCGTGGTTGCCTCATCGCTAACAGCTGCTTCGGTTGTGTATATTGCCTGCGGTGCTATGGTCTCTTGCTTCTGCTGTTCCAGCTCCTGGCCGTACTTTTGCTCCTCCTCGAGTACTTCCTGCTTGAGTGGAGCTTCAGTTGGTTTTAATAGTGGTATCTGCTCCAGCCTCTCCCGTTCAAACATTTGCTGCTCATCATCTTCGTTCTGTTGTTGTTGCGCATAAATTTGCGATAGCGATAACACAGGCACCCTGTACGTGGTGCTCTCCACGTGGCTTGCTGGCATTGCATTGAGGTAGGCGGCTTCCTGTTTAATGAGCTCCTCCTTGCTTGGTATTATGGTTGTGATTTCCTGTGCTGCTGGCTGCACTGCTGCAACTTTCTGTGCCTCCTGAATGTGTGGTTTTAGGAATGATGTGTTGAGCTGCGCATAGTTGGTCAAGCGATGTGAATCATCTGGCTGACTTGGTGGCTTGTATTGTTCATCTTGATTGGTTATTTGCTGTATGACATCGGACATGAGAAAGTCCAGCTCATCCTTTGTTTCATTGGAGTTCATAAACACATCGGAGACCAACGTATTGCTGCCATCGACCAATGTGGATGCAACTGTTGCTGCCTGTGTCTGGAAATCGCCCATAGAGATTTGATCCGATGGTTTCAATACCTCCAAATTCAACTGTTGCACCAGATTGGCTATCATTGGTGTGACCTCGGTGCTATCATCATCATCAGCAGCTGTGGTGCTAGTAGATACGGGAAGACGTGCTATGGCCTCGGTGGTTGTCTCTGTGCTCAACTGCATTTGTTGCGGATAGTCACCAGCATTGCTGGCTGTGGATGCCTCTGGCTCCTCAGCTAGATCAGTTACCACAGCTTCCGGCAATTCAGCATACAGTGGCTCAAACTTGACCACATGATTAGCTTCCGCTGGTTTCAGTGTGGTAATCTCGGCCTCGCTCTCGATTTCTGTTTCCTCATATTGAGCCATTGGTGTGGTCACCAGGAATTGCGTATTATTGGGAAGCTCTGTAGTCTCCGGTTCCTCAGCTGGATGCGCTGTATTCACGGCTGGCAGCGGATCATATACTGGTGGTTCCTTGGTCACCGTAAAGTATTGTGGTCTGGCGGTTATCACTACAACGGGAGTTTGTTCCTCGGGGTTAAGCTCGACGCTACTATGTGTCGTATCCATTTCTACGTGCTTTATGTTGGAAGTCTCTGTGGAGTCACCGAACTCATCGCTTGTACTCTTATCCTCCTCATCCAACATGGTGGCCAGTGTGCTGCCTCCGTAGTGTGCGGTCAATGGTTTAATTGTGGTCACAATCGTTGTCAACTTTGCTGGTGTTGTTGTTGATGTCGTTGTCGATGTTGTTGTCGGCGATGTTGTTGTTGATGCTGTTGTTGTTGATGTTGTCGTTGAGCTGCTGACGTGTATCTTCTTTTTGTTGGCCAAAGTTTCGATTTGCTCCTCACTGTCGGCGCTGTCATATTTAACTGGTCCAATGGTCTGCATGGGATGCTCATCCCTCTTGTCATTGGACATTAGACTTTGGGTTAGGCTTTGGACAATTTGATCCATGGAAAGTATCTGATCCGGTGACAGCTGTGGTGCTGGTGATGGTGAACTTTGCTGCAATTGTTGTTGCATCAATGCCAGGGACAATAATGGTTGTTTCTTCAGCTGCATTGTCTCCTCATGGGGAATAGTTATAGGCAGATTGTCACTGGCTTCAGCATTGTAGCTGGGCACGGGATAGACAGGTGCATGTGTGGTGCTAGTTGTGGTTGTGGTTGTTGCTGGGGTGGTGCTGGTTGTGGTTATAGGTTTAGCTGGTAAGGCATTAACAATTCCATAGCTTTCGGTATGTTGGATTGTGGTGTAGGTGGACAGCTTGGCGGATTCGGTGGTTCCTGCATTATGCACAGGTTTGCTATGAACTCTATTGTGGTGCTGTGTGGTGGGTCGCTTGGTTGTGCTGGCATGTGCAGGTTTTCCATTTAGTTTTTGATGATGCAACGCTGGTGAACGTCTGGTGGTTGTCGCTGGAGCAGCTGTTGTTGTGGTGGTTGCAGCTGTTGTTGTGGTGGTTGCAGCTGTTGTGGTGGTGGTTGCAGCTGTTGTAGTAGTTGTAGGTTCAGCTGTGGTTGTGCTTGGCTCGGGATAACCAGAGCTAGCAGCTGGATCCTCCTCAGATGCGTGCTCATGCTCTGGTTCAGTAGCAACAGTTGTTGTGGTGCTGCTGACTGGTACTTCCGTTGTTGTTGTTGTACTGGTGCTGGTGGTGATGCTGCTACTTGCTGCTCCTGTAGGCTTTGGCTTCTTGTGCGGGCGCTGTGGACGCTTAGGCCTCTGTGTGCTCACCTCCTGTTGCTGTGGTGCAGAGCCTTCGGCTATGGGATCTATGGGTGGTGGCACGGGCTTGGGCTTGCTCGTTGGCTTACGCTTTGGCTTGGAGGGTTTGTTGCCGCTAGTGGTGCCTGTTTGTCCTGGTGTGCGTGTGGGCTTGCGCTTCTTCTTTTTCTGTGTGGTGGACACTGGCGCGTGTGCTGTTGTTGTTGAGGTTTCTGTGGTTGCTGCGACTGTTTTGGACGCCTCTGTAGTGGAGCTAACTGCAGCTGTATTAGGATCTTGAGTAGTTGTCGTAGTTGTGGTGGTACTGCTTGGTTTTCGCTTGCCCTTTTGCTTGCTGCCAGTGGTGCTGCTTGTGGTGCTACCATTGCCATTTGCATTGCCATTGGGTTTCTTGCCGCGAATTGGCTGACTTGGCTTACGCTGTCCATTGGTAGGTTTCTTGGCCAGCTGCTGGGTGGTGACAGCCTTCTCTGTGGTGGCCTTGAAGGCAGTGCTAGGAGATCCAGCACTGGTGGAGGAGGTGGGCGTATGTATGATCTCCTGATTGTTGTAGAAGACTCGTCGCGTTGTGGTCTCCGGCTTGGTGGTGCTGACGGACAACTTCTGGTAGACTGGCTGCATGTTGAGGTTATTGAAATCCTGCAGACTTGCACTTGCCGTGGCCAATTGATATTGCTGTATGCCTGTGTATACGGATTCCATGGGATCGAGTTCCTCCTGCACAACTTGGGGAGTTGTTTCAGTGGTGCTTGTTGTGGTGCTGGTTCTGCGCTTAGTACCTGGCTTACGCTTGGCTGGTTTTGGTTTCTTGGTGGTTTTAGGTGGTGTTGGCGCTGCCTTGGTGGAGGTATCCACTAGCTCTGATTCAGGTGTCATCACAATTTGTTGGGGCTTCTGCTGCAGAAAGAGATCCGTGCCAGTGTTACCAAAGATAGCAGGCAATATGAGTGACCAGGAGGAGGAAACGTCGGGTGTATCCAGCACAGGCAGCAGCTCACCGGAGCTGTTCTTGGTGGAGCTGCTGGCCACCTCCTTATTGAGCACATTCTGTACACTGTCCACAATATCCTGTAGCTTCTTCTCGGGCTCCTGCTGCTGATTCGGGGGTGTGTGTATAATCGAAGGTCCTTCACCATCTCCATTGGCCACAATGCTCTGTATTTCTGCCATGGTCATCAAACGTTTGATAAGCTCACCATGTTCATCAAAGGTATAGAACTCATAGCGATCCGGATTGAGTAGATCTATGGGACTGGCCACCTGCAGTGATGGTTGTGGCTTGGGCACCTTCTGTCCCAGAGCATCTGTAAATTGTGGTTCATTGCCATCGAGTACAACAGAAACAGACGAAAGCGCACTAAAAGAGAGAAAAGAAAATGCGGAAAATAGAAATGAGAAATGGATATGGACATATGTAGCAATATGGAGTGGCAAAGCATTGATTGATGCCATAGTAAATGCGATTAAGTTTTTATATTGAGTAGAAATTGTAGTCACAGTTTGTCTGTTGTACAAGTGCAAGTCATGCTGCATACTTTGCGGCGCATACGCTGGCATTTTAATAGAAATTGAATGGTATGCAATTCCTGCAGAAAGTCACACAGTCACGCTCCAATGATGCACTGCACACACACAGCATTTGCATCTGCCCCAGAGTGTAGTTAGTTAACATATACACACGTACACACATACCACACTCATATATATGTATGTGTGTACATGTATGTCTATATGCAGTTAGTTCTAAAACATTTTACATGTATGACAGCGAACACATCATTAACATTTTAGCACGTGAGCCTGGCATGATGCCTCATCATATGCAGCTGCTGCAACGGCTGTAACTACATATAGTAATATGTAGATATATGTCGGTTATCTGTCTATCCATATATATATATATATATATATTTATATATACATATATATATATATATATATCTGTCTTTATATATCTCCTCTCTATGCAAGTGATTATCTAGCTTAAAAATTACTTTTGCACAAAATTCACTTTGCATTTTGCGTCAAAAATATTTTTCATAATTTAGTAGTAACTGATAATGTATGTATATACCAAAGATATAGCAAGGATATAGCAAATATATATATAAATATTTTTTTTAAATATTTATGATTTTTAATTATTATGCAGCTATATTTTAGGGATTAAATTTTTGGCATAATTGCAAATAATTTAAAGTATTTTAACATTTAATTACTTTTGTTTCAATTGATTCATAACCAATAAAAATTGAAATATAATATATTTATATATATATATAATAAAATATGCAAAATATGCCTGAATAACAATGAAAATAATTAATTTGACATTTTTCTATCAATATTGATTCTATAATATAATTTAATTATTGCATTTCTGTTGCTTTAAAAAAGCAAATAAAATGTTTGCACACACAAAAAGAAAAGAGAGAGAGAGGAGAGAAAAAAGTAGTAAAAATTTAAAATATTTAAATAATAATAAAAACAATAATAACTGACAATGGAAATATAAATATAAAATACAAAAATAAATTCAAATATTATTTATATATATCTTTTTTGGTTACGTACATGAAAGATACATTATATTATAATGATTATAACGAAATGAATAAAATGAATGCACAAATTGCCAATGAAATGAGTAGTAAAAATATTGCTGAATATGCAAGAAGTTCATTAATGCATTGGCCGCTCTCTGTGATATTGGTTATATAACCGAAGGATAAGGCCAAAGGATATAAATTTCAGAGAATCACAGTATTCCTTGCAATGTTATCAAGTGTATCTCAGCAGCAGCAACAGCAGCAGCAACATTATCAGCATCAGCATCATCAGCATCAGCATCAGCATGAGCATCATTATTATAACCATTATCAACGTCAGCAGCTGCTCGTTATCATTATGTTGCCGCCGACAATTCGAGAGAACTGTGAGTACCATATGCCGGCGGGCTGTGAATTTGTTTACGCATTGAATTAATATGAAAGCAGAGAAAGCAGTGAAAGCAGAACCTTATATATACAAATATATATCTCTGTGCCCTAAAGGACCTTAAGCGGGGCGTGTATATAACGAAATTTTAATGCTGCGTGGCATAAGAACAACATAATATTAATTTTAATTTTGCTTTTTGCATTTAATAATTATACCCTGTAACCATTAAGTGTATAAGAAAATTGCAAAAATTGAGTGTTAAGGCACAACAAAAAAAGGAGGAAGAAAGTCCTTGATTCTGCATATTTATTAAGTAACAATTTCACAGACTATAAGAGTTAAGAGCTATATACGAAACATTGCCTTGAAGCTGAAGAAAGCACTATAAGAAAGTATACTTTCTTGTCATACTAAAAGGATATTATTGTCCTTGTGCATATTGTGTATAATTGGGCTGTAAGAAACTACAAACACAGAAATACTTCACACTTCAAAACCAACAGTGCGTATGCGTAATAAATTCATTAAAACTTTGATTGAGTTTATCTGCTACTATTTCTTGGAGAGCTGCTACTTTTTTCAACACTTTCAGTACTAATACTACTATTACTTTTAGTACTAATAATTAGTCTTATTACTACTATTACTTTTAATACTATTATTACTATTATTACTACTATTATTATTATTACTACTATTACCCCTAATCATACTACTCATACTACTATTTCCCAGTGGTTATTATAATTAGCTTTTGCACTCAGATTTGTACTACTACTTTTTGTACAATTATCTTCAAGTTTAAGCCAAAGCCACAGGGCATATTCACAGGTTGGTTTGAGTGCACCACTTAAATTGTGCCCAACCACTCGAAATGAAGTAAAATTGGCTTGCAAAAAGCCAACTGATTAGCATTGATTTGAAGTTAATGAGCACTTAATTTGTGCCTTGCCAGTTGTTGTTGTTGCTGCTGTTGTTGTTCTCTGTTGTTGCTGTGATTTGTAATTTTTAAAAGCAAAAGAAGCGAAAAAACAACGAAAATGCCGCAAGGTATGCCACGTGTTGTATTGGGTCCCCGTCAAGTACCCGCCATGGCGCCTGTTGAGCAAATTAATTAAAATACTAAAGCATTTGAGAGCTGACCAGCCCCAGTCCTGCGCCTTTTAAAACTCATGGACAAGGACATGCCCTCATCAGCTGCCCACGGTCAGTTTTTTTTTTTTTTTTTGTGCCGCAATACAACAAGGGCAACAACAAAGAACAAGAAATTCTATTTCAATTAGTGGAAAAAATTGCAAAAAGCTGTGCAAACAAAAGACTTTTGCCTAACAACAGCGACAATAGCAGCAGCAGCAGCAACAACTACAGCGGCAACAGCAGCAACAACAAAAGCAAACGTTAAAGCAAACAAAGGCCAAGTAAACGGGTGTGTTAGTGGGCGTTGATGGGTTGTTGAGTTGGGTTTGAGTTGATGGATGGAAGTGGTTGGGTGATTGGGTGGTTAGGTGGTTGGATGGTTGGATGGTTGGCTGTAAATGTATTGGGGGCAACTGATTTCCTGTCCATAAAAGTTAAAATCGCGTACATCAGCCAAACAGTCTGTGCACTCACCTGGAACCGATGACTTTCTTTGATGCTAGTGATGCTGCGGCTGCTGCCTCAACCGGCGACATGCTCGCTGTTGATGTCGTTGATGCGACGTCAGCGGATGTGGCTGCGGATGCGAATGTCGTTGGTGATGAGTACTCATAGCGTTTCAGTTCCTCCTGCTTTGGTATAGCTGCCTCATACACAATGGCTGGTTGCATGATAGCTGGAGCATCATTTCTGTGACTGGACGTACTCGATGTGGTCAGATAGGAATAGTTAGGTTGCTTCAACTGTTGTTGATTGTTGCTGTTGTTATTAGAGTTCGTGTTGGTATTGGTGTTGGTGTTGCTATTGGTATTAGGATAGGCCACAACAACAGCAACGCCCAGTGTTAGGCACAGCAGGCAAAGCAGCTGTAAGCTGCGCAGGGAACGCATTGTCTCCTGCCTAGTCGTCCTTAAGTTGACTTTTTGTTTGGAGCGTTGTTTTTATTTGAGCTTCGGACTTATCTGGGAAAAAAGGAATTTCCACTTCTACTTGACTGTGTGACCTTTTGGTCCTTTGGCGCTATTCTTGTACTTCTTTTATTATTGTGATTTTTGTTGTTGTTGTTGTTGTTGTTGTTTAATGTTAAAGCTCGGACGCAGGCAAAGACGTAGATGAAGACGTTGATGGTGTCTGTTGCGTAAACATGGAACGAAGCAAAGCTGCAAAGTAAAATGAAAAACTAATTAATGCAATGTTAATGAAAATGCTCTAGAAAAGCAGATAGCAAAATCAAAATAAAAAAAAGGAAAAAAACGTAAGTAAGTGTTTCAGGAATGAAAAGAAATTAAAAAAGAAGAACAGAACTCTTCTCTTTGCAGAGAAATTAACATAAAGTTGTTAAAATTTAAGCATATTTTTATGCTTTAAACTGGGCAGGTATTAAGGATAGTTAAAGGACTTGTATTCCCCGAAGTTGCATCACTCCTGTGGCACACTTTTAGGCTGTAATAATCAGGCAAGCAAGCAAATTGCCCAAGCACCTAAAGCCCAAGCCACAGCACGCTAATGCGCCTCTAATTATGCTAATAATAACGAGCCGCCACATGACTGCCAACTCTCTCTGTGTCAGTGTGTGTGTGTGTGTGTATATGGCTAATGTGTAATATGTCTATATAAACATACATATGCATATATATCAGAGAGCTTATATTGCCTTTGGTGGCAGCTGCAGCAGCAGAAGCAACGCATCATCTTTTGCAGCTAAGTAAGGCTCTCAACTGGCTCCAAGTGAAGTGCAGAGCTATTTAGATATAAGACGTTAAGGATATGCATATGTTGAGTCAGCTAAGGATGGCTTAGGTACATATATAAGCATATGTAAGCTCTACAGCTGCTACAAGCTCATATTTAAATTGTAACACATTGTCTTTAATCATGCCACATGCCACATGCCACATGCCACATTCCACACAGCACATGGCACATAGCACCACAACACTTGTTAATAAGCCTGTGTAGGCTCTAACACCATTCCACTACTGAGCTTTATCATTTGCACAAAATCTAGCAATGACAGTTAAGATTTTACCTGCCAAACACTACTACAGATATACTAACACCAAATACCCTACAATTCAGCAAGGGAAAGGGTATATAAGTTGGCTCTAAGCTGTCTCAAAATATAGAGCAAAACTGGTAGAAAATTAAACTTAAACCAAAATTTAACAGCACTTCTGTTTAATCAACTAAAGCCAACTTTTGTTATTAACATGCTTCTGTTAACTTAACATAATACTGTTAAACTTAACATTACTATGTTAATATAATAATTAACAGCAGTTGCCATAAGCTGCGTCTGTTGTATACTTTGCGATTAAATTGTTGCTGTAAATTTGTGCCTATTGTTTTTGGCCTATTTGCGCTAAGCTAACCTGATAACAAAATGAATTGTCAATGGCGCGACATGTGCAAAAAAAAGAGAGCTAAAACAACAACTACAACAACAATATGTTAATAAGCAAAAGCGCTAACAATAAGGCCAATAGTAAAATGTCTAAAGAACGCGCTGACAACTTAAAGCCTTTGCTGTCAAAATGTTACGTCTAAAGCTGGGCAAAGTTACATACATACAATATATACATATATATGTGAGGGTATAAATGTGTGTGTGTGTGTGCAATGAACCCCAAAAGTTTTGCCACAGCACGTATCCTGCTCATATGTATACACATTGCGTACTATAAGCGGCTAAACAATTTCTGTCCAATGCGAAAAGAATCGCGCATAAATATTGGAAGAAGGCTATAAAAAAATATGTTAACTGGTTTGGGTTTTGATACTTTTATGGCAAAACTGTGGCTAAATTAACATAAATTGTGCGTAAAATATATATTTCAACATAACGTTTAAGTATTTCGTTGATTTTTTTTTTATTTTTTTGATTCTCTTTTTTGGCTATAACGGATGTTTGGGGCATTTCAAGGATATCAACGGATTGACACGCGCTACCACAAAAATAAGCAAAAGCATTGCTTAAGGGCGTTAAAGGACATGCCAGTCACGGCCATAACTTGACAATTGATTTGTAACGGTAAATTACAAATGTCAGCAATCTAAATCAGTAGAACTAAAATCACCAACAGCAGCAGCAGTAGCAGCAGCAACAGCGGCAGGAGAAGCAGCAGCAGAAGTTGAAGCTGCCTCTCACCTGACATTGAAAATGTAAATGAAATGCAAGAACCCAAAAAGTAACTGCCAGGCGAAAGATAGAGAGTGAGAGAGAGATAGAGAGTGAGAGATAGCGAGTTAGAGAGTCAGAGAGTCAGATTGACGACTGACTGGATGCCTGGCATTGTCTGCATGACAATGACGTTGAGTGACATGACAAGTGGACGACACACATATACATATAGCACACACCCACATACACACACATACATAGTGTACAAAAAAAAAAAACCAGAGCAAACACTAGAAGAAAGTGTTGTCGTTCAGGTTTTTGGTTAAGGGCACAACGAGCAGAAGATTGAACCTGACAGCTGTAGAGACAAGTAAACGCAGCAACACACTCTCGGGACGTTTGTTTAAACAAATCAGCCAGACATTTACATACTCTACATGCACACACACACACACACACACATACACACACATACATACCTTTGGCCAAACAATAAATCAAATGACAGAAAGGTAAAGGTGTATTTAGTCGAAATGACATTTTGGGCCATGTGTTTGACAGTTTCTTTTCTGTTGTTAACTGAAAATAGGCTATACGCAATACAACGAGGGTAGCTACAATAGTTGGCCTATATATATAGATTATAATTAATTAATTTAGATCTATTTTAAGCCACATTTTGTTAACAGTTATTTGATATGCAAAGCAGACAAAATTAATTGGCTGAAAAGCGAACCAACATTTCCAATGGGGCTGCTTAAGACATTGGCCCAAACTTAACACTTAACGTTACCTGAAAACAAACAAGTTAACAATGTGCCCATATTGCGTGTGACACAAATTGCTTTTTGAGGTTAACCCATTTTAGTTATTTTTAAGGTTGGAGGTCAAAAAATACAATAACAACAAGAACAAAAAAAAAACCAAGTGGCAATTGAACCAAACACGAATCTATAGAACAAAAAAAAAAAATATAGTCCTGTATTATGTGAGGGTGTGTTTGTGTATATTAAGTTAAGAACAGTTTGCTTTTGACCAACAAAAAAAAAAAACAAAAATAAAGAAAAAAATGTGTCACGTTCCATTTGTGGAAAATTAAGATTTTCTTCGAAGTTCTTTCTGGTTTGTTTTTGGCTTGTTAGCCATTGATTTTTCAGTGGGAAAAATTCATTTTTATTGGATTTTCTTTAACTTGGCCAAAGCCAGAACTTGGTCAAAACATTGTACATGCTATTGCTATTGAACTTGTGTACTCAATGAGTCTTCGTTAAGAGCTGGAAATTAAAGCAAATTGCATTAAATTTTCTGTTTAGGTTCTTCCTTATTTTTTTCTTTCCTTTGGTCAAGGATTTTTGCTTCATCAGAGCCGCTGCTTAAATAATAGCAACACTCACAACAACAACAACAACAACAACAACAACAACAACAACATACAATAAAAATATACTCGTAATTCACACATTGGCAGCAGGCAGCAGGACTTTTCTCCATATCCTGTTACTACCATCTACACATCGCCTGCAATTGAGTCTCAGCAAGCTGTTGAGTATGTTTCTTGTGATTTCATTCGTTTTTATTTTGTTTTTCTTCTTCTTTTTTTTGTCTACAGGAAACGCAGCCAAGTGTTAGCCGACATTTACACGCTGCCGCTGCCGTTGCTGCTGCTGCTGCTGCGCTGTTTCCGTTTGCTTCGGTCTTAGATGAAGCCGCGCAAGGCAGCAGAATTTGAACTTCGTTCTGGCTTGAAGTTCTTCCTCTTCTTCTTATGCTAGTTGTAAGGCGCTGGGAGTTTCGCACTTTTACGCTCTCGCGGGCCTCGAGTGTGGATTGGCGCTCTACACTAACAAAAGTTTATCGCTTTGTTTCCGTTTCCGTTACGCTGCCGTTACGTTACGTATACGCCATGCTGCTGGCGGGCGGCGCTCCCTAAAGCGTAACCTCCAGACGCTCATAAGATGTAATTTCAGCGTTTTATATATAGGTGTGTTTGTGTGTGCGTCTGTGTGAGTGTGTGTGTGTGTTGGATTTTGGGTGGTAACTTGGCTGCTTTACCTAAGTTAGCTCAACGAAGCCAAAGTTTTTCCACAGAACATTTGATTTTATTTATTTATTTCGATTTGTACGCTCCTGCGCTTTTCTTCTTCTTTAACTTGCTGCTGCTGTTGTTGTTATTGTTGTTGCTCCTTTTGCGCCTTGGCCAACGTAACAATTTCCTTCCTTTTGGTTTTTGCCAACGGCATTTTGTGCCTTTTGGGCTCTCTTTCTCTTACACTTCGTCTTTCTCTTATTGCCTCTGCTAATGTGCATTTCATTTTCCGTTTTGCCACTGCCACTCAATTCGATGGCCATTTTTGTGTTTTGGCCCAACAGCTAACAGCCAACAGCCAGCAGCCAACAGCCAGCAGCCAACAGGCAACAACCAAGAGCTAACAGCTAACAGAGTGTTGTGTATGACATATATTGTTTTGCAAAGATTTCTTTTTGGTTTCCTTTTGGCGCCGCAAGGAGCCACTTAATTTTCGGAGTTATATTCCAATCACGTGCATATCTATGCCAATCTTTATTTTGTTTCTCTAACTTTTCAGATCGTTGCTTAGCTCCCTGTCTATTATTCCACTATACATGTATGTGTCCATATATATATATATATATATATGAGATGTTTTGTGTGTGTGTGTGTTGGTTTTTCATATATATATTTTATGTCTTTGAAGCCTTATTATTGTTTTGCGCGTCAACAGAGCGTACGTGTACCATGTCTATTATAATATCTAACAGTTTTTTCGTTTTCCTTTTCATTTTCATTTTTTTTTTTATTTATCCTTTGTGGCATATGTGTGAGTATTTTATGGTTGCAAAGTCTGATTGTGAGTCAAATGTTGTAGGCGTCACCAGTTCGCTTGGCTTGGCAACAACTTGGCCAAGTTGGCAGACAGCAGCAAAAGCAGCTTCATATCGTTTGGCTTCCACCATCTAAACTCATCCTTAAATGGCCTGCAACTGACACCTAAACTGTGGCCACAAAAGCGCACACTTATGCTCGTTTTCATAAATCCTTGCTGAGTTGCCCCTGAGCTTCATATTATTTGGTTTCTTTTTCCATGTTTTTTCTTTTTTTTTTTGAACTTTGTTTTGTAACAAAAATAAATGCTGTGAAATCGCATTATTTGCCAAGTCAAACTTAAATATGAAATACTTTGAGGGCCGTCACATAGCTGGAATATTGTTGCATTGATTTGAGCACAGAGTCAAAACACGTTTCAGCCAGAAGGAAGGTAAATGGAGAATAGGAGTGGAGGAGAAAGTTATGAGGCCAAGGCGTGCAGGGGATTAAACACGTGGCATGAACTTTGAATGCAACGATTTAATATATAACATTTTAGACATTAATTAGCAGTAGAAAAGTTACCACGTGTTAGCCATGTCTTAGCAACGCACCAATGCGGCGAATACGTGATCAACTGTGCAACAACTACTTGAGTTCAACTTGAGTTCTTGCACACAGCATGCAACGCATTAAGGACGCGGCATGCAACTTTTTGATTGCCATCATTTGTCAAAATGGCGCGTGCGCTGCTCATTTGCATTCTCAATTCTTCTTGCATAGTTTTCAATGAGACATGGACACGCTTCACTTGGATTTGACACACATTCCAAATGGAGTTTACCACACGTACTAAAGGAAAATTCAATAATATTACAATTTTAATTAATGTTGCAACAGCAGCAACATCAACTGCATCAGCTGCAACTACAATCAATGCCATAGTGCAACGCATTAAAAAAAATTAATAAATCGCTTCAAATTAAGTAAAAATGCAAACAGTCATTGCTACTCTACCAGGGGACTGTCAAGGCATCCGCTATAGCAATACCATGGCATTTTTGCGGTGTCCTTCTGCATCATGTGGCATTCGCGGTTGCGTTCGGATTCACATTGATAAAGGCTTAAATAAAACGACAAACAGCAAATGTCAACGGCTTCCACAACCCAACAGGCGTATCCATATATACACACACACACACACAACCATAGCTATATCGAAAGGCCAGCACTTAATCCATTATGCAATCGATGCCATTATCACTTTTGTAATATATTTATAGTAAACGTAAAAATATGATGAAAAATTGCAGCGCTGACAACTACAACTACAATGTGTCCCTTTAATATATATAAACGCATAAGTATTGCTATATATCATCAAGATTATATATGTATAGAGCTATCCTTCTTTACAGACATGCAATATATATATTTATTTAATGATATATATATTAAATACTGCAGACGATCTTTAAAGTTACAGCGACATTTCAAATTTAATTTACATATATAAAATTACTGAATTTTATATATATGTATATAACAGGGTGTATAAATATATATTATTATAATATAAATAGTTTGGCACTAGATGTAAATTGATTGCAAATGTATATGTATAATAAACAAGCTAATTTTTAAGTCAGTTAAGGATGGAATACCATATCACTTGACACATAAGCCCGAATCATAATAATTTAGTTTGGTTTCAGTTTCAGTTACACCTCAAGATTTGAGGCATAGATATTGTGATAATAGCTTAGTGATCTGGTAGATAGGATAGCTTTTCACTGAGTTCCATTTGCGTCTTGATGATACTGGACAGAGTTATACCCATTAGCATGTCACGCACATTGGCATTGAACATTAGACGAAATTTGTCGGCATCCAATAGTGGGACAGAAGTTAGTGCATCGTGTAGTGCGCGCCCTACATTATTATCAGGACGACGTTTGCGCTCGAGTACATGTAGCGCAGCACCAGCTCTAGCTTTTGCTCCAGGTCCCGTGTTGCATCCACGACATGTACAAGTTCAGGCACCATGCGACCTAACTGTTTGGTTGGATGCAAGGCATTCTTTTCCATGAAACGTAGCGCAACAGCCTCACAGCTGTCCGGATCCACTTTAAGTAGGGGCAGCGATGTGAACATCAGGCCTTTGGTACCACCAGGCACACCGATAGATACAGCACAGTAGAGACTTGTATTGAAGTGTCCACCACGCAGTGTTGTGTCCACCAGCAAATGTAATGGCTGAAAATCACCACATTCACGTGCGTAGTAAGAATGCAAGGCACCAGCTGAACGCGACAGGGATTTGCCGGTGCAGTACCAGCCGATAATGCGCTCCCGTGGGTATGAGATCTGATTTAACTCATACATCTCAGTGGCGTATGCTGTGTCTAGTTTAAATTGTTCAAAATCACCAACTTGCTGCTCCTTGTGATGTACTGTAAAGCTATTTGTGATTTCCACAGTATCCGTGCACTTGTCTCTACGGCCCATTAAAGTGCCCACAGACATTTTGGCTGTAATGGGACGTCTTTCAAAAGCGGAGATGATTTGGAATAGCACCAAAGGCTGTACAAATACCTTTGTGTGTAACTTATAGTTTGAAATCGACATCCTTCTCCTTTAATCAGCGTGAGTTGCAAAAAGCAGTTGAATAAATTCAAGTCATTTGCGCAAAGTTGGGTGCGGCTAAATTAAAGCCTTTGCAGTGTTGCCCAACTTGTCATAATATATAATAATTCTTACAGAGTTAACTAATATCCTGCTATATACTTAATTCTTTAAATAGTCCATAAATTAACTTATAATAAAATAAAAAAAATTAATACACTTTTTACACCATACATTTCAACGTATAAACAAATAAGAAATTCAATTAGAAAGATTTACAGTGATTGCAATTTGCAGCAATCGAGTGTCACAGCAATCAGCTAATCGATAACCTTGAAAATGGCAACACCTGTCAATATCGGCATTAGATCGTGCGAAAAGTTGCAAAAGTTAATTACATTCTTAATTTTTAATTGTGAAATCAGTGCTAAGTGAAAAGTGAAGAGTTTAACAAATAATATAACTAAATATATGTAGTGCGAGATTCATTTCTTTTGTGTAGAAAGTGCGTAAAGCAAAGCAAGTAAAGCAATGATGTGCGCCAGTTGAAAAAAAACTATAAATTTCAATTTTGCGCTTTTTTTTATATTTTTTTTATGTGAAAACTAATAGAAAGTGAAAAGTGTTGTGTTAATTTAATAATATAACTAAATATAACCAATAATATAACTAAATATATGTTGTGCGAGCTTCATTTCTTTTGTTTTAAAAAGAGCGTAAAGCAAAGTATGTAAAGCAATAAGGAGCGCCAGTTGAAAAAAAAACTGTAAATTTTTGTTCGCGCTTTTTTTTTTATATTTTTTTTATGTGAGAAACAGTGCAAAGTGAAAAGTGTTGTGTTTATTTAATAATTTAACTAAATATATGATGTTTGCTCTGAATTTCTTATCTATAATAAGTAAGTACGTAATGCGATGATGTGCAAACATTGTCAAAGTGTGAAAAAAAAACTTTTCTATTCCTTTTGTGCTTCTGTATACGTATGTCATTGTTGCAAATTTGGTTACTAACAAGCATATCCTTTATGTGTTTCGAACTGCCCGCTTGAACGCCTTTGACTACAACTTCCACTTCCAATTCCACTTGGATGGGCGGCCCTTGCGCTTGACCGCCTATCCGGGTTGCGACATATGGAAATGTCAAAAAAAAAGAACTAGAAGAGGAAGCACATGTGAAAAAATCTAACAAAATTTCATGCAAACACTTTGATTTTGCACAAAAATTTGCACAACAGCAAATTTTTCAATTTATAATCAAAACAAGAAGGGCAACGAAAGGCTACCAAATGTCTACAGCGACTAGCTGATTAGTACTTTGACCCTAACACACACACACACACACACACACGCTCGTACCAAGCACATAGTAAAGTTTTTCTAGTTTTATTTTTTTATTTTGTGAAGACCTTGGCCATGGCACATCTATTCATTCAATCATCATGCATTCATGCATTCATTCGAGAGCTGCCACAGCTCGGACTTTATAGTTAAAAAAGAAAGAAAGAAAGGAAGAAAAAAAAGTTGTAAAAAAAGGGTTTTGAAAGGTGGGTAAAATCCTTTTTACGTATTCAGCAAACAGCAGCAATAACAAAATAGTCGTCGTATCCTTTCATGCTTAAATGCGTTTCTTTGGTTTGAGCTAGTGGTTACTTTTATACATGTGTGTGTGTGTGTGTGTGTGTGTGTGTGTGTGTGTGTATATATTTGTACTGTGGGTACTGTGTGTAAAAGGATTAGGTTCCCTAGCATTTTTATGATTATACTCATCCTTAACTGTTGGCCTATGTTGAAACCTCTGAATGATGGCCATAATGCAGACACGCGCTACTCCCATATAGCTCATATAGCACCTTTGCCGCGCTCTGACGAATCCCTTTGAGTTATGACTGGCACAATTTCTCTTAAGGCTTATCAGCTAGCTGTGTGTCCTGGTGGTGTTGCTGCCTACTAAATTAGTTTGTAGGCTTTCTTATACTATACATAGTACGGACATGTTATATAGCTGATTAACCACTAGCTCATTAGTTGGCGCTTAACTTAGTTTTTATTTGTGCGTTTAACTGTGACTCAGCTGCTCTTTCTGGTGCATTAGTCATACTAATTAACCGAATAGGTCAAAAAGGTTTGGGGCTTTGTAGTAAATTAAGTAGATTAGAAGCGAATGAGTTAAGTTAAATCCATATTAGATTGAATTTTAAATTTCAAATGAAAAAAAAAAACAGAAAAAATGTACTAAACCAGCAAGCAACAACAACGAGAACAGCATCATCACTTAACAGTAAAAAATATGCTACACTTGGCCCAAAGGCAGCTAGTTTACTTATATACAGTGCATATATATGTATATGTGTACAGTATACACTCGTACATATAGAATTTTGTGCTCAGCTACGCAGTGGAACGTACACACAACGCAGGATAAAATGAAAGGCAGGTGCAAATGCGGATGTGGGTGAAGGTTGGTATGAGTGCGGGTTATGCCTAAAGAGCTGCTTCCTTTTACACTCCCTCATTCGTATACACTACACCCATACATGCATAAGCACACACATGGCTATCAAGACAGCAAACAAAAGCAATGCAAAGGAGCGAGCGTTATACAAGGCACTAGGCAGGCAGCACCGGCACATACACATCCTGGCGCCTTATGCGCCCGTCTGTCCGTTTACCAGCTAACCGACCAGTTGCCAACGACCAGGCAACCGTGTGAACAGTCAGCAGATTTTAAGCCAAAGGCGAAAAAGGTATGTGCGAACATTTTTCATGTGAATCTGTGGCGACTATCGCCAGTTTCGCCTTACCATTTGGCTAACTTGGCCAAAAACCTGCTGCTACATCTGCTTCTGCATCAACTACTTCCACTCTCCATACACCCGCTGCGCTGCTAGTGGTCAGTGGGCCCTGGCAATGGCAGTTGAACGCAGTTGCTCCGCAGATAAGATTCTATTTGCTGTCACAATTGCCACTGCCACTGCTGCTGCTTCTACTGCTGCTTCTGCTGCTGCTTCTGCTGCTGCTGTCTCAGTTTCCTCATCATCAGCCTCAGCTTCAGCCTTAGTCTAACTGTCAGTTGACGTCGCAGTTAGCTTCTCAGTCGCTTTCAACTGTTGACAAATACCCAGAGGGGAACAGTTTTTCCCGCATATCATTTTTGACACAGATATAGCATACAGCAAAGGCAAGAGACCAAACGATGCCAAAAATTTGCGGACAGTTATGAAGATTTGTGCACTAGGCGGCATACGAATAACTAAACCTGGCCTAAACATGACCTTAATGTGCTTTAAATGTGCGGCTTTAAACGGTTTTTGAAAGTTTTTAAACATTTTATATGTTGTCTTTTAATTACGCGTAACATCAACTTTCCTCTTACCACTTTGAATCTGTTTTGTTCAATTAGTATCCAATAACTGGAGTAACTGCATCAACTCTCTATTCTAGATAATAAAATAGTTGTTGCTGCTGTCTATCAAAGTTTTGACTAGTCCGTTGATAAGCTCTCACATTGTGCTTTGAACCTGTAGAAGTTTCAGGACCCTGTGTCCTAGTTTTGTTGAATTCACTACAAAATTTTCTGACGTCGACTCGATGTTGTTGCTGCAACTGCTCTTGCTCTTTGCTGCTCTTTGCTGCTGTTCCAGCTGACCCGCATTGACATTGCCGTTTAGTTAGATGGCCAAAAGCAGCAGCAACACGAACTAACACCACAGTCAACCCACTCATAATTTAGTGCTTGCAGTTGAGTTTCAGTTTCGTGAAAGCAGCTTTACCTATTTAGCATAATTTTTGTTATTTTCTCTGCTGTTGCTGACGTCCATTGCAACAACAGCAGCAGCATCAACAGCAGCAGTACTAAAAGCAACAGCAGCTGCCTGTGTCCTTTAGCCTGTGGCACATTTTGGCCACTTTTGTGCATCTTTTTGGACATTAGCCTGCTGTTTAACATTTTACGTGCAGGTGGAGTAGTTTTTTTTTTTTTTGATTCGTTTCCTTTTTTTTTTTGCTTCCTCTTCTTCCTTTTTTGCATGCCAAATTTGACTATATAGAATTGCAGTGTAGTTGCTGCTGCTGCTGCTGCTGTTGACACAGTTAAACGCTGCCCATTTATTATGCGAATTTATTGTGGCTGACAAAATGCAGTTCCGTTGGCCGCAATTTTGGCTTCAAGTTTTGAGCCAAAATGTCTTGATAACTTAATTAAGGCATCTAAGCCAAGTACTTGTCTGTGTGTGTGTCTGTTGAGTGTGCATAGGTGAGTGTACAAGTTTATGAACTATGAATACACCTGTACACACAAACAAACACACACACATACACACGCATACATACTTAGAAACATATATATACATAGAGAGTTGGTTAGGCAAACATGAAACGCATTTTCGCACTCGCGTAAATTACCAAATAAGCGACGTGAGAATTTGCATGAGTGTTAGGATTCACCAACACATATATGTATGTTTGTGTATGGGTGTGTGTGTGTGTGTGTGTGTGGCAGGTAAATGTCCGCCAGTGGCGTTCAAAGTTTACCTTTGGTTTTCGGTGCAAATTTGATTTGGTTGCGCCTGCAAGGAACTTTTACTTTACATTTTGGTGTTCCATGCGTGATTTTCAACTACATACGCACAGCTCTGTGTATGTGTGAAGATATGCAGGTACGTACGTATCTCTGTTGTATATATATATATATATATGTATATATGTATGTAGTTAATTTGCGGAACAATGCAGCTCTGCTGCTGCTGTTTGGGTTTTCTGCTTTTCTCTGCCAGAGATGCTGGTCGAAAGAGACACAGACACACACACGCACATAGACACACCTATAAAAATATGTATGTATTGTCTATGTGTGTGTTTAAGTGTGTGTGTCTGCGCATCTTTGCCACTAAGTGCCGCAAAGAGCTGGTGTGGCACCGCTAACAGCTACTAAAAACTCAATTATCAGCCAACTCATTTTCTAGCACACACACACACACACACACAATTACACCCACACACACTGGTACTTATCAACCCACACGAGCGTGCATTAGGTAAAAATTGAATCTTTGGTTGAGAAATCTAAAACATTTAACTTCTATTAAGCATAATTACTTTGCCTGACAACCAACTTTGCTTCAATTTCAATTTCACTTTAAGGCAATTGAATTGAAATTAAATATTTTCATTTCAATTACAATTCTGAATAAATTTCATATTAAATATACATTTAACTCCGTTCGAAACATTTATTGAAAATGTTTTTAAATCGAATTTGTTTTATTATATAATAAATAAGAGAAAGTTTTTCCCTTTTATATATATATAAGTTTTCTCCAATAGTTTTAGAAATTGTTTTTTTATGCACTTTATGCACTGTCATAACAAAAGGATATCTCATAGTTAAGCACTCTTGTTTTGGAGTATTACCACAATATTTTGTGTTTTTGTTTAAGATTTAATATTAAACAATATCTTTAGCTTAAGCTTTCTATATATATATTTTGTTTAAATTATATATTCTATGCACTTTTTCCCTCCTCTGCGTTACTCCGCTTGGTCTAAACTCAAAAAGTAACTCCGATTACGAGGCCAAAAGTTTCCATCATGGCAGCCCGCACGTATTATGAATTGTGGATAATGTCAGGGGGTTGGTGGTGTAGGGTGTAGTAAAGGATACGTTGATGTGGTAGTAGAAGGAACAGAGGAAGAAGTTGCAGCTGCAGCAGCTGATACAACGTCCATTCTACACCTTTAGCTCTACGTGTGTGTGTGTGTGTTGCCTGTAACTAATTGCAAATTAGTGCCACCCAAAAAAGATGTATGTATGTATGTGTGTGTGGGTGTGTTTGTGGCATTTAAATCTGTTGGATAAACTTTTTTGTGAGTGGCGCCCAAGGCTGATGTGCAATTGCATTTCAAATTCATATGGCTAAAAGTTAGCGCATGCTTAACTAAAATTTCAAACAGAGGCGCTTTAAATCGCTATTAAAACGCGCACAACCAACTGACCTCACAGAAAAACACACACACACGCATGCCACACCCACAATGTATAAGCCAAACCAAAAGCAAGAGTAACATTGCCTTTCCCCTTGCCATACGTCTTACGTCCCCACTAGCAACATCCTCTTATAAGTTGAGAGCATATTTTGGCAACATTTTGTGCGCACATTAATTTATGCAAATAGTTGAAAAATATTAATGGCCGACTGGCAGCTGGTCTGGTGTATAAGCTTTATGAGCACAAAAGGAGTAGGAGAACAAGAGACGAGAGAGAGAGAGAGAGAGAGAGAGAGAGACTGAGTGGACAGAAGGAGATGTGGCACTTGTGTTCAAAGTTCAAACAGTAAATTGAACAAGAACAGCAACAGTTTTGTTCTCTCAGTTTTGTTTGCATCAAAAAATTTGAAATGGGTTTCCTGCATAGGTATGGGTGCTGGGAATTAGATGGAGTAAAGCGACATTTGAATTAAATATTTATATCTTTAAAAAGTTGAACAATTTCCGTTACATTATGACGCATAAAGAGCCAATAAGGCTCACAAAATATATAAATATGCAAAACTCAGTACAAACTTAACTCGATGCCAACTGTCGAACGCAAAAAATAACTTCAATATATATATAGTATATATGTATATATGTATATTATGTATATATATATATATATGTATTTGTATATGTGTAAACAGAAAATGGCGCAGAAGTAGAAATAAACTTATGGCGCACTTCCGCCAATAGTCAAACATTTTATTTTATTTCATTTCATTTTATTCCATTTGATTTCGCTTTACATTTTTGGCATGCCAGAAGCAGCAGCAACAGCAGCAGCAGCAGCAGCAGCAGCAGCAACAGCAGCAGCAACAGCAACAGCAGCAGCTACAGAATTGGTCAAAAAGCTTCAAAAAGGACTTTCAATATGAGGACGAGTATGAAAATTAAAATAAAGCACACACACACAAAGAAACAACGAATCCTACAGAAATCAACCAACTGGCATAAACTTTTTGTACTTTTGTTACACTCGGAACTAACTTTCAACTTTTGGCATTATTCTCTGTTGTATTTCTCCTTTTTTTTCCATTTTTCTTTTTCTTTCTGGATCGATCAGCTTCATCGCAAATCAAGTAAAAAACCACTTTCTGTTTTTCTGCTACTCTTGTTGTTGTTGTTGTTATTGTGGGTTGCGGAAAATGGGCATTTCCCGTGGCAGTTGGTCGAATCGTTTCAAAAAAAAAAAAAAGTAAAGAAACTACAGCATGAACGCTGAATGGTCAATAACAAGGCCAACCCTAATAGCTTCATTAGCCACAACGGCAACGATATACGATTTAAGCATAAATACACTTAAAGAAACTGCAAAAGGTAAAAGTAGTTCTAAACGACTTTCATAAGTTGTATATGCCCCAATATGCTTTGGCTTTCAGCTGACTTTTCGTTTATATGAAAAGAGCTTAATACATTTTTCTCAGTGTAATTTGGTTGTTTCTTTATGTCATTTCGATTTTTATCATATTTTTTCCCATATCTGAAAATGTAAATCTAACGGTTCGTTAGTAAAATTTTTGTATTTATGGAAAACATATTTGTTTTTCTTTTTGTAACTCATTCGTTGCGTTTTTTTTCTTTCTTGCTTTTCATATGTTCTATGTCAATATTGAGCATGCAACATGCCACAAATGCTCAAATATGCATACAAAATTCCATTGATTTGTTGAATTAGCTGTTGCATAGAACGCATAACCGCAATATACATGTATATACCGTATATATATATATGTGTGTGTGTGTGTCTGGTAATATGCATATAAAATATTCAAAAATTTTGAAAAGTTTCGCATCAATTTTTATGCATATGCGAGGCAATGTAAATTTTGTATATTTAGTTAATGGTTTGTATGAGTGTTATGTTTAGCCTTCGATTAGTTAAATCCTGTTTAAAATTAGTATAACCTACTATTTGATAAGTTAAATAACAGTACATATAAGTATATATATATAGAATTATTATGCATGTCTTATATTACATGCTCTAAAATTTCCAAATACTTTTATTGATTCTATCAATACCAATGTATTGATTACATCTTCTTCTTTTGTACTCCATTTCAATTGGGTTTACACTCTATAAACCGATTTTCCAAAAAGAGCACACAATATGGGGAAAATATAGCTATCAATGTGCCATTGATAGCCAACAATTTTGTGTATTTATTTTGGGCCAACGCACATTGAGTTAAGTCAACTTAAAAATGACATGTGCTCAGTTCTCTGTATACAATACTCAATACTAAATACCCAATACCCAATACAAAATATCTAGTAGTACTCAATACTCAGTATTCAATACTCAATACTGAGTACTCAGTACTCACTATTCAGTACTCAGTTTTCAGCTCTTAGCGGCTTAAAAGCTCAATGAGCGTATATTGTTTGATTTTGTACAACATTTTGCTTGGCATCGTTTTTGGTCTATATGCTGTGCTTTGATGTATGTGTGTGTGTGTGTGTATTTTTAATACCCTAAACATACTAAAAGAAAATGTATAGTATAGCCAATGTGGAAATGTGCTACAGGGAGTATTATACAAAACATTTTAGCAGCAAAAGGAGACCTTTTCTTGTTTTACTTTTAAACAATTTACAGGGTATCTAATGGTCATATATATTGAGTACTTAAGCCTTGCTACTTGTTTTATTTGCATTTGATGGGACGTTTGCTGGCTGCTGCCAGTTTTCAAATAATTTCGTTGCTTTTCAATAAAAATATCAAAAAAAAAAAGGAGAAAAGAAGAAAATTCGTTGGCAAACGAAGCGCAACTATCAATAGAAATAAAAATAGCAATAGAAATAAGAATGGAATTTGGCATGTGCTTTAAACAAGAGCCAAATTCCATTCAACTCACTGCAAAACTATATACGAACATATATATATATATATATATATTTATAGTATGTGTTATATGTACATATAAGTACATATGATATGTAGTAGCATCAATAAGGCTTAATGAAAATCCTCTTAACTGTCTGTCATAAAGTCGACATATAAACAGGCTCAAGCTACATATAGTTTAACTTTAAATTGAAGAAATGCATAAGAGTTTAATAATCTACTATATAATATGAATCAAAACTAATAGTTTAGTTAATTAAGATAACAATTTGAATACAATATTAAGTGCTACTTAGTTTGTATTACTAATAGGAGGCGCAAATTTTATACACTACTTTATTCCTATTGATTGAATAAATTCTGATTGGATATTCTTTTCTGTTAGAGCTGCTACTGATCGCTCTACATATAAGCCACGCTCTGATATGTTGCTTAATGAATTCTTAAATGCCGTCAACCTTATGACCTCCACTCGATTTCATATTCATATTTTTTTATAACCTTTAGCCTCTCGTGTAATCTTTCTATTCATCTTCATTTAATGAAAAATTCATATTCATTTGAAACTATTTTTTTTTTTTGGCAAATATTCAACATAGATTTCATGCCATAGACAATGCCAAAATGACTTTCATAGTTATGGTGTGGCCAATATATTTCAATAATTTGGCCAATATTTTGTTGTTTTGCTTATTGTTTAGGGTACTTACCACGTTAGCAAGTTAATTGATCAATAGGCCAAAACATTTCATGCAACTGTAAAATAGAGAGAAAGAGCGAGAAATATTAAATTTTAATTGGAATTGTTTAAATTTTGAAATCATCAAATCAAAAATTACACAGAAAAAAAAAACTAGTTAAATTTGTTCATATTAATCAAAGCTAAACGCCGACCTGTTAAAAGGCAATTAATTTCACTAATTGCGACACTTTCCATTAAAGAAAAAAATATATATAATATATAGAAAAAAACACGGATATGCGACTGTCAGTGACTGTAACTAATTGAAGTTCAATCGCAAAAAACTGGCCAAAAGTTAATGATGACATTTTTAGATTGGCCAACAACAAGTCGTCACACAATAAATTTGAAGGCAGAGCACAAAAGGTAGGCGTTCATAAAATTGTTCGCCTTCAGCATTTTAGCTAAAATGAAAGCGTCAAATGTTTTATTTAAAATTCCAAACGGGTAATTTTAATAAAAGAGAGAAGAAAGAAAAAAATTCAGAAGAATTGCAATAAAAAAACAAAGAGTATAACAATGAAAAAGCGGCTCAAAGTGCAGATACCCTGTGAAATAGTGCTTAGAAGATGGATAATGTTTTATTGATAAAATTATATAAATATATATATATATATATGTATCAAACAACCATATAGACACACACACACACACAGACACATATATATTTATATTACTCTCAGCAGCAGCTCTATTATTTTATTGTTATTTTTGGTATTCCATTTTCGATCTTTATTTGCTTTTTATAGCAATTTTTAACTCGACTTTCAGCTCTAATCTATATCAAAAATCTGCTGATTTATAATATTTTTAAGCAGCTATAGATTTCTCTGGGGGATACCATATATCTTTCGATATAAACCTGATCTTCATCTCTGCACACAAAGCATATATATTATGTATCAATCGATTTATATAGCCTTAACTTAATTCAAAGCTTGTCTGGCTGTAGATTAAGCGCCAGTCAAAACTACTTCCGTATTGTTATTTGTTTACTCTTTTCTACCAATTTACTCTACTATATATATATATATATACATAAAGGGTATAAATGAAGAGCAAAAACAAAAACAAAAGGAATTAAAATACTCAAAATTTGGGCAGCGCCAGCAAAGAATGACTGAAAAGAGAGCTCCAGTTTGAAGTCAAACAAGAACTTGTATGCCAAAAAAAAAATAAAGAAGCGGAAAAAAATAAACGAGAACGGGGAATTGTGAATGGGGCAAAAAAGATTGATTTCATGCCAAAATAAAAAAAAAAGTAAATAAACGAAAAGAATGAAAGGAAAGAATTGAAAGAAAAAAGTAGCTCCCGTCGCTGTTGAGGCATATAAAAACTGGATGCCCGCTTAATCTGTAGTTGTAGTAGCTTTGTTGTTGTTGGTGTTTTTTTTTTTTTAATGTTGCTTTGGCTTACTGTTTCTTGGTTAACAACATCGACGTTTTCGGCCAAATGTCCAAAAGCCAAATAACTGACGAACAGCGCAGAACATGCCAATGGCAAATACCAAAACAAGCCAAACAAGCAGCTGCTGCCGCTGCCTCTGCTTCTGCCCACTGCCACAGCCTTTGCTGCTGACTAAATGTGGGTCACCTGAATGCGTAGCTTTCAATTTTTATAACGCTAACCAAAAATAATAAAAATAAAAAAAAGAAGAAAAGGAAAAAGGAAAAAGAACAAAATCATCTTCTTGATGTTGATGCTGATACTAACCAATTCCTTTGCCAGCTGCATGCAACATATACTTGCAGCTTTTTATTGAAATTCTTGCAAAATTTCAAGAGCTCTTGTTTAAGTTACGCGTGAACAATGTGCAACTTGCTACTTGCATCATTGTGGCAACGGTCTTAGCTTTTGTAATTGCCACACTTCAGACACTGCCACACACTTAAGTACGCACTTCTAAACGCGCCTCAGAATACACTACAGACAACAGCTGTACAGCTGTAAAACAACAAATAGAACAATCACTTAACTTGATGATTCCCCAGATATGGATATATATATACAGATATATATATATATGTATATTGATATAGATATCGTTACATATATCTATAGATAAAGACGATGAGTGTTAGGTGTCGAAGCACAAGTCAAGTGCACAAAGCGGACTAGATAAAGTGCCATAGAGAATACAAGTTCGAGTACGGAAAACACATACAAATATGGTAATAATCCATTGAAATGCACAATGCGCGTTATGTTCAAGCATTTCTATATATATATATATATGTATATGTGTATAGTATGGTATCATTTGATATAGACATATTCTACAGTAGCAAAAATGAAAGTTGCTTGGCTAGAAATAAATAGAAACAAACGACAACAACAACTTATAGACTCATAAATCGTGTTGAAGAGATTTTCATACATTGGTCACGCATAGTAGTCCAAGTTGTTGTCCAGACACTAGCCGGAGGCTGTACATCAAGTCATCTGCTCATCTGTTCATCGTTGCTCATTGTTGGCCTCAGGTGAAATGAAGTTAATGCCAAAAATTGCAATCTCATGATATTGTCACAGGCATTTTATTGGCTAAAGTGAGAGCAATGTTGTATGTTTGTTGTTGTTGTTGTTGTTCTGTCTGGAGTCTGTTGTCTGTTGTTTGCTGTGTGTTGTCTCTTCTGTATGTATGGTGCTAATGAAGGCAACTGACGTCAACCTACTGACACTTTGACCGATTTTTAGCATACTAAATATAGTAATTTTGTCATTATAGTTTATTATGTGCGCCTTTCGCTTCCATACATTGCCGACTCATTCAATTTCACACACACACACACACAAACACACAACAAATACACACACATACACAACATAACATTAATGCGTGCTCATTTCAAGCTGCTTGCCTCACACCTTTGTTTAACTTTAATTAGTTTGTTCTTCTGTGTGTGTTTTGTTGAACTAAATGTGAAATTAACAAAAAACCAAAAAAACCGAAAACTTTTAGCCAATTTTGTATGCTAATTTATGAGCAGTGAAATGGGTTCGATTTAGATTAAGATACAGATTAAGTTTAACTTTAAGTACCTTAAAAGATATTAAGAGTTGCTTTTTATCTTGAGAACTGTGTGATCAGCATAAGATGTGTTAATGAAACGAATCTTTCTATCAATGGGAAACATTTTGACCCACATTATCTCCCTCTCTCTCTCTCTTATTTCTTGTCATTTCTTAACACAACTTTAGCAATCCAATAAACTGGTTTATATATATATTGTTCTGGGTCTCTGATTTTTGGTGCTAACTAAGCGTATGCTAATGACACCTGCTTGAGTATTGCGGTCAAAGTTATTAACTAAAGTGCCGCAGCTTCTTCTTCTCGTATAGAACTGTAAATAAGTCACTGACTGAACAACAATTTGAAATATTTAAATAACATTAAAGTTTTTATATCTTTCTGCTGTTTTCTTTCTATCTAAGATTGCAGCATATCGAAATACTTATAAATTGCAGGAATACAAGCAGAAACTTGGCCTAATTAGCTGCTTATTAGGCGTAAACAATAGTAATATAATAATAGTTAATAACAAAACTTAACAAAACTATAAAAAAAGAATGAAGAAATAAACAAAACCAAAGCAACAATCACTCAAGCGTATAATTGAGCCATCAGCATAGAGTTGACCTTAGATTTAATGATAAATTTTTGTTACTGCTGTGTATTAGCTTTATTTGTGAGGTTTTACTGTAACATAAATAGAGCATTAATTGGGCCATGTGCAATGCAAGTTAGGCCAATAATAATTTGACCAGCTATCAATGTACAATGTTGCGTATACTTAATTTAAGAGCCATTCGGCCGCAACGCATCAAAACCAAAAGAAGAAAAGGCAATGAAAAGTTTTTTGTGTGCGTTTTTTGTTGTTGTTATTTTTTTCTTCTCCCCTTTTTTTTTTTTATTATTATTTTCCACAGTTTTTTAAATATCCATAAATAAGTTGCCATTACAAGAGTTTTACATTTTCGCATAGCACTTAGGGAGTTTCCACTTGGTTTTTTTTTTCCTCTCCTTCTTTCTTCTACTAATTTTTAAGCTACTGGTTTTGTGGGCGTGCCAATGGGTGTGCCTGTGTGCGTGTGTGTTGCTTTGTTGTGTGTGCGATACTTTGCACTCAACAGCGTAGTGCATACTTTGCAGCATTTTCATGAATTTTGTGCCCTCGTCCGAGTGCAATAAATCATAATTTGCTACTTTTTCTAATGGATTATGGACAGCAGCGGCAACACTCTACAATATAAAGCTTGAGCATATTGTTGCTGCCGGACATGGTCAGAAAGTGCTCTCAAGTGCTGATTGAGCTGATACCATAAATAAAGTCATAATGATTATAACGATGATGTTGTTGATGATGATGATGATGATGATGATTATAATAATGACGGTTTCATTGGTTTTGTTGAAAGAATGATTGGGTTGACTAAATGTGTTTAAAAGCATTTTGAGTCTAACGATTAAATGCACATTATATGGGGGATCAGCAAATTAATCATATATTGTTGAGTATTTATGTTATCTGTGACATGCACACACACACACTCAATAACTGTGTGTGTGTGTGTGTGTGTTTGTGTATGCACATATGTGCTTATTAATTAACTGGCAAAAGTTGGAAATTGTTAATGAATGTTTAAAGCGGCGCTTTTTTGATAATTACTCTTATAATAAGTAAATGTACTGAAGCGCTTAAATACAATTTCAACAATGACAACAACAATGACAACAACATTAACAACAACAATAACAACAACAACAACAATGGCAAATCAATTACAATGATTAATTGTACTTAGCAATGGAAATTCAATTTGAAATATTCGATTTACAGCCCCTTTTGATGGATTGTGAAAGTGATTGCATAAAAATATTTATAGTACAAATAAAAAAACAAAAAATAAATGCAAAAAATTATATATATATATATATATATATATGGATCACATATATATCATATATATATATATATATATGCAGCAGCATATTGTTAAAAATAAAAAAATTGTATAAATATTATTTGTAAAGGCAATAAAAAATATGAAAATAAAATTGGTAGTAAATAAATGTTAAGTTAATAGCAAGCAGGTTTATTTCATTTAAAAATTAATTGTTGATTGTCGTTTGTCAGTTTTTCAATCATCGCCTTACATGATGATAATGATAATATACATTATTATATTGTTGATAATGATATTGTTAATAATGTTGTTGTTGGCGTTTGGTTGACTATAAAATGAGTTAATAAATTAATTTCATTGTACAATAATCATAATCAACATCATCAGGCAAACAGGCAGCAATTGCTGAAGGTCAGGGCAACTAAAGTTATTACTAAAAAATAAACAGCAGCAGCAGCATCAACTAACAGCACAGTAGGAGCGGCAGCAGTTGGGGATCAACTCATAACTTAAGGCATAAAGTATTTATAATGTTAAGGGCTGTAGGGTTTATGTTTCCGGGGCAATATACTGTGCATAGGTATTATACACATATATATATATATATATCCAATTGTAATAGTATGTGTATAGAGGTCTACTGTATTCCCGTGTGACCTATTAGCCCTCTTTTGGCAAACTATGACAGGCAACTGGCAAATGTGTCAAAAGTTCAAAGTCATGTGCCTACAATTTCCGACAACTGACCCGACTCTCCGTGTCTGGTTAAACTCTTGTTTTGGATATGGGATAACTTCAATTTTTCTTCTTCTATGTCTTGTTAGGATAGTAAGCAGTTAGAAAAAAAAGGGTTAAGTTGTCTGACAGCAGCAGCAGCAGAGAATAAAAGAAGAAGAAGAAGTAGTAGCATATTATTAACACAGATGCGCATGAATTATTTTGTATATACTTGTGCTAAATGATATTAGTTATGCGCATTGCGTATACGCCACGTACAACAAACAAAGAACTTCATCTTGTTCTGTATTTTTAGATGAATGAACCTGCTGCTGCTGCTGTTGTTGCTGCTGCTGCTGTTGCTGCTTGTTGTTGGCATGTTACAACCGTAGCGAATTGGCTAAAAAGAATAGCCAAGAGTTGGCAAGGCATGCGAATAGAAAATTGCAAAAAGAACTGCTCAAAGCTTTCGTGTCTTGGGCCAAATGCAATATATAAATTAAATTAAAAATTCCTCAGTTGCAAGTGCAATGTTGCTGTTGTCTGTTTGTTGTTGTCTGTTTGTTGTTGTTGTTGTTGCATGCAAACATTTTTAGCTGGACGAATAAAAATCTTTATTAATAAATGTGCAATGAACAAAGTAAAATATTTTACTCCCATGATTTCACAACTTCTTCTGCTTCTTCGTTTCTTTTTTTTTTTCTGAATTTATTTTGAACGTTTCGCGTCGTCTAAAAGTTCCCATGACATGTGGCACGTTGAGTGACTTCTTGGGTGCATGTGATATATATATATATATATATATTATAACTGTATAAGTTTCTGTTTGTATGTGTGTGTTTCCCTGTTGCCAGCTACATGGCCACAAGTCAACGTCAGCTAGCGGTAAGCGCTGTATACTCCCAGCAGCAGCAGCAGTTTTTTAGCTGCTTTTAGTCTTTGCCAGACATCGCCCCAACCAAACTGCATGGCAGCATATCAAAAACTTAGATGCTTTCAAATTAACCTGTGCCCAAATAAAAACAAAAAAAAGAAATAGCTCTATATATATATGTATGTATTTGTGGATGCAACAACATAGTTTCATTGCTGTTGCTACCACCACACACACACAGACACACACACACAGTTTGCTGCAACTGACAGGCAATGAAAATATTTGCAGTCAGCCAGTTCTGATGGCTGAGTGAGGATCTAAAAGAGTTTTGATTAAACTACTATGAAAAATGGTATTTCAATATTAAAAAGAAAACATAAAACAGCAAAAGAAACAACAACAAGAAAGAACAGAAAACTTTTTTCATGCAACACCAGCAGCAGCAGCAGCAGCAGCAGATTTGACAGATTTCAAATAAAAATGCAACATTACGTTGTACTTTAAGTTGAACGATAGCTTTCAAACATATTGCAAACTATATATATATATATATATATATCTAAAACTATATATATATTAAAGATAATAAGTTTATTAGATTTTAATTTGAGATTTTCTTAGAAGAGTTGGCAACTCTTTTTCTGACAAGCTATAAGAGTTGAGTTGAGTTGAGTTGAGTTAAGACACATTGTTCGTTGCATAAGCAGCTGATAAGCTGAGGCATAACAAACTTATGGCAAATGTGCACGCTTCGTGCATGCAGCACTTGATGCTATTAAAATCTGTTGCATTTTAATTAATCAAGTTAACAAACAGCAGTAGCAACACCCAACACACAACAGCAACAGCAACAGCAACAGCTGTCAACAACAATGCGCGCTAGAAATTAATTATATGGCACTCAACACAGCGGGTGGCAATAATTTTGTGGCAAGCCCATAAGAAGCACCAAAACCAGTAAAATCAACAAACGATGCAACAAGATGCACTGCATCATCATTGTTCCAATGTCTTAAATATATGTATATGTATAAGTATGTGTGTTTGTGTGTGTCTATAAAGTATATGCAGAGCGTGTGATTGCCAAATTAGATTTTGGCCTAATTATGGCATTGGAAATGCAACAATAGTTGAAGAACTTGCAACTTGCAACCAAATAAACAGTTGAAAAGATGTCTAAAGACAGTTATAAACAGCAAGTAAAACTTTTGCAGCAAAACACAGCAAACTAATGAATGAAATCTAAAAAGAAATATAAATATATAAACAAGATATATATATATACATATATAAAAAACAAAACTTATCCAAGCCAAACACAGTCAAAGTTGTCCAAAGCTGAGACTCTAGAGACACAGCCAGAGACAGACTCAGACTCAGACTCCAACTGAGAGTCAGAGATAGAGAGTGAGAACCATCGCCTGTTCCAGTAACAGTTTTTAGCTTAAGTTCTGTATGATGCTATACTATTCTGGCTGAAACTCTGTCTTGGGGGGGAAACAGCACTTAATAATAATTAAATAATTTTCACCAATTATAGAGCCAGCACATTGCCAACTAAAACGAACATTGGGCTTTAGTCAGTGCTCTGGACTTGCACTTGCAGTTGGTCTTTGCCTCGATTTGTATCTATATATATATATATGTGTGTGTGTGTGTCTGTTTTTAGTGTTTACTGTGCAACACTAATAAATAGAATTGCGTTTAATTAACAAAAAGAAAATTGTTGCTGCTGTTGCTGTTGCTGCTGCACTGGCACAAAGTTGCTCCATTTGAGTTGCCAACAACAACAACAGCTAACAGTATTTGCAGCATCTTATTTAACTTGCCTCAGATAATGCAAACTCTATACAGATATACTTTTTATTCTCTACCAAATCAAATCTATATTCATATGCATTTAATTAATATTTATCACATTTTTTTTCTATATCTTTGCAGTTGCTTTCAGCCGGGTAAAAAAAAGGTAGGTTCGACTTTTCTACAACAACGAAAGGCGGAAGATTCGGTAAGTTGTCGCTTTTTTCTACCAAAAGTTGCAGTTAAGAATAGCCATAGAGTAGCCAAAAAGTAGACATAGAGTAGCTAAATATTAGCCATAGGGTAGCTAAATATTAGCCATAGAGTAGCTAAATATTAGACATAGAGTACCCATAGAGTAGCTAAAGAGTAGCCATATAGTAGCAATAGAATAACCATAGGTTAGCCATAGAGTAGCCATAGGTTAGCTATAAGTAATGGGTTAGCAATAGACTAGCCATAGAGTAGCTATAAAGCAGCAATGGAGTACTACCCATAGACTAGTCATAGAGTAGCTAAAGAAAAGCCATAGGTTAGCCATAGAGAATCCATAGAGTGGCCAAATAATAGCTATAGAGTATCCATAGAGTACCCATAGAATAGCCATAAAGTAGACAAAGACTAGCTATAGAGTAGTTACCGAATGGCCATAGAGTAGCCATAAAATAGCCATAGAGTATCGATAGAGTAGCCATAGACTAGCCATAGACTAACTATAGAATAGCTAAATATTAGCTAAAGAGTAGTCATAGAGAAGCAATAGAGTAGCCATAGAATACTCATAGAGTAGCCATAGACTAGCCAAAGAGTAGCCATAGGTTAGCCATACACTAACTATAAACAAGCCATAGAGTAACAATAGAGTAGCCATAGAATAGCCATAGACTAACCATAGAACTACCATAGGTTAGCCATAGGCTAGCCATAGAGTAGCCGAAGAATAGCTATAGAGTATCCATAGAATAACCATAAAGTAGCCAAAGAATAGCCATAGAATAGACATAGACTAACCAAAGAATTGCCATAAAGCAGCCAAAGAATAGCCATAAAGTAGCTAAAGAGTAGCCAAAGCGTAGCCATAGAATTGCCATAGGTTTGCCATAGAGTAGCCGTAGAATAGCCATAGAATAACTATAGCATAGCCATAAAGTAGCCATAGAATAGCCATAGAGTAAGCATCGTCTAGCTAAGTAGAAGACACTTTTCTATAAACTTTAGCCTATTGAAGTTGCAACTTTTAAATAATTTCTTGGTGCATTTTATTTCTTTAATATATTGCAACCAAATTTTATCTTAATATTTGTATCGTTAAGTATCTTTGAGTTAGCTGAAGCTTTGTTATATGTGAGTTTTGTAATGCTTAAAGACTGTGTATTATTTCTTTAGCTAATAAGGCAACACTTGTACGAAGTTTGCGCTTTGGCAGCTCAGCCTAAGGATAAGTTGTTAAGGCAGCTGCAAAGTAGTTGCTGTTGTTGTTGATGTTGTTGTCGTTGATGTCGTTTAGCAATTGATAACTTTGACCTATCTACAGCAGCAGCTGTATGCAACTGGTTATTATGTCATGCAATAGCATGGAGTATTGAGTATAGAGTATATAGTATAGAGTATTTGAGATTTAACCTGGTCAGTTGGCTGGCATTTTGTTATATGCGCAAACATGGCTAAATTGCTGTGTGTGTTTGTGTTGGCCAAGCCTCAAAATGCTGTGAAATGTTGCACGTTTCTTTTTTTCTCTCTTTTGGTAGTTGCCCATGGGAGCAGCAGTTTGGGAGCGTTAAGCAAATTACAGATGAGCTGCAATGTTGTTGCTGTCATTACATGTGTTTGATTGCAAATTTCAATTGATTAAAGTGTTGCAAATTTGCTCACTGTCAGTTATTATTAACAGCAGCAGCAGCAACAGCATTAAGAAGTAGTAAGTTGTTGTTGGTTGTAGCAGCAGAAGTAGAAAACTTGAATGAACAGCAAAATGGCTGCTGCTGCAGCAATATCATTTAGTGAGTTGCAGCATAAAAAGGAAGTGGGTTGGAAAGCATATAGAGAACGCATCTATAATTTCAACTTCATTTGTGCAAGTCACAGCATCAACTCAATGCAGCAGCAACAACAGCAACAACACCAACAGCAGCATCAGCAGTAAATGCAATTTCTTATTTGTTGAACTGTAGCAAAGTATGAGCACGTCGTTGCCTTATTTATTTAACCGCAACATCAACCGCAATAAGAACAACGGCAACAAATGCAACTGCAGCAACAACAGCAATAACTGCAGCAACAGCAGCAGCAGCAGCAGTAGACTGCTAAAATGGTTAAATGTTAAAACTGAACTAATCTCAGTGGCAGAGGCAAAACGTAAAATGCTATTTAGAAAGTAACTCAAACTCGGGTACTGCCGCTGTCAGCTTAAGTTTGTAACCATAATACCACAGTAGAATACACTGAAATACATTTTTAAATGAACAAGAATATATACAAAAGAAGAAGAAGAAGAGGAAGATGTGAAATGTAGTAACACAGACAGAAAGACAGTTAGTCTCAGGCTTTGGTCTGTTAATGCTTGCATAAATATTGCGCATTGTTTTTTATATTTTTTTGTTTTTTGTGTCTGCTCCGATTATATAAACTCTTTACTATGCTAGTTATACGATTTTCTTGTTTTTCTTTTATATATATATTTTATTTTTTTATTTTTGGGTGGTTAACTGAAAAGAATAAAACGGTAAGCAGAGCAGCATAATAGAATATTATGGCCAGTAGCCAAGCTAGTTTATGCTTTGACAACTGGTTGAGCTAGGGTTAGGTTTGCTTTTGTTTGGTTTTGGCCGTTTAGCTGTTAGTTTGGTCAAGCTACTTAGTAGGTTCATTAAAATCACATTCCCGCCACACAACAAAACACACACACACACACATACACTTACATATAGAGCAAAGACAACAAAAGCAACTAAGAAGCTGGAACTGTTCTGTTCTGTTCTGTTCTTTTCTTTTCTGTTAAGTTTTAGTTTTGGTTTGGTTTGGTTTGCTTCTGTTCTGTTCTGTTCTGTTCTGTTCTGGTCAGGCTTTGGTAAGTCATGTAAACTTGACCAAATGTAGCTGAGGCATTTTAACTTGTTTCAGCTTACACACACGTGCATTGGCTGTGTGTGTGTGTTGCGTAGTACTTGTTTTTGCTGCACTTTGCTTGTTGTTGTTGTGTTTTTTATGCGCTCGCTGCTGTTGCTGCTGTTGCTTGACTTTGCTTTGCTCCTTTTCTTTAATTAAAGACAAGTTTTCATTTCATTCTTTTCACCTGTATGTGTGTGTGTGTGTATAGCGCTTTATGTGTGTGTGTGTGTGCTGCTGTTGACTGCTGGTCTTTAACCATTTAGTATTGGGCTACAAAACGTTCTACATTGTTGCCAGGCCATTGATTGCTGCCGCACAGCTGCTGTTGCCTAGACTGAACTTAATGTTGCTCTGCCCTGTGGCAGTTTTGCTTTATTTCAATATAGATATCACCAGCAGCAGGACTATACTAACACACACACACACACACACATACGCTAATAATTTAAAGCTTGTAAATATTTTTATAGTAATCCGCTTTGTTGGGACTCAAATGCGCCACATGGCCAAGTTGTGGCCCTGGCATTGGCCCTGTTTCTGTGTGTGTGATTGTTGGACTTTGGTTTTGGTTTTGGCTTTTCCATTTTCCCTTTTTATTTTTGGTTAGTGTATAGTTGTAGTTGTATAGGTGTGGGTAATAGTGATATCTGGTGTTGTCTGGCTGTCACTTTAGTTGTTGCAACAGTTTTCAGCAAAGTTAATCCTTGCTGAATGCGAGGCTTACCTGTTGATGCGTCGCGATGCGTGCAGCAGCTCTTTTCGTCTGATACGTGTTAGAGCGGAAATGCATAAAACATATATATATATATATACACATATATTTGTATATATATATATATTGTATTAAAAGCGAGCAAAATCCATAAACAATAACTGGCGACAACAGGAACTGCCACAGCAATTGCAATTGCCACTGCAACAAGCAACTGCAACTGCAACTGGGCTAAAAAGAACTCGCGAGCTACGAAAAATTTTACAATCAGCAATCAGCAAACGTGCTATATATTATTTTTTTTTATCCCGATTCGATTTAACTGTTTCAGGTATTATATGTATGAGAATGTTTTTTTTTATTATTTATTTTCTTTTATATATTTTGTTTTCGTTCTGTCGATGTTTGTATTATTTTTTAATTTTTATTCAATTATTGTTGATTTTAATTAAAAATCATGTTACAATTTCTTCTTTCTCGTCTCTTTCTCTTCGTCTCGTTGCACGCACTTTGCATCTCACGTATTTGTGTCTGTTTGTATATATTGTTTATATATATATATATATATATATATCGAAGTATATCAATTATTAATATTATCCTTTCTTGGATAAATATAACCTTTTTTTTACGTATGTTTGTATCAAGTTTATATTATATATATACATATATATTTGTATATATACTAACACACTTCCGTTATAACGTACCAAACGCTTGCAGCGCACAAAGCGAACTGAATGTTCAGTTGGCGCTTCCAAAAGACTTTTAAACATGTTGGCAAGAAAGTCCAAGTAGAAGTTAACCAAGAAAGAAAAGTTGAAGCTTCAAACCAAAGAGTCAAACCTTCAACACACCACACCAACACACACACACACAATGGTCAAAATGATGATGATATTGATGATCATTATCATAATCATTGTGTTGACGCTAACGAAGACGTGTAACCGGCACTCCAAGAGAGACTCAAAGAAACAAACAAACACAGAGAGAGAGGTGTGAGAGAGAGAGAGAGAGAGCGTAAACGATCGTAAGAGCTGCTTTGCCGGCTGCGCATGCGCGACAGCTTTTATGCTATGCTCTTAGTAAAGAGCTCAATTAAACAAGACAGAGACAGCTATAGAGAGTGAACGAGATGTATGTCAATCTATGTTGCAGTGTTGCACAATGCTTTCAATAGAAGTGTTGCTCAATAGCTAAACATATAACAGCCCGTCGTATTGTCAATGTTAACTAATGATGCGGCATCTATTGCCCACAAAAAAAATGGTAGAAAATGTCAAAAAATGTATAAAAATATAGAAAAAATGCCATAGAATGACCTGCCACAAATGAGGCAAACTTATGCACAAATTAATTAGCAGCTAGTTAGAAGAAAAAAAAACAAAATTGTTATGCAACATGCAACGACGAACTCTGACATCCAGAAGTGGCAACATCATTTGCTTCTACCATTTGAATTGAAAACTTTAAATATCAACAACATTATCTTCCCCCTCTCTCTATCTGAATATTAAGCAATAAACAAGAGACAACAGCAACAACAACAACAACAACAAGCAGTAACTGCCAACAAGCAACTGCCAATAAACCAACTACCAACTAGCAACTGGCCAATTGAGAAATGAAAGCACACCACGGGACGCATAATTGAGCCCGGGAGAAATCTAGAATCTCATGTTAACCAATCGAAGCAGCCAGATCACAGTGTGTAGCACTTTCTTTGCCATTTTCAATTTAATGCATAGTTACAGGAAGAAAACACACACACACACATACATACACACATATATACAGAGACTACTGTAAATGGACATTGTCGGTATGTGGTGTTTGTGTGTGTGTTTCTTATAGATACATTTCATTTCATTGCAATTCAAGCACTGCTCGTTATTGTTGTTGTTGTTGCTGCTGCTGTATGTGTTGTTGCTGCTGCTGTTGTTCTTGTTGTTGTTGCTGGTGTTGTTGTTGTTCTTCTTCTGCTGCTGCTGCTGAATAACGTTCGAGCTTTATATTTGTATTGCGACAACAATTGAGCCCAATGTATGCTTCAATATCTGGCACGTCTATGGCTAACAAACGTTGTTGTTGCTGTTGTTGTTCTTGTTGTTAAAAGGATGCAGATACAGCTACAAATATATACATATATATATATAAAGAAATAGATAGAAATAGCAGCAGCAGCAGCTACTGTTGCAACTTGTACATGGCTTTGGTAAATTACTGCCAACTTAAGCGCATCTGCGGTAAATTCAATTAAACAATTTAGCATTGCTGTTGATTTTGTTACCATATCCTTAGAGTGCCACACTATTACTACTCTTCTTCTTCTCCTTCTTCTTCTTCTTCTTCTTCTTCTTTACACTTTCGACTCGCTCTCTTTACACTTTATCCTGCTGCACAATTTAAGCATCCTTTCTATCAGTTGTTGAAAATAAGCAACATTTAGCAGATTTCTGATATTGGTATTGCAATTGTTGTTGTTGCAACTTTTGGCCACATTAAGTAAGAGCACATCTGTGTGGTTGTGTATGCTATATATATATGTATGTATAATTTAAGTGCACATGTGTGTGTGTGTGTGTGTGTTGCTTTGGCATTTGCTAAACATGAAGTGTTATGCAAATATTTGTGTATCAAGTTTTTGCTCTCTCTTTCTCTATCTGCTTTTTATTTAGCTTTGTTTTAATTTGCTTAGTGCTAGATGAAATTTTCCACATCATTTTCACATTTTCTCGTATCCTTTACATTGCTCTGCTATACATATATAGTACCAATACTACTACTACTACTACTACTACTACTACTTTTACTACTACTATTGCTACTACTATTAATAGTATTTGTATTTGCTTAGAGTACTTCTGGCTAACAGGTGCAGTTGCTTGGGAAATTGTCGTCTGCTTTATTTTTTTTCTTTTTGGTGTATCTTCACTTAATTAAATAAAATACAAACATGTGTGTAAGAGAGAGAGATAGACAGAGAGGGAGGGAGATAAAAAAGTACATGACAAAATTTGATGTTGGCAGCTCTCAAAATTAATGCAGAAAAATTAAGGCAACAACGACAAACGTGTTAAATGCAAACTCACTAATTACAGTTAATACACGGAGACAAGTTGGTTTACATTCAGTAGACTCAGACTACTCAGTGGTGTTCACTGTACTGTGTGTACTCAGTGCAGAGTAAAGTTGCTACCAGCATCAGCAACAGCATCAGCATCAGCATCAGATTTAGATTGTATTTTGTTGCCTAGTTTGGGTTGCAATGGGTACAAGTACTTCTGGTGCATGTTAACGTCCTTGTGACCCACAGTCAAAAGCGTTTTTCAAGATAAAAAAAAAAAATTACGAAATATTTTGGCAGCAACTTTTTTATTTTTTTTTTAACCGTTTTTAACCAAACATTGAATATAATTAATTGCAAAAAAACTTGATGAAAACACGAACTCAAAATACTCTGCATAAGATTTGAATCAACAAACGTGTTGCCGCAGCAGTTAAGTAACGACTTTTTTTGTACTTACTTGTAACTAGCTTTTCAGCTAACTTTTCAGCTACCATTTCAGCAACTACTGATCACTTCTATAGAGCCTAGAAACAGAACTACTCTATGACTAGTTTGGTCTAGGGCATATTTAAACTATGCTATTTGGCAATAGTACTCAATTAATTTGTCATTTATCAAGTGGTTATGGCTGAAACAAGCAACAACAATAACAGCAGTAACAGCAGCAGCAGCAGCAGCAGCAGCAGCAGCAGCAGCAGCAGTTAACTGTACAACAACGCAGAGGCAATAGCAAGTGGCATACAAAATGTTGACAGTGGCAGGCGGCAGCCGCATTCAAATGTCGCGTCGAGTGTCCGCAGTGTCCAGTGACGACAGACAACGCCACCACCAACGTTGTTGATGTTGTTGCTGTTGTATGTTGATGTTGCTGGTGTATGTTGGTGTTGGTATTGATGTTGTTGCAGCGCCTTTTAGTGTTTGGTTGGTGTCAATTTTGTTGCCTGTTTTTCTCGCGCAACTTTTGTTGCATGCCATTTTTTCTTTTTGATTTGAGTAGGGGCATGTGGAAGTGAAAGAGGAGGAGGATGCAGGAGGCGACGAAACACTTCAGTTTCAGCTGCAACTTCAGCTCTATTACTCTCATATTTTTGTACATTTTGCAGCAATATGATGCTTGTTTTTAACCATTACTTCAAGCAGCAGCAACTGCGGCTGATGCTGCTGCTACTGTTGCTACTCTCACTGTTGCTGCTGTTACTATTGTTGTTGCTATTGTTGTTGTTGTCATTGTTGGGTGTGCAAAATTTTGACATTTTCAATTGTCATTTGGGTTGTTTTTCGGCTAGATTCCGCTGCTGCTGCTGCTGCTGCCGTTTTTCGCTGTTGATTTTCAGTTAATTTTTCATTTTGACATTTCCATTTGTCAATAATAACATGGTTGACCTGACCAAAATGCTTGCCCAATAACGTTGATGGGTTCTGATGATGCTGCTGCTGATAATGATGATGCTGATGATGTTTATGATGATGATTATGGTTTCATTGGTCAGTCAGCAGTTGCCCCTGTGGCTTATAATTGCATTTTTAGCCGAAGGACATTTTCAACTATACCTAATGGATGTGCATTTCATATTCAAATGTTGTTGTTGTTATTGTTGTTGTCGTTGTTGTTGTTGCTGTTGTTACAAATGAATTTCGTTATAGATAACATAAAGTTTATGGGGAAAATCAAGCCATCTCTTTTACACGCGTTCTTACCCTAACTAACTCTCTCTCCCTGCGAGAAAGATTGCTGCCAGATTGCTGCTGTCTTTGCTCTTTGTTCCCACCTCTGCATTCTCTAAACAGTAGTGACATTTCAATTACGCACCGTTGCATACACCGTTATACCAGATATATAGATATATGTATATATATATGCATACATATATATAGAGAGAATGCAACATACTGAATGCTGATTGTTGACTGTCGTCTGCCGTCTGTCGTCTGTCGACTGTTGACTGCTGACGATGCAGCTTATGTTTATTATTATGGTAGAACGGCAAGTTCTAAGGAACATACAAAACTTACATGAAAGAGCTTGGTCATCATTATCAGTTGCAGCCACAGACAAAGCAGCAGCAGCAGCGGCAGCAGCCACAACTTGTGGCCAGCATAATCGACCAGAACACACAGCACCCACATGTTAATGAGACGCACAAACAGACAAAAAGTCTGACAACGGGAGGGACAAGAGTTGAGTTTTTGGTAAATCAGCTATATATATATATATATATATATATATTTATATATATGCGTTGAGTCTTGTTTTGAACTCTCACATAAATCGTAAATCGGCTTAAGTTAAATGCTGGTTAAACACTGGCAGCAACAAAAGCAGCAGCAGCGACAACAGCAGCAGCAGCAGCAACAACCATCAACGTCAACAACAACATTATCAATGCCTTGGGGCTAAATGTTGAATGGATTTAATTTCCTGCCAGAATAAGCGTTGAAGTAGAAGTGAAATGCACTTGTATCGATGCTACACTTCAATCACTATAACAACAGCAACAGACGGACAGACAGATAGACAGACAGACAGACACACACATACAGAGAGACACACAAATAGAGAGATAGTTAAGAGAAAGAATGAGATAGTTGCTGCGGCTCAAGAAGTTAAAGTCGAAGTCAGTTAACAATCTGGTTAACAATCTCTGCCCCAAGCAACAGTTAAAATGCTGCTGTTGTTGTTGTTGTTGTTGTTGCTGTTGTTCTTATTGTTATTGTATTTTGTATTTGTTGCACTTGCAGCGCTTTTGTGTTATAGTAAACTACTGAGATATTGAGAGACAACAAACCACAAAACTAAAACCGTTCCAAATCTTTAACTGAGATTGAGACTCACACTGGCACTTGCCATTGACAGTTAAAAATGAAAAGCTGTTACCTGTTGTTCTTCATTTGTTGTTGTTGTTGTTGCTGTTGTTGTTACTTGTTGTTGCCTGGTTCTAAGTGGCTATATTGTGTGCAGCAATAAGCAAACCAAAAACATGCGGCTTTTTGTTGTATGCATAAAGAAACAGAAACAGAAACAGTTAAATAAGCAAAAGTTCCCAACTGTCCCGCTTAAATGACTCGATTTCTTCAAGAACTTACACACACACACACACATATATATATATACACAGCATCCCAATTCCAACTCCAACTACAACTTTAAGTTGCAGCTGGACCCCATGCGAGCACGCATTTTACCGTTTGTTGAATTGTTGCGTGTTTGGGCCAGGCCAGGCCTTAAACATTCTCACATGGCTCTTTAGGCTGGCTCTTGTTTTTACTCGTACTGTTCTTTACTTTTCTTATTTCTTTACTTTATTCTTTTCATTTTTTTTTTCTTTCTTCAGATTGCTGTTGCTGTTGTGGTTGCTGTTGTTGTTGCCGCATGTTTAACTGCAATCTGTGAGTGCAACAGAACAGAAAGAAATATGCCAACATATCATACTTGTACTCGTACATAAACATAAAATGCGCAACAATTGCAGAGACGAGTTGCTGCTGCTGCTGCTGATGCTGCTGCTGTTGCTGTTGCTGCTGTTGCTGTTTATTGTACTTGCCACAAACAAAAAAAGTGTGTCATGAGAAGGAAACATTTACCAACAGCTAAAAGTGTGAGGCATTTAACACTTTTGATTAAGTTGAAGTTTCCAGAAGAATTCAACTGGCAATTAGCTTCAAAAATTTCACCAAAAACCAACTCAATAAACAGTTAGAATAACAATTATATATATTGCTTAGATTTTATATATATATATATCAAATCAGCATGCCCCATTTTATAGGGTATTTTAAGGTAGAGTCTGGGACAATGCTTCATGAAATTGGCAGCCAAATAATTTGATTTATCGTGCAGTATTTCGCTTTGTAAACATTTTATGTATTTAGCGCTGAAAATTTATTGGCAATTGCAGTAGGACAAGCAACGGCAACAACTGTAACAACAACAACAACAACTGCAACAACAACAGCAACAAAAGGAACAACAAAATCAATGACGAACATCGTTGCATCGTTGCAATTGTCAACATTGGCGCCTATAATAATTGTATTGATCAACAAAATGTTGTTGGCAGGACATTGACAGCACAAAGGGTATAGGAGGAGGGTTTGCTAGGGTGTGTTGACGGTATGGGGAAGGGATGTTATATACAACAGCTAAATTCAATCGTACAACAAACATTACAAACAGATTTATATGCGAAACATGATGGTCAATAACCTTTTGACCAATAAATCAAATCTTTGGCGTTTGGTTAAACTATAAATTAAATACCAAAGCAACAACGAGAGTGCCACTGCCTGTGCCACTACCCCTGCCTTTACCCATGCTGCTGCCACTGCCACTGCCTCTGCCTGTGGCAATGTTTTTTTTGTATGTTTTTTGGGGCTGAAGCTATTGGACATGGCCATAATCACTGGACTTGGCATAGGCCAAATAACCAATGACGATAAACAACGACAACTACAACTCCAACAACAACAGCAGCAACAACAGCAACAACAACAACAGCAGCAACAACAGCAACAACAACAGCAGCAACAATCATTGACCATAAAAACCAACAACTAAAATAATCGCTCGTAAATGCCTAGTGACAATAAAATTGATGATAAACCAAATCAACAGAGTACAGAAATACCAGAGATAGACAGAGAGAGAGAGAGAGAGAGGAAACAATAAGTACAAGTATAGAAAAGGAATAAAAATAGGAATAAGTCAGAACAGTATGGATATATACATATATATCTATATAGAAATCAAACCAAAACGAAACGAAATAATGCAAATCGAATTTTCCATTTGCCTACTTCAGCCTCAGCAGCAGCGGTTGCTGCTGTCATTTTTAAGGCTGTAATTCCGTTAAGTAGTTGTTGTTAATACCCTGTAATGTGGGCTTATTGGTAAAGTCATTCAAATATTATAAACATGGCCAGAAGGCACAGACTAAGCCAAAAAATAAAACTTAACTACCAAGCCTTGAATTGTAACTATCTTAAACGATTTTCAGATATTCAAAAAAAATATCTCTTAGTAAGCATTAGCTTGTTTAGTAACTTATGTATGTAGTTGTTGTTAATACCCTGTAATGTATGCTTAGCAGAGAAATTCTTGTTGTTTGTTAAACTCAAATTTACTACAACTTCAATATGTGAATGCAGCTAGTCGAAAAAAAAGGTAAAAGAGTATCATAAATTCTGGCAAAGCAAATAGTTATGTTTATAGCCGTTTTCCATTAGCTTGGCCAGCATCCAAAGTTACCAAGTTTTTTTTGTTGTTATTAGCTGTTGTTGTAGCTGTTGTTGTTGTTGTTGCTGTTGTTGTTGTGTATAATGCTACTTGAACGTTAAATGAAATTAAGCTGACGTTTGGCTTGATTGGTTCTCTAGAGGCCAAAAGACGTCGCTTCACAATTGACTTTGTCTTTTTCACTTAATCATTTATAGTATCAATACATACAAACACACATACACATATACATATATATACAATATTACCCCTCTCCTTAACAAGCCGTAATCAAGCTGCTTCTAATGACACTGCAAGTTCTGTGTTCTAAAGAGAAGACGCCCCCAACCTCTAAACAATTTCCCGTTTCAAACCCAACAACAATACAAATCAACTGCAATTATGCTGAAAACTCAAAACTGTACTTAATTTTCAATTTTCAATGGTAATCAATTTTGTAATTGAACATTCGGTTTAGAGGTTTTCAATGCCGTTACCACAACTCTCTGCGACTTTGGCTTGAAAAGGCAAAACAGTTTGGAGCGCAGCTAGAAAATTGTTAGCCTTGATTTCTACATGGAGTATTGTCCCTGGAGTGACCGAAACTGAAAAGTTAGTTAGATGGACAAATGGAATAAGAAACATTATATATATATAAGTTCGAATCAATATATATATATATATATATATATATATAAGGAAGTGAAGCGCACATGGAGTATAGCAACAAAGTTGAAATTGGCAACGCCTTACGCTTGCTCTTGGCCTGGTTCATAGCCTGTATCTGCCCTGCTGCTGTTGCTTTTGCTGTTGTTGCTGTTGTTGTTGCTGCTGTTGCTGTTGTTGCTGTTGTTGTTGCTGCTGTTCTCCTTTCGTTTTAACAGTTTTGTGCTTTTAATTCTTATTTAAAATTGCATGCTCATCTCTTAAGTGGCCATTGCTGCATTTTATTTTATTTATTCATTTTTTTCTTGCTATTTTGTTGCTCTTCTTTTTATCGTTTTCTTATTTTATTTAATTTTGCTTTTGCTTTTCTTTTGTTTTTTTTTGCTTTTCTATTTGTTTTTGTTGCTTTTGTGTGGACTTAAAAGCCAAGCCGCTTTACACATTTTCTACAATTTTTTTTCCGAGCGCAAAATATGCTTCTATTAGTAGTTCCTTTTTCTTACCTCCCCCTCTGCTTCCTCTGCTGCCCCTGTTGCTCTTATTTCGCAGGGCAACATGCAACGCTTTCATGCGCTTGGACGCTATTATTTAATTACTTTGTCAATGTGTTTTTATATCCTGAATGCTGCATTGAAAGTAAACACATTAAAAAACGTATATTTAAGCCGTGTAAATGTGTGTGAAAAGCAGCAGCAACTTGGCTTTATTTAGTTAGTATTAAACGCGCTTAACATGTTTCTCTGATTTTATTTTAAACATATATGGTATACAGATCTTAATTATAACATTTATTTTAAGCTTCAAGCTCATTTAATAGAATTTTTTTTAGTCTGGCAGAACTCAATTCGACCTCAAAGCGAGGCAACTCTGAGCCACTGCAATCGCATAGCTTTTGGCTTAAAGAACTGCTGCTGCAGTACAGCTTGGCATTTATTTCTGCAGTTGTATTCTTTCTTAACTTCATGGCTCTTATAGAGCTATATTTATTGTATACATATTGTACAAATAATACCTATAGAATACAATATATATTACGATTCGTTATGCTCTGATCTGATTTTGTTTTTCATTTTTATTTTTTTGAGGTTTTACTTCGAGTTGTATTATTAATTTAAGATACTTGGCACTAATCGCTGTCAAATCTTTCTATTCTACTGATATCTTTTTTGTTATAAATTTTCAATAAAAAAGAAACACACATAATACACACACACACACATATATATACAGAACAATATACACACAGCATAAAGTTAATTATTGCAAAAGTCTTAAAACTCATTTCTTTGCTCGTGTTTCTGGTCTTTTATGCATAGTTTTCTTTTCTTTTCCTTTCTTTTTATACAAAAACATACACAGAGACTTTATTTTTGGCCTACCCATAGTATCCATAGTACTCATAGCATAGTTGTTTGACAAAGAAAGTCCGCGAAAAAATGTATATAATAACATAATAAATAATGTGTTCAAGAAAAGCCGCTAACAAAGGCGCCCAACAAAATGCTCTCTATGACGATTCCATGTGATTGTTTGTTTATATCTATGTGTGTGTGTGTGTGTGTGTGTGTGTGTGTTAGCTACTAGAACTACTAACATGTCTGGGTCTCACAGTATGTGCAAACATACAACAAAAACCGAAAACCAAGTGGAAAAAGTTTATTCTGGTCAAACTGCTTCCGTCTGCGGAATTGACCCAGAAAACATAAAATTAATAAAAAATCGCAACCGAATCCAAGACAGGCGACAACAGCAAAAGCAATGGCAATGGCAATGCCAATGGCCAATGGCGCTGGAAATGGAAATGGAATTGAAGATGAAGATGGAGATGTAGATGGGAACAAATATCGCAGCTTAAAGTGTCACCAAGTAATAACAAAATAATCAAAAAACAAAAAGGAAAAAATTCCTAAAAATAAAGAACGAAACTTAAATGCTCTATGAAACAATACTATAGATAAGAGTATACAGAAATAGAGAATAATACTTAATATATATATAAGCAGCTTTGATAGGATTCTCAAATTAAAGACAATTTCTATGCCGAAACTATAAATAGATTTTCTGTGACAAAACCTTTTCGACACATTTCTATCTTTAGACAAAAAAAAAAACATAAAAATGAATTTAATACTCTTTATTATACTTTATTTTCTTTATTTGCTTTAAAGCGAAATTAAATAGTTATAAAATATATATATATATATATATACAAAATGCCTGAACAATGTTGGTAGTATAGAAATAGCTACCAAAATGTGTTGACCAAAATAAAAGGCAACAAAAGACAAAAAAAAATGTACAAACGGAAAAAATCTAAACCGCATGAAAGCTGGCGGCTGGCGGCTACAAATTTTGGCTATTTTAGTCCAGTTATACCCTGTATAATTGGTACTTAGAGTTGAAGGGAATTGTGAGTAGCTTCGGTACATGTTTTGATTCTGTAGAAAGGACTCTGCTGTGGATCGTTGCATACGACTTATGCGGCAGAGTCTGTTAGGGAAAGTTGGTTCTGAGAGTTGCTTATCATATGATTAAGTTAGGATCATATACTATACTATATATGTTCTAGACAAAGAATATATACTTCCTAAATCTTGATTCTACAGAAAAAGATATATATATATATATTTCCATCTCAGCAACATTTTATGCTTAAAATTGAAGCTTGAAATGGAATTGAACCATACAGAAAGACTTTTCCATGAAACGTATCTGAGTAAGGAGTATCTTATAGTAGACCCTTTTTTATGTTTGCCAAAGAGTTTTCTAACTTTATGGAGTTGCTGTTGTTGTTGGCATTGATGTTATTGTAGCTGCTGTTGTACGCGGTTTTTAGTCAAGTTTTGTCGCCGGCCTGCGAAATTTTGTTACTGTTAAATAAATCTTCTTCAGTTAAGCTTTGTTTTTTTCTTTTTGTCTCTCTACTTTATGTCTTCTTCATGGAGCTTTAATAAAAAGCAAGCAATGCCATGTTGCTTTGTCGTGCAGACGTTATCGCTGTCGCTGCCGCTGACTGCCGTTCTCAAAGTTGGACAACCTGGCGGACAAGGTGGACAATTGGATGAGGTGAAGACTTTTGCTGCGGGCTGTTGACATGTCTCGCGTTTATACTATATATATATATACACTATATTTTCTTCTTTGGATTTGGCAATTTCAGAATGTTGCTGTTGTTGTTGTTGTTGTTGTGTGGAGAGTGAATGTGACAGTATCTTTTGACCATATAATTATGTTTCTTTATTTTTTCTTCATTTTAGCAACAAAACTCAAATTTAATAGCCAGACATAGAACTACTTTCGTTTTGTTCAAATGCCTAAGCCTCTAAAAGTTTGATTTTGATGGAGTAGCACTTATAAAGCACTTTTCTTAATAAACACCATAGCCACACGCACACACACATTCATACACATTGTGCGTGGGCCAAAGTATAACAACAACAACAACAGCAAAAGAGAAGACACCAAACAAAGATACCAAAAACTCAAGTTGTCAGCCACATAAATTGTCAATATTTGCCATTTACCGTTTGCTTGTTTTGCTGTTTGACTCTGATTTGATTTCATTCTGGCCAGTGGCTTTTCCTACGCCATACACTTTATGGCCAAAACTGTAATTTTTGCAGGCCAAAATGTCACTTTGTGTCGCTTTTTTTATTGTCTTTTTATGAGCGCAGCGTGTCGTTGGCCCTCACGAAGCTGTTAAACGTGAGTCGTCGCAACTTTCGATTAACCAAAATTATTTCACTACATTAGTCTGATAATATATATATATATATAGTATATATATTTCTGTGTGTGAGAGAGTGTGTGATGTATATAAGAGCTTTGGTAAAATTAGGATTTCATTTTTATTGAGTTATTTTCCTTTTTATGACTGGAGGCTCTCTAAGTTATATAGTTTGTATCCATCTGCTGTGTTGAACAAATTATATAGTTTTTATACCCTATACTTAAATATAAAACGGGTAAAAATATATGCCATAAAGTGCTATAATTTGATTGTTATAGTAGTATATGGAATATGTTAAGAGATCAGTGCAAATCTCTGTCATAACTTGGATTTTATTAACATTGTTTGATTTATAGGGTATCTGTTAGTTGAGCACTTTTAAGTGCTGCATTTTGTGGCATTGCTTCAGTTATGCGTAGTAGTTTTCTAAGCCAAAATGCGTTGGGCATTTCAATTGCAGCTCTTTTGATAAATGGCCAACAGCAATTGAGCGTCTGCCGTTATTATAGTCAGCACTTTCATCGCTTAGACCACAACCAGCAGCACTACACTTTTGATGACTGTGGGTGAAAATAACCAAAAAAAAATGGCATACAGCTTTCGCCCATTTGGTTAAAATCCCCACACACACACACACACACACACATACACACACAAACACACACAGAAGGTAGTGTTTCAACTGGAGCTATAGAAGACGTCAATTTAGCAGGCAAAGAAGAGTTTGGAATACTTTTCTAGCGCAAGGTCAGCGCATAGTTCTTATAATGTGTGTTACACACACACACACACACACACAGACACACACACACACACACATACAAACACAAACACACACACACACATTTAGATACGAACGTAAAGTCATATTCATAACTAACAACACTCGCTTTTGGAGCTTGGTTCCGTTGTTGCCTAGTCGTCTTCATGGGTCTTCAGGTTTGCTCTGGCGACACAAATTACGTGCCTGACGCGTTTGTCATGCGCGTTGTTTCAACTTGCCGCATGCTAAAGCCAGCCAAAGTTGTTAGTCACTCGGTATTCATTATGCTACAAAATGCTGCACGCTCCAGACTCTGGCCCAAGCCATCTTATTCCCACTTTGTTTTCTTTTTGGTTTTTTCTGTTGTTTTTGTGTTTTTTTTCTTCTTCTTGTTTTTTTTTTACCTCTATTATATGTGAAGATAAACAGTTTTGAGGGCTGCACAATTTTCACGCCTCTTTTCTTGCAACCAATTTTACTTTCGGCAAAAGAGCAACAATTTGAACCTAACCACAGGCAGATTCTAGACCAACCCAGACGCATGCGCATGCCTCTCACGTACCCCAAACTGTTTCATTGTTTGTCTCTTGTGGCTCTGACAGTCTGTCTGTCTGGTAGTCCCTTTATCTCTGTCTCTCTCTCTCTCTCTCTTTCTTCCTCCCTCTCTGTTTATCTGTGTGTTGTGGTTGCTGCTGTTAACTTTCTGTGAAAGTTCTGTGGCTCTGTTGACTGCATAAATCTTCCAACTATAGCTACACATATATCTCATCGCATCGCATTGTATTCTACAGTGTGTGTAAGTGTGTGTGTGTGTGTGTCTTACAGATACAATCTTTTATTTTAGTTATTATTATATATATTTTTTTTGACTACTTAGCGACTGTTTTTTTTTGTTAGTTTTCCCACACCGCAATTTCGCATTGTTCTTGTATATGAAAAACGACCACATAATTATAATGATTATAACTAAGTATATGAAATATTTGTAGACTACTAAAAAAAAAAAGGAAAAAAAGAGAGAAAAATATAAATTCTCTAGCGATTATCAACGCTAGTCAGACCTAATGGCCCCAACGATTAACTATCTGCAATTCAATTGTTTTTGCTGACTATGAAAGTTAGTTAGTATTTAGCATTTAATTATTATTCAGTAATAAAAATTATATATTTTATATATATAATTTATGAATTATGAATTATTAAAACGAATTTTGTTTAATGGCCGCACTAAAATATCTGGCAGTACAGCATTTTTTTGACCACTTAAAGATAATTTGAAAGTAAAATCTCTCGTGTGTCTCTCTCTCTCTCTCTCCTCATAATCATAATCTTAAGGTTTCAATAGTTTTTTTTGTCTATCTGCAGCTGCCACACATCTTTATGGGTAATTTGTTTATTTTATAACAATTTTTTTTCTTTCTTCCTACTCTCTGTGATTTATGCGATACCTTCACACATCTGTGGCAACTTCTACTATGGTTGCTACTGTTGCTGTTGCTGTTGCTTTTGCTGTTGCTGCTACTTCGACTCACATAACAATAATGCCACATTATGAACGCGTTTGTCGTCACATTAAAACAAACATAACAACTACGTGACTAATTATGTTGATATCAAACATGTTATATACCCTGTAATAATTAAATAAAACGTATTAAAAGAAATGTTTTATATGCTTCTAACACACAGCGGGTAGATTTTTCTAACTTCTAGTGAAAGTTTACTTGACAATTTTAAGGCAAAATTATCTCAATATACTTCATCACAACAAATTGTTAATAGATCGTTAAATAGCTTAATAATTTGTTGTTAACTATTAAAAATTGAAAAGAGTGTTTATATATGGTACTAAGTGCCCTAAACTTGTACCAGGGTTTAGGGTATTGCATAGTTAAGCATACTCATTTTAAGCATTCTTGCTTATTTTCTTTCATGCTATTAAAGTTGCTTCAATGTCTGCGTGAAAGAAAGTGAAATTAATGTTAAGTGCGCATATAACATGTATGATATTCGCATATATATATGCATATATATATACCTATTTATATATACATATATATCTTCGTTTTGTCAGTGGTTTTAGCCAATTTATTGGATTTTCTGTTCGTATGACAATTCTGTAAATGATTTAGAAACGTGTAAATTGCATTAATATAAATCAACAAAATATTTGTGAAATTTGCAATCTAATAGTATGAAATAAGTGAAAGGCTATAAATAGTTCTTATACTAAACCATATACTATGCTCTATAGTTAGTCACATAATATGATCTAGCTATAGTCTATACTCGACTGTATACAATAGTTCATACTTTACTCCATACAAAACTCAATACTATATACTATACTATGATCTATACTATACTCTGTATTATGTTTTTTTTCTATACTGCATACTATTGTCTGTCTATGCTCTATACTATACTCTATTTTTATATTATACTTTACTTGTATACTTTATACCATACACTGTATTATACTATACTATTTACTATACTTCATACTATATCCTATTCTATACTCTTTACTTATGCCCTACATTTTTCTCCATACTATGCTTTGTACTATACTCTATACTATAATATATACTATTCTCCGTACTATACTCTATACTATACTCGGTATAGTACCGAATACCATACTCTATACTATACTCTATACTATACTATATACTATACTCTTTACTATTCTCTATACTATACTCTATACTATACTCTACACTATATTCTATACCATGCTCTTTACTATTCTCTTAACTATGCTCTATACTATACTCTATACTATACTCTATACTATACTCTATACTATGCTCTATACTATACTCTATACTATACTCTATATTATACTCTATATTATACTCTATACTATTCTCTTTACTATGCTCTATACTATGCTCTAATTTCTACTCGATACCATTTTTCTTAACAAGGTCTAACTATACTTTATACTATACGCTATGCTATACTTTATACCATGTTGAATACTCTACTTCATTTACTATACATATTGTTCTCCATTTAGAAGCACATAACTTCAAGTATAATATATGGTCTTGAGTGACCTTTTGGTAGAGTCAAAGTTTATTAGCCTCAAGCTGCGCTGTTTAACTTGTTTAACTTGCAATGAAGCTTTCCATTTCTATATGCAATCGTTTCCAATTTATAGTCCAAAACATTTTTATATATATATATATTGCTACTATTTTTTTGGAACCCATTCAAATGAAAGTGATAAATTTCATACGATACGAATACTAGGTGAGAATTTTCACCAAAAACAACCAAAAACAGAAAACAGAAAACGAAGAAAACACTAAAAACAAAACAGAAAACTGAAAACAAAACAAAATAAACATTAAAAATTGTTGCACGTAATTTAGTACAAAGACTACAACAACAACAATAAACAAACTGTAGATATAACTTAAATAGAAGCAGAAACTTGATGCCACAAAAAGGTAAATGTGACCAGATAATTAAATGAAAAAAAAAATAAGAGTGAAAAACTTAATGCAAATGCGTAGCGCTGCGTTGCTTTGCTGCCAAATGCATGAGAAATGTAGAGAGAGAAATAAATTTAGTGGCAACAAAAATGGAAAACAGCAAATGAAAACTGAAAGTGCATAATAAATTTCGCTTTTTTTAGCTACCTTTAAATTTTTTCCTACCATTTTTTTTCTACCTTTTTTTTTGTTTTGAGGCGGCCTAATGAAAAATGCTAAGCATGCGTCGCCTTTGGTTGGCGCGTTGCGTTTTTGATTGTCATTAAAATTTTTGGTTATTTTTTTGTTTCATTTTTTTTTTTTGGCAATATGAAAAAACACTTAACGTACGGTCAACCTGGGCGTATGCGTGATTTCTGCGTAGGTGTCAATGGCTGCGTGTATGTGTGTGTGTGTGTATGTGTGTGTGTGAGAGTGTGCGTGCGTATATGTTTATTTATTTTATTTTATATATTTTTTTTTCTAAAAATACTTTGGACAAGTGCTAGATTGAATAAAAATCGTATATTTCAAGCTGTCAAAGGCAATTTAAGCTGAAACACAAACAGACACGCACACAACGAAACATAAATACACACACATAATAACACATACATATGCACACACAATGACAAAATAGAAGGAAGTACAACTGATGTGCGGTTTTGGTTTCATGGCTTTACGGTTTTGATTGCTGCCATCGCTCAATTGATTTTCCACTAATGCCATCGATTGGCACAGCTCAAAATAAAAGTGAAATGCAAAGTATTAAAATATATATATCTATATACACACACATATATACAAATACATATTGTTACATTAAAAATAAACAATTTGTCATGCATTCTCTATATAGAGTAAATGTGTGTAAAAGATATAGGCAATCGTGCATTGTTTGATACAATAAATAGAATTGAAATCGGATATAAAATATACACTGAAAACATTATTCAGGCCATACATACAAACAATATATATATATATGTATATTTATATGTATAAAACTTAAATAGGATTAGTTGTGGCTGTGCCTAATTTCACACTCTGATAAATGACCCATCAGAGATTTTTGTTCAGTTTAGCGAAAAGTGAAAATCAGCATAAACAGCCGCAAAAGATTTAAATTAATCGCTAAACAAACAAAATAAAATAAATAAAATTTCATATCATAGAATCAAAGGGAAATCTAACTAAAAACGCTTTTATATATATTTTAGAAAACTGTCAAAAATGTTTGCTGATTGCTTCCCCCATTTACTATATATATATATATATATATAGATATATATATCTATATCTATATATCTATTTCCGTTGGTGTCATATAAATCTTTCCTGTTGACTCACCTTGAATGGTTTTTAACGCTTTTTTTTTGTGATATACAGATATATATGTATATATATGTATATATATATATATATATAGAGATGACTTTGTCCAATTTCATTTTGTACTTCTAACTGACGCCCACATATTTAGTGTAACTTTGCTCTAGTTCATTTAGTGGGCGTGTCGCTGGCAGTGAGAGTTTCGCCTGTTCCACCTCAAAGTACATAAATGTCAACTGCAAGAACCACAATAATTTATTTGACTGCAAAACTGGCTGCATTTGATCTATGTTGTATAGCATCCATATATATATATATATATTATATATATATAACTTTATATATATATCTATATAGTAGCAACCCCTTTTGACCTGCGGCCTTTATATAATGTCCAAAGCGAATTTCTATGCTCTGTTTTAATGCTGACTCTTGGCATAAATGGGGCAAGTTCTAAGGGCTGATAGTAAGCTATTTAAACATAAATTTATTGCTAAATGATGTAAGCATTAGATAAAGAATTAATTAGATGTCATTATAGTATATAAACACTTCTATATAGAGCATTCTCTAGTCGTATAAATGCGCTTAACGCATTTTGATTGCAAATTTTCAAGTGAAAGCTGCAATTTCGTTTTATGACATAAAAACCTTTTAAACAATTATTAATAATCAGATTTATAAACAATTCATTAACACATATATATATATATCTATATTTATTTATGTATGTATATTTATATATATGTATGTATAGCTAAAGCTTTTAATATTTTATAAACTAGATTTAATTGTACATTTTGTGCTTTGCTGTTGAATTGCGACATGAATATGCCATATAAATATATTATGTGCGTTTTTATAGTATTTTAAATAGTTAAATGAAGTCAGTTTGTGGGCAATTTAAGGGGGTAGGGGAGTTGCATGGGCATTAAACTAATTTAAAATTCTAAACACATATCAAATAAGTACGTGATGTTTAAGTAATTTATATATAATATATGTATATATAAAGATTTTCTTATATAGAAAAGTTAGTTTTGTTTTTCATTTAAATTGAAAATTTGTGTTTTTCATTGTATTTCATTTCCTTTGTGAATTGCTTTGCTTTATAAAGGAATCTTGGCAATTCTTTTATATATATTATATAATATTACAATTAGAAGTACTTTATAGTCGCTCTCTTTCTCTGTTGCTCTCTCTCTCTCTCTCTCTATTATTATACTCTGTGTTGTTTGGCTAATTAGCGTTAGTCAACATTGGGCAACCGCACACAGACGTGCAACGTTTTTCCGTGTGCCGCGTGAAAAATTAACGCAATAAGAAAATAAGAAAAATCTGCGCTAATTTGAAGCTTGAAATCACGACTAATGAAGATTTAAGCTTCTGCATCTGTGCAAAATGAATGTGTTTATCTCTCTCTCTCTCTCTCTTTCTATATCTTTCCCTATGTATGTGTGTGTGTGTGTGGTTAAAGCAGTTGCCGTTGCTGCAAATCTGAAATGAAAACAAAACGCACACGAAGCGCAGCTCCAAGCAGCACAAAGGCGATCCACTGGCAAATGCATTATTAATAAATGAAAACGTTGCGCGTGTAGATTGCAATTTATGCATGTGCGTGTGTATTTTGTAAATGTATGTGTGTGTGTCTGTGTGTTCCTGTGTGTTTCTGTGTGTGTTTGTGAGTTTGCATTGTGTCCCAGTGAGCGCACAATGTTGTCTTCAATAAGATGTTCTGTTCTGTGTGTTTGACTGTGTGTGTGTGTGTGTGTGTGTGTGTTTGCTAGCCAGCGCGTTGCTTTTCCGGTGTGAATTAGCGTCGAGTGCCACATGCAATTTCCTGTTGTTGTAAATTGCAAAAGCAGCATCACCACCAGCAGCAACAGCAGCAGCAGCAGCAACGCGACAACAGCAGCAAACAGATTCAGTGCTGTCTTTAATTGCTGTACATGAAGCTGCTTTATGTCTACTGCTTTAACTTGAACACATAGTGAGCACTTAACACACACACACACACACATACATACATATACAAACAGCTTCAATTTTGGCCAGCTTTTTCTTTTAAGCCTCTGCAACAGCATCAACAGCAGCAGCAGCAGCAGCATTTGGCCTCAGTTTCAGTTACATATCGTATATGTTGATGTTGATGTAGTAGTTGCTGGTGCATCAGCATTCAATTTACTTGGTTTTTAGCAGCACTAAAATAGTGGCTACACCAGCAGCAACAGCAACAGCAACACCAACACCAAAAGCTACAGCAAATGTTAACAGCACAAAGCACAACTAGCTGCGGAAATTTGCTCAGTTACTTTTGTGCAATCCCCAAATCCCAGTTCAATTTTATCTATGTATCTATCTGAAACTACTTGGCAAATAGCTCCAACTAGCAGCTAGTTGTGGCTCCTGTTCCGGCCACTCTTTCTGCTCTTTCTACAAATTGCAACGAAAGACTTGGACCCTCTCTCTCTCTCTCTCTCTCTCTCTCTCTATAGTATTACTGACATTTGTAAATGTAACTGTATGTGTGTGTGTGTGAAGCTTCAATGAAATTGTTGACGTAAATGGACAACAAAGCTCGGCACTCCGCTGCGTTTTTCTTTACCCTTGCAATGGTTTTCCCTGCCTTTTATATCTCTTGGCTCCCTGCCGTTGCAACCATACCAAAAATGCATACTTCGTTTAATGGCAACGGGCACTGAAATTCATCTTTATTGCATTTTATGCATACATATATATATATATATATTAAAAGAGGTAGAAAGAGACAGTGATAGACAGAGAAGTTAAAAGAAATGGATTGCGTTGAATATGTTGCGCTCAACTGTCGACGTTGAGGCTCAATTCAAAGCCAGCATTTGCTTAATTTTTGCTTTTCTTTCGTTTTTTTTTTTTACTTTATATTTCTGTACCTTTTATTTTTGCTCTACTGTAGAGTATGCTGACCACAAAACCGCAGCTGCAATGCCTTGAAATGTACCTTTAGTTGGGCAAACAGACTTGATTGGCTGCAGGACGTGCAGCACCAACAGCAGCAGCAGGAACATCAACTGAAGGTGACCTCAACGCTCAATGGCATTGGGGCATCATAGTACTCGTAATTAGTGCATGCCATATGCCATTCAATGTGGTTATATATATATATATATAGAGAAAGCAGAAAGAGAACACATGCTTCCAGATAAACTGAATGGAATGTATATGTGCCAGCGGCGCGCTTTTGTTTCGCTCAGATTGATGTGAGTCACATGTTAAACGGATGAGTAGTAGTAGGAGTAGAAACGTTGCCAAAGGTGAGCTGAAGCATTCATGCAGGAGTTTTTCCTATATATTTTTTTTTTTTTGCCCCTTCCTTTATTTATTTATTTGTATGGCAATAGCATGTCCAGACCACATGCAAATATGCAATGCAATATCGTACTGAAAAGGTAAATGTTAAGTCTGATTTGTATAACGGGGCGTATACGCAATGCGTCTGTATATGGCTGCCAATTAAGCCTGCTGCTGATATATCTTGCTAACTGGTAATAGGTAACCGGTAAGTGGTAACTGGTTACTGGTTACTGGTTACTGCTAACTAGAAACTGTCTAATGCAGCTTACAGGCAATCGAATTGTATTCGTGCGCTTTTTATATTCAAGGATAAGCAATTTGCCTCAGCTACAAACTGTAAACTATTTGCATGCATTTCGTTTTCTTTAACTTTAGCTACATCTCAGCCAACACCCAAGCACTTCATCATCATCATCATCATCATTATTATGATGTTCATCATTGAGGTTGTTATATTTTTTCTTTCGTTTTTTTTTTCATTTTGCTTCCTTTGGCTGCTTGTGTGTGTGTGCGCATTGAATGCACATTTCCAGGCCATCTCCAGGGACAAAATGATTCACAAAGCGAACATTTCTCGCACAGTTTGCTTTATTCACTCACTCACACACACACACACATACAAAGTTATGCACACGATAATAAGAGATGTGTGGCAGTAAATTTATTTGAAATATCGTTGAATTTTTTAACAGTTTGATTCTTAGAGTCATATCAATCATAGATATATATATATATATTCATATAGTTTGAATAATCCTTTGGCATAAATCCTTCTTTTAGGTTTTAGTTTAACAGTTAAAATTGTTGTTTTGTTAGAGCTTAAACCTTAACTAACTTATATTAATAGTATTTATTTTAAAAAGGATTAGGCAAAGGACTTTTTCATTTCCGTTTCCATATATAATAATCTTGCGCTTTCGCTTATTTATGCCCAAGAAGTATTCATGAATATCACTGGCTGATTAAATATGATTTGCAGTTATGAATAGTGAATAGTGAATGCTGAATATTAAGTGAATAATCTACTTTTATATGCCAGTATATGGAGCCAGGGGTAAAGCCTGTGCAAAGGCTAATGGAAATGCAATTTATTGTTGTTGCTACAACCAATAAATGAATGTTGCATCTTTGGGTTTAACTATTAATTATTTGTACAGGATAAAACGTATATTGATGCCAGACACTTACGCATTTCATTTTAACAACAATTACTTTTGATTAAAAGGGAAAGGGAAATGTTTATATCCTTCGCTACAGCTGCAACTGTAAGCAATTAAGTAAGTACAAGGGATATTGTAAGGATATATATGGAGTATACTTAAGGAGAGTATAATACACAAAACCCGCAATTTACAAGGACAATTATAGAGTTGGTCAGCACGTAACTCACAGCGTATTTAAGATTGTTATCCTTTGGCTGAGTATATCATAAAATATGACACTGAAAGACATTAAACACTGTAAGAGAATGAAATAATCAGAAGGAGAGAGACTGAGAGAGAGATAGCTAGAGGTAGAGAGAAATGTTAACAAGGGATAAGTTGGTATGAAAATTAACTTCTTCTGTGATGACTCTGCTCATTAAGCATTCGGTTTTATGTATTATAATTTAGAATTTTACGACTTGGTTTCGGTATTAAAATACGCTTAATCAGAACGTCCAGGGAAATGGAAATGGAAATGGTCAAAAATAGAGCAAATGTAAATGAAAACGAAAATGAAAACGAAAATGAAAATGAAAAATGAAAATAAAAGAAATTTGGCATCGAAAATAGTTTTCTGAATAGTTTAAAGTTGTCCTTTTATTTTCTTTCGCATAAACTATCAAATTTCTGTAAGCTAATTTATTAAATAGAACACTGCAAAAAGAGACAGGAAGTGACAAGTAGAAAGATAGATAGATAAACAGAGAGAGAGAGAGAGCGAATGCTGTTAGCTGCACTTTTTGCAGATAAATTCATTCAATGCCAAGAAAATAACTCAATAAAAAAAGGCATCGCACGAATGACAAGAACTTGGCAAACTTTAAGATATAAATGTCCTTAGATTTCAGGACAATAAATTAAGAGGACGAATGAGAATCAGGCAGAACAAAGAGTGTAGAGAAAAGGCAAAGGCAAAAGCGCACTAAAGGAATTTAATTTCAAAACGTTGTCATTAAACGCCGTGCCCGATAGAGAGGGAACGATAGACAGAGACAGAGAAAGAGAGAGATAGACACAAAGTGAAATTATATAAAGAATATGCTGTAGTCAACTGAAAATAGCTTGAAATATATATAATAAAAATACTATAAAATTAATTATGCTGTAATAAAAAACTCGCCTTCACAATATGTATACCCAGTTTGATCATTTCTTATTCTAGGGTATTAAAAAATGTATTCAGAAAATTATAAAACGCAAGCAGGCAGCAAAAAAGAAGTTTTGTGTTTCGTTCTGGTATTAATCAATGACTTTTTCGTATTCAATGGAGTTGAACAAGCAAATAAATTTGTTGTAGTTTCCAAAGAAAAATACTATAAAAAAAAGAAAAGCATTCAATCAACTCTAGAGTTCAAAGCGTACAGTTTAGAGCCCAAGCTCAAGCCAGTAGCTGTGGCAGTGGCAGTGGCAGTGGCAGTGGCAGTGGCAGTGACAGGCAGCGAGTGAACAGTTAAAAGTCAAATGGCGCGCACAAGAGCCATAACAATGAGAAGTGACACCAACAACAACAGCAACAATAGGAACATAAAGAAGAAGAAGCAGCAGTAGCAGCTGTTTTGTTGGTTTGGTCCAGTCCAAGCCTAGTTAGTCCTTTGGCCCCACTGGGGACATTACACAAAATCGCTTGCAATCAATCAACAGCAAATTAAATTTCCAAGCGCCAGCGCAGATTAAGTATGAAATTGTGCGCGCCGCATTGTTGCAGTCGCTTGGGGAGTAGCTCAATGCATTAATGTTTATGTGTCTGCGCGTGTGTGTGTGTGTGTGTATATATAACTTAGTAGTAGTTGTTGTTGCTGCTTTTATCTAGCGCTCTATTTGCGCCGAAACGAACATCTAAATACCGTCGAGTAGTACGCCTCATTTAACGCATCCAAATTCAGCTCGTGAAAATTAATAACCTAAGGCAGTGAGCTCCAACGTGAGCTATACCAGCTCCACCACCAGCACCACCAGCACCACCAACACCATCAGCTTCGTCAGCTCTGACAGCAATTTCTCACAGTGGCCATAGACGTCACCATGACGGCTATTGCTTCAAGTGTATATGGGTGTGTGCGTGAGCTGAAAAATTTTTATTGCATACATTTCGGCAGTCAGCATAATTTCTCACTTTTCTTGCGGGCAAGTAAGGCAGCAAACGCGCGAGCCACAAGCTGTGCGTAAAGTTTATTACGCGACAGCACGAACCCAACCATAATAATAGCGTTCTTTCTCTTTCTCTCTCGCTCTCCTTCTCTTTCAGCTAGTGAGCTCAATTTTGACAAATTTCATATGAGACAGACATTATAATAGAGGGCATACTCTGCTTATTAAAATGGAAAATTAATCGACTATATGAAAATGTTAAAGAAAAAAGAAAAATGTCAACTAGCTGATGATATATAGTTACATATAAAGGTTGGGTTGTCACCTGAGATATGAGTGTTAGTAGTTTAGACTGTCTTATAACAGGGTCTGAAATAGTCGAACACTTACTGCGTTTGTCTGGTAGAAACTGCTTGAGATCAGAGTCCCAATTTTTGGCTTTATGTGATTTGGTCTGAGTTGGTGGCTTGGTCCAGTGGTGCTAAGCGCGCGTGCTTGTGCCTCTTTGAGCGTTTTATATTGTAGCATAAACAGTTTATTTTAATGCTTTTTTTTTCTTCTACTCTTCTCTACACTTCTCTTCTCTTCTCTTCTCTTCATACGCCCATGCTACGCCCATAATAAAGTGGTCTATGCCTTATACTATATACTAAGATGATGAATTGTGCTGATGACTCATTTGGGAGTATTCCGTTTTTTTTGTTTCTTCATTTTGGTTTTGGCTTTTCTATATCAACTGTTTGTTTGTGGTGTTTGTGTGTTTGTCTGTGTGTGTATTATCTCTTACAGTTTTACTGTATATATATATATTTTTTTGGGTTTTTGTTTTAAGCTAAGGCCGTCAGCTTGCGTACAGTTTATTGGCTAATTAGTCTAATTAACGCGGAGTTTTAAAAAGGCTTCAAAGCAAACGGTTTCATGTTTCGCACTCCGCTAATTAAACTTTGTATCAGTGCCTTTGTTTTGATATCCAACCCTTTACTCAATGAATTCCCCAAAGCTTGCTTTTAATTGTAATACCCAAAGGGGAGTAAGTCATGCCCAGAACGAGTACGCCCTCATCTCTATCATTCCCACACAGTGCTATCTGTGTGTGTGTGTGTGTGTGTGCGTATTTTAAGCTTAATCAAAGTAGACGGCTACTTGAACTGTGCCCTGATCTTTATGACACTAGGAGTCAGTGCAACACACGGGTTCTTGATGGTCCGAGAGTAATATAAAGCAAAGAGCTTGATTTCTTTGAAAATAGTTGAACTGAAGTTCAGTTGGTTGCACTTGAAACATGGAAGCAAGCAACTACTTCAGTTGCTGCTGCTGCTGCTGCTGCTTTGTTGAACAATGCAGAAACTAATAAAACTTTGTTTGCAGTGACACACACACACACACACACACACTTGGAGCAACAAAAAATGCAAGTAGTAGTCGTAAAATGTCGTATAACTGCAACTTAAACTCCAACCCGACACTAAATCAAAAGTTAAAGAAAGCAGCTCAATGTCCAAGACCAAACACTGCTGCTGGTGGTGCTAGTGATGGTGGTGGTGGTGGCTCTCCTTAACTTCGACTGCTGCAGTATGTACGTGAGAAAGTGGTGCTTGAAATTTATGCACTCGCCGCATGCCAAGACACCCAAAACGGAAATACACACACACACAAACACATATAATCATATATATATATATATATATATATACAGACATACACACAGGTAGTTGAAAACGGAAGTTCGTGGCCCATAATGGCTCAAAATCTGAATTATGCGGCAAAATGTAAAGAAAACGAGCGAAGGGCGCCTAAGGGAATCTCACGTTGGTTTTTGGTACGGTAAAAAGCAATGGAAATGACATGCGGACATCCGACATAGGTCAGAAATCAGCATGCTAAGCACTCTGGCGCCAAACGTCGTCACTGCTCCTGACTTTGTGACTTTGAGTCTGTATAAGAAGAGCACGAGCGAGGAGCTAAGCGCCAGGAGCACGAACTGGCCAGGTTGGTAGACAGTTTAAGGCCTGTCTCAATGTCTCTACATCTTCTTACCCCTTATATGCCTGCTTTTGCCATCAACTTTATCAATTATGCAAATGGCAAATTTAACACCTCAGCAACGTGCCACCACATACGAGTAGGCTGCTACTGCCACACCTTCTACCGCCTACTTTTGGTGGCTATAAATCTTTGGAAAAGTGACTGCATTGCCAGCAAAGCTACTGCAATGAATTTAAACTACTTTGAAGCTCGCGAATAATTTTCTTTTTGGAGTAACAAACGAAGCGAAGCTTTGGTGTTGTTTAATTTAACGGCACCTCACCGGATATCACGGCAAAGTGGATTTTTCCGTCAAACATAAAAGCGAATTTTCTTTTTTTTTTACACATATAATTATGGTGGAAAGGGCGGAGCAATACAGCAGCGAATAACTGCAGTATATTTGATGCGAAAATGAAACACAAATGCCTAGCGGCCTATTAATTTAAATGTGAAAACGAAGAAGAAACAAAATATCAAGAAAAAAAAAATGCGCAAAAACAAGAAGAAGGAGAAGGAGAAGGAGAACATTTGGCAGGCAACAAAACGAGTTTCAAGCAATACAATTTTTTTCCATAATTCTTCAACGCTTTTGCTTGCATAAGCATTTGTTTTTACATTACATATAAATGTACATGTATATGTGTTTATGTATATGTATATGTATGTGTGTGTATGTATAAGACTGCCCAAAAGCTGTACACATGCGATTTCCTTGGCAAATGACAGAGTCGAACTCTGAACGCCGTCAGCTGCTGCTGCGCTCAGCATAAAATTCCTTTGCTTATAATATTAAAATAGCCGGAAGCGGAAATTCGAAACGCCATTGCATGTCTTTCTCTCTCTTTGCATGTGTGTGTGTGTGTGTGTGTGTGTGTTAAGTGTGTGTATTTTATTGTATATCTTTATATATGTATATACATACTTCTGTATGAGTTTGTGTTTCTTGCATATTTGATTTTTGTAAGTAAAAGAGTTTAAGAAAGAAAGCAAAAGAGAGAGAGAGAGATAGAGAGAGATAAAGAGTGAGAGTAAGGAGCAAGAGCAAAAGCTGCAGCACTAGAAGTATCAGGATTTTGTCCCTTGCATGTTGCAAAGTATTTGATAAAAATTGCATGCAACTGCCGTTGGCTATACAGGACTCTGTCCACCAATCAAGCTAACAGTCTGTAACTCATACTTAACTTACATGTACACACCCCACCCACACACACTCACACACAGACATACACATAGTCTCGTTCACCCTCACAATTGGTGTTATTGTTGCTTATTTGCACGGACTGTAACAAATTATAAGTGCCACATGTCGAAGGCTTCCTGTCGTGTGTGTGCGGTGTGGCAGCTCAGTTTAAATGATGCCAACTTGTTTGCATAACAAACACGTGCAAAGCCGGAAAACAACAACAAAAAAAAAAATATAAATTTAAATATGAAAAACCTTTCAAACTTCTCAGTCTCTCTTTGTCTTTTCTCTCTCTCTCTCTCTCTCTCTTCCTGCTGTTTGTTTAGTATAATGAACACAAGTTAGCACTCCATGCAGTTGCCACAAGATGAAAGCTCGTAGAACAGTGACAGGTTCAATGACTGTTAATTGTTTGGCCAGACGGGAAGCACATATAGTAAGTAGTATGTTGCATGCTGTAAGTTGCATGTAGTATCATATTATAGCTATACTCAGAAACTAACTAACTAGCCACTCAGCATACCAAGTACAGTACAGTTAGTGGGCCAAGGCAAGGTCATTACAAATGTTATCCTTATGCTTAAATTATCAGCTTTGCGCTCTGCTCTGCTTCGCTCTGCTCCTCTGCTGTGACATTGATGTTGAATTGATGCCGAAATGCTTCAATTATGTTCCATTGCGAATTCTAATCTACAAATGTATGCCACACACACACACACACACACCCACACCCACATCCGCACATCACTGTATGCACATAGACAACGGCTGCACCCAGGAGACGCTCATTAGTTGGTGAAGTATATCAATATGTCTCTGTCTGTGCGTGTGTGTGTGTGTATGACATTGCATCTGCATATTCCCATTGCACTGCACCTACTAGTAGTAGTAGTAGTAGTAGTAGTAGTACTATACAACATCCTGTTCATTAAAATTAATGATTTCGATTTAACCAACGCATTTCCATACTTCCATATCCTACAAATTCATTTCCAAGGTCTACCCATCAACTTTTGCAGCACATTCTCCCTCTCTTTCTCTTCGACTATACTTAGCCCTAATGAGAATTGGATATTAGGCAGCAAATATGAATACATAAATGTACATCCGGTGCATATATGGCAAATATTTAGTCATAATATCATATTGTATCCCCTTCAACTGCTCTCCTACCACAATTTATACACATTTCTCTTGGACTAACTTGAAGTGGCCATGTGTGTATGGAATATGGTTTATAAACTGATTATACAAATGGTTACAAAATATAAGCTCAAATAAGCAGAATTGAATGGGCCAAAAATCAAGATATTTCTGCAGCAACAGTTGAATAAGGACCTGCTTCAATTCAACTGTATTGCCTGCTGTACAATAGACTGAAATTTCTTAGTAAAAAGGATTTGTATAAGATAACAACAAGAGGCAGTTATCAATATAACCATAGCAACAGCATATCCTGTCTACATACAGCTTTGATTTGTACCTCTCATTTCACTCATTAAACTTATGTCCATATACATTTATATTTATATAGCAAATCTTTGTACTTCATTAGAATTCTTACTAGTATATCCTTTAAATTGTATTCACAAACTTCTTTTTCTTTATCTCTTCTATTAGCCAAAGAATTCAAACCATCTCTGGCTCTTTATACAAATATTGTTTTTAATTGCTTTCAGCTTATTTTAGACTTAAGGTAACAGCTTTTAACTGCTGCTATATTATAGTATAAGTAAAAGATCAGCTTTGTTGTTGTTCCTGTTTATCCCGTTGTTGTTGTTGTTGAAAGTTTTTAATCAAATTAAAGAATTCTTGCAACTTTTTTTCCTGGTGCTTAAAATTAAAAAAGTACTTGCCATATTACAGCATTTAAGTCAAAGTCAAACTCGAAGCTCTCCACGTTGCACATGTGGCTAACTTTTTTAATTATGCCAGAAAAAATGTATATAAAATATATATACAGACTATTTTTTGTTTTACAGCTACTTTCTCTTTTAGCTCTAGTAGCTATACCTGCCCGAGTGTGTGTCTGTCTGTCTGCATCAGTCAGAGGGCGCTTTGGCTGGCTGGCAGCAAAATACTGCATCCTCTGGGACATGTTGATGCACTTGTGCAATTTCTATTTTGTTAGCCACAAAAAAGAAGGGTAAAAACAACAACAACAACCCCATCGATGATAACTTTCTTCTTTTTTTTCAGCACTTGCGCTCAATACACAAATGTGCTATAAAATATGTGTAAAAATATTTCTTCTCTACTCCAAAGGGAAGTAAATGGGCCGACACGTAAATGGCTTTTGGCTTTATTTTATGGCGTGCAACTGTTCTTGTTGTTGATGTTTATGTTGTATATGTTTGCTATCGCTGTTGTTGTTGTTGTTGTTGTTGTTGTTGCTTTAGCCAATGCTGCGCACGGTTGCATCATCAATTATGCTTATCAAAGCACAGTTAAAGGGGTTACAACAACTTTTTTGCCACTGACCAACAGCGTTGCCCTCTGGCTTCCTATATAAACTCATACTTCTTGCTGCCCCCTACCTCGCCTTGCTCAGCAGCCGCAGCAGTGAATGCAACTGATTTGAGTGCACTCGACAGGTAATAAATATGAAGTGCTAAACACGAGATACGCGCATTTTTCTGCCGCAAAACTTTTGTGCCACAACGAATATTGTAGCATATTGCAAAAGCTTTTAAACAATTGCCACAAACAGCGGACTCTGAGCTATGTTTTATGTGCTTGTATATAAATAGTATAACTAGAAGCAGGAGGAAGAGTGTTGGCAATATTTTCCAATCAATTACCACAAATGTGCAGCACTGTTTGTGTGTGCTTGTGTGTATTACACGCCACGCCTTCTTCACCAAACCCTCCCTCTTTCCACTCAGCTGCTCTTGCTCCATGGCATAGATTTTACTCAAAATGCACACAATAATTTCTGGCAAAGCGAAGAACATGACAGCGACAGCTTAATGCCACCTTTAACTCATTTCAGCCAATGCCACGTGGCTATCACTGTGATTCTTACTATATATATATATATACAAAACAGTGATTGTATTGTGTCTGAGTGTGTGTGTGTGTGACTCTGTGTGTACGAAGCGTATGCGCAATGTCTGCGCCATTTGAATGATTGTTTTGCGTTCTGTTTGTTTGCTCGACTCGCTCGCTTGCATTTATATTATGCATGTGCATGTGTGTCTGTGTGTGTATGTGCATGTGCATGTGTGTGTGTGTGTTGATTACAGTTATTGCAAGTTATTTACAATTTATTGTGTGCACTTTTGGCCTTACAACTTTGATTGATGTGCCCAGGCAATAGCAATTGGTAATCGAATGTAACGCGCGTTGTAGTTGCTGTTGTTGTTGGTGTTGTTATTGTTGCTGTTGGTGTTATTGTTGTTGTTGTTGGTGTTGCTATTGCTGTTGTTGTTGTTGTTGTTGTTGTTGTTGTTGTTGTTGTTGTTGCTAAGCGCAACGCAACGATATCCATTTGGAGTTATATAAGATTGAATTGGAATTCACTTTGATATATCTAATAAATAGCCATGGTTTTTTTTTGTATATGATAGGTAGTAGTTGTAGTTGTAGTTGTACTAGTAGTTGTAATTGTAGTTGTAGTTGTAGTTGTAGTTGTGTTGGTGGCAGTTTTATTGAATGTTCAGTAAAAACTCCAACTGTGATTGTATTCAATTGACTTTACAAAGGCATCAATTGTATATGCCATAGTTTTGTCCAATATCTTTTTTGCTATTCCTTTGTGCACCATTGCATTTGTTTTGATTTGAAACACACCCTGGGGATATTAGCTTTGTGTATCACAGATATATATATATATATAGAAATACAATGGTATTGGTTTCTCTTTTACGACTTTTGACACACAATAAGCAATACATAAAAAATAAGTTAGAATTTCTAAAGAATTTTCTGCTATTAGAAATCTTGTCGGAAATGTCAGCTTTAGTAATAATAATATGATAATTATAACAGTTATCCTTAAGCTTGAGTTACTAAAGTTATTTTCATATAAAATTCACATATTTTCACACTTTCTTATAACCTCAAACTAACATTCTGGTTAAGATTAGAAATCTGTTAACTTATTTATTGTTCAGTTTAAAATTAGTCAAAGTTTATATTCTCGTTTAAAGTTTATGTTCTCGTCTCTACATTTTTGAATGTTTAATCAAAGTAGTCAAAGCAAGAGAGAAAGAAAACAAAAGGTGGTAGCAGAAAACAACATAGTGAAAATGCGAGTGGAAAATGTTAAAGTTTTCAATCTCTCAAATGTCGAACTATTTCGACACACTCAACCCGAGGCTGTCAACAGCCAATTTCGCCATTTTAGCTGCTAGTACGCAAAAAATAGAGGAAATGAAAACGATTAACTTGTATGTATGCGACTGTTAAATACCATATACTTAGCATAAATATAGACTTACATTGACTTAAGGCAATTGTATGGTTAATTTCCTTCAGATTGGATTAGGCATAGGCAACCTATTTACATATGGAAAGTGCTTTACAGAAGCAGAGTTGCCACCTGTTATATATTTTAGTTATACACCCAACTTATTGCAAACGTAAACACCCTTCTTTCAGCACCTTATAGGGTATACAGCAGAAAGTTTTTTTATGCCAAAGCAGAGGCTTGCTCCATGTCCAACTTGCCGTATGCCAGACCTAATACTTCACTTTGTATATGTATGTGTATGCGTATGCGTGTGTGTGTTTGTATGTGTACAATAATTTCTTGTTGAAATTTCTCCATTACTTTTGCAGTTCAATGTTTTACTTTTACGCTCTTTGCCGGCTGCTGCCATTCGCCTTTGCCATCGCCATTGCCATCGCCTTCGCCTGGCAGTTTGTGCATGGAAAATTTACTCGAGGTTCATTTGATTTGGCCCAAAAAACTTTGGTGGCCACAAAAGTTTCGCTTCTTGGCTCTTAGTTTGGTAAGAGCGTCAAGCGTTCAATGCATTTGATTTTTGTACGCGATCCAAAAGTTTTCCCTTCAAGAAAATTCCAATTGAAATTGTGTATGTGTGTGTGAGTGAGTAGGTGTATGTGTGTGTGTGCTTAAGTGCAACATGTTTGCTGCTGAAATGAACGGCGGCTCGTTGAATAAAATGTTGACAGAAAGCAAACTGCCAAAGCTTTTGCAAAGAACGTTGAAATATAATTGGCGCGCCAACTGAAAAATACTAGTATAAGCTTGTAGGTGTCTATAGAAGTATGTGTGTGAGTGTTAACGTATGTATGTGTTTGTTTGTAAGTGTGTCTGGGCTGTGCCAACAATGACGTCCAATTATGGCGCGAGACTTACACAATGGACGTCGATTTGATGTTATTTTGAGAGTTTCAATTGCCGCCAGCTTCGGCTGATTGGCAAAGTCCTTCAGACATTTTCATAATTGTATCCTATATATTTTCTTATTTTGGAATAGAACCTAACTTGAAAAGTAAATAAAACGCAGTTTCCATATTTTTTTTTTTTTTTTTTGTAGTTATTATTTAAATTACATTTATTTTTCTCATGATAATCACTTGTTGTTTTTTATATTTATTTTTATTTTTAATGCAATGTAATGCAATTATTACATTTATTTTTTTTTTATTGATTTTTCCTTTATGATTTTTCTCATGGTTTACTGATCTTTTGGGCTAGAGAGAGAACAAATTATTTTATGTAATTATTAAATTCATATTCCTCATATTCTTGTCGTTTTGTTTTCATACTTTTCCTTCTGTGTTTTTCTTTTGTTTTTGTATTTTTATTGTAAGTGAAATTTTACAATAATGCGCGCTGGAGCATTTTACATTGAAAAGTGTTTTTTTAAATGATTTTTCTCTCCTCTCTTTTTATTTTATTTTTTTTTAGGGATTTTTCTGTTTTTTTGTTTTCATTCATATTGAATACTTTTACAATACATATTTCTATAATTCTGACCTTATTTATTTTGTTTTTTATTTTTGTTGCTGTTACATAATTTCCATTAATTAGTTAATGGCCATTATAATTATTATAATTATTTATTATGTTTTTCTTTTTTTTTATATTATTTTTATTGGCCATTTCCATATGCGTTAATTAAAATATTTACAGTGGAAAAATTCTTAACAGTGGAAACCAAAGAGAAATTTTATTTATATATATATATATTTTTTTGGTATTTTATTTTTAATTTTGCATGTTTTTTTTGCATAATTTTTGTGATTTTTTATTTATAGTTTTGTTTTTTTTTTGTATTAATTTTATTTTGTTGTTAATGAAATTAAGAGTTTCTGGCTTAAATGGGCTTATACGCGATACAAACACACACATAAATATCAAGGAAATAATGACATTGTTATTTTTGGATTTCGGCTTTATGTTTTTTATATTAATTTTACGTTTTTTTTTTGTATTTTTCTCTCTTGTTTTTTTGCATTAATATTTTATATTAATTTTGCTTTCCACTTTGAATTTTTATTACTCTAATGAATCTATTCAAAAATTTCATGAAATTTTCAACAGTTTGTTTATTATTCTATTAGTATTCATATTTATATATATATATATATATTTATTTGTATTATTATTATTATAGTTATGGCAATGTATGTTTGCATGTATGTGTTTAACTATTATGTATACGATACAGTTATTTCTCTGATTATTAAACAAACAAACAAAGAAACAAAAAGAAAAGGGAAAAAACAGTTGAAAAGTTGTACAAATTTCATTACGTAGTTTAAATTTCAGCTGAGTATTTTTGGACTAATTGGAACTGAAGTTTCCTTTTAAATTTTTTTTATTAATTTTTTATGCTTTCTTTATTGAAATTTTAATAATTTTTTTTTAATGTTTTATGCTATGCTCTTTATTTGATATTCTAGAGTTTAAATTTTAGTTTTGTTAGGCAGCAACATCTAAGGAAAGCTTCACTTCAATATGTTTCCTCTTTGCTTTGGCTGTTTATTACTGTTTATTACTGTTTATTACACTATGCTACTAGATTCATGGTTAAGAATTGTTTGCAAAATTGTGAAAATTTCTAACCCTTACCTTTACTCCTTGCCTCGCCCTCGCTCTCTCTCTCTTTCTCTATTTGTGACTCTCTCTGTTGTTGACAATTTCCATTGTTGTTTTTTATTTGTTACTTTTTTTTCAACTCATTTGCTGTGTGTGCATTTAATTACAACTTGCTTCTGACAGCTGATTCTTCACACTATACACTACACACACATACACCTAATACCTCACACACACGCATACACACAGCTGCTGTTTTTCATACTTTTTGTTATTATTTTGCTTCTTTCAGTCATTTTGTATTATTTTTTGTAAATTGTTTTTTGTATTTTATGTAATTTCCGCTTTTTATTTACACTTGAAATTATATATATTGTTGTTAATGTGTGCATGTATTTGCATGTGTGTGTGTGTGTGAGGCTGTGTGTGTGTACTCGTGCGTGTAAGCTGCCATTTGCAATACATTTTTATTTACAAACTTAATCATGCAATTAATTATCATAGACTGTTGTTAAAGTTCTTACTTTGCTCTTTTTGTATTTCTCTATATTTTTTGTATATTTTTTAATCTGCTTTTCAACTGCTTTTCATCTTGTTTTCTCTCTTTTAACTTTGCTTTTCAATTAGTAATTAGTAACAGTTATTTTAACATTTGGTTTTTTGTGGTTTCAACTTGTATTTTTTCTTTTATTGAAATGTTTTTTATGTTTTCTTAATGTATTTTTTTTTATATTTTTTTCTGCTATATGGACTGAAATTGGCTACTTATGCGAATTGATTTATATTCATCTTCCTCTTCTTTATTTCAATGACATTTATATGTATGTATGTATGTAGTATATGGTATATATATATAGATATATATTTGATTTGCCATATGTTTTTTTTATATAGTAAACTTACAGATTATATCTGTCTCTTCTTTGCTGAAACTACATTCTTCCTAATTAATATTATTATTATATATATATATATATATATTTATATATATATATTCATATTCATATCGATGCAGAGAAAGGTCAATGATTGTTTTTGGCAAGGCAAAAAATATTGACGAAAAACTTAAGTTTTCATTTGAAATTTGCTCAGCATTTTCTTAATAGGTTTTAACAATGGAAAAATGAAAATTTTTATATTTAATTAAAATATATTATATTTAAATTTTAAACTAATACGCATATTACATACACATACACACACAGATAAATTATGTATAACGGTTTAACATACTGTACACATGGCAAATGATAAGTTAAATAATTATATATATATATGTATATGTATATGGACTTATAGAGTATCTAAATTTGTTTTATAAATGCCTTGCATAAACACACACACACACACTTGCATATCTTATGTATGTATGTGTGTGTGTTTTATATGATTTTTTTACAGTTGAATGCACACAATTTTCTATTGAAACTTAACTTAAGTTTAACACTAAATTTTTCTTATTTGTTTTTTGTTTTTCTTCGATTTTCTTTTTTTTTTTTATGTATAAGTATATTTATTTATATTTATATATATATGTATGTATTTGTTAAAGTCTAACACTGAAATAGCTTAAATAGGATTTGTTTTATTTTCTTTTTTTTTTTTTTTTTTTTGTATATTTATTTTATGCATCCATTTTAAGTTTTTTTTTTATTTATTTTTTGCGCTGTTTTCTTTTTATTTCATTTTATAGTTGTAGGTTTTTAGGTCAAGAAAATGCGTCTGCAGCAGGAAAAATAAATTGAAAATCATATAAATTTTATATTTAATAGTTATACTTGTACAATGGTTATAGTTATATGTTTGTATATTTATCTGATTCCTTACCTTACAACAACTGTATTAAGTAGCAGACAGGGCGCCAACATTGACCTAAATATGTGCGTAATGCGATCAGCCGAGGAGGTTTTGCGACGTGAAATTGCCGCCATATTGTCGCCTGAAATTGACATTTGAAAATTTAAATTACAATTTTGTATTTGCCTTAGTATTTGTATGCATATATATATATATATATGTATATATATAGACAGATAGATGGAGATGCTGTAAGATGACAGCGCTGCATTTTCATTATCATTTTAATAAGGTTGCAAAACGTTGCGCCGCTTACACAATTTGCATATTTTCATTTACACTTCTTATCGTCTATATAGATATATATATATATATATATATACCTAGATATATATATTATTATTTTTTTTTGGTAGGGCAGCGGGAAACGCGTGCAATGGCTATTTAAATGCTAAAATCACAAGAAATTCAATTTGGCCGCGAGGCAGACATGCAAATTGGATGCAACTGTTACGTGCAACATTGCTGCTCCCCTTCATCCCCTTTTTGCCATCATCTAAGCATTTAGAATCCCAATTTAAGTTTTATTCTAAACATCATCTAGTTGACAGCTGCAGCTGCAGCTGTTAAGCATTTGCCAGCGGCAACAGCAACAGCAACAGCATTAGATTAGAGCTGAGCTAAGCTAAGTTGAGCTCATCTTTTGGGTTTGTCTTACCTTTGGATACAAAGACATAAATGCTTGCTGGCTCGGTGTTACTGGCAGAGCAGGTATAGTTGCCAGAGTCAGTGATTTGGGGCTCCCGTATGATGAGACGGCTTTGTGTACGTGGACCCGGTGTTGTCTCAATGGAGATATCTCGCCTGGAGTCATAATAGTTGATAAGACGATCATTTTTCTGCCAGTACACGTACTGCGGTGGTGTCGGACTCTGTGACAAAACATAAAAATAAAAGAGATACAGAGAAAGAGAGACAGAGAAAAGTAGAGAGGGAGTGAGTAAAATTAAGCTGTAAAGTACAAATATCAAGTATACGCCAAGTGATTTTATAGAGTCAGCAATCGTTGATTGATTGATTGAATGATTGCACTCGAATAGCACTCACCTTCTCAATAATGCAAACTAAATTGATTGTTGAGCCCATGTCAACATGCAGTTCACCGGAACCAAGTATAAATGCCTCGGGCACAACCACTTGAAGATTCACAAAGTGCGAAATGATGCCGGTTGGTGTTGAGACCTAAAATCGTTGGCATGGGATGAAGAAAACAAGAAAATTTTGGAAATTCAGCAAATTTAGTTGTACTAAGAGTTGAGTTGAGCTGAGTTCAGTTGGTTTTTATTCATAGAAGTCGTCGTAATCAACTCGAATGTTAATGCATCAGTTAACACTGAACAGGCAGCAATTGCACTGCATCCCCCCCGCCAAGTCTTCCTTGACTTTTACTGAAACGTTTTGAGTGCAAGAAATGTTGCACTCATTGAAATGCAAATCAAACAATTTCAATTTGGCACGCAAAATAAAACAAAAAAAAAAACAAGTAGTGAACATTTTCTATATATAAGTGGAAAAGTGTTGGCGCTTTTCCTACTCCCAACTACTACTATGACTATTACACGACGTTCTTCTCATGCTACCAAAATATCCAATGGCCATCAACAGACAGGCAACAGCAGCTCAGCAATTGCAAAAGGCAAAAAATAATCATTTTGGCATATTTGCATGCAATGCTCGTAGCCAAAACCTGCTCCTTCCTGTATCCTTATGCATATATATACATAGAGATAGAGCAGACAGATACTGCAGCTCTCTCTCTCTCTCTCTTTCTTGCTTTCTCTCTGGTATGTGGAGTTAGTCAGGAGTTTTTGCTTTCGCTCTTATATTGAAATTGCAAGCAAACAATTTTGAAATTGAAGCTACGTTTTTGGTTTTAAGCTCCGTATGCTTGGCTTTTGCCCTCAACTTGCATCTTCCATCTTCAATCCTCTGCAAATTGGGGGTTTGTTTCAATCTGGCGAACTGGAAAAGTCTATGGCACTGGCCCTTGAGTAGCGCACTTGTTTGGCTGCACAAACACAGAGTTACTGTCAAGTGTCCATTTCAGACGTGTCCAATTCTGTTGCTTTTCGGTTAGTTGGTACTTCCTTGTCTGATTGTTTTTCTTCTTCCTTTTTTTGTAGTCGTTGTTGTTGTTGTTGTTGTTTGTTTGGAACAGCTTCTTACCATACACTCAACGATATCTGCATGACTTTCGGCTTTGTCTGCTGAGTTACTTTCGCATTATTTTGGGCATGCATGTCAGTTTCTACCAACATTTATACATATATACATACATACACCCACAGGCATATATATACACACACACGTACATATGCAGACAAAGACACATGACACAACTATTGGGGCGTGTGTGTGCAAGTCACTGGCTAAATTTGTCAATGTCCAGTTTATCTGGCAGCCGCCTCAGCGTTTGCGCTTGACAGCCACATGGTTTCGGCTGGCCGGCGAGCCTGTCAACGTCAGCGGGCCCACAGGACATGTACATGCATGTGTGCATGTATGCGTAACTGCTGTACTATATATATATATGGACTATATATCCGCTCGGAGGTTGTCTTAAATCGAACTTTTGCATATAAAACTCGCAATTTGCATATAACAATTAAATCAAGCGGCAGCGTGTAAAAATCGACGGCATTGTAAAAATCAGCGTCAACCGCTCTCCCCCCCACCCCCTATTGTAATCCAAAAAAAAAATTGAAGAAAAACCTTCTTTCAATATTGCGGTATACAGAAAGCCCCCCAAAACGAAGCATATGCAAATGCACTTTAGTTCATTTCAACTGCATTGCATGCATAAAATATGAACACAATCCAAACTGAAACCGTAACCGTAACCCCACAATCAACCCTCGCCACATTGATGCACTCACCTGGCATTCGTACATGCCGTGATCCCGACGCTGAACAAACTTTATCTGAAGCGTCCACATGTTGGAGCCGGGCGTATGTAATATCGCAAAACGCTCATCATTTGTATAGAGCTGAGCGCCCGAGGATAATATGTGCCAATCCCTGCGGCGTATCCAAGATATTTGATTCTGTTTCATATACATATGAATGGTATAAAAAAAGGGGGAAAAAAACACAAATAAATAAATATATATGAAATTTTATGTATATATTTAAACATATTATCGATTGCAAACACTCCCACGATTCATGCGAGAGGTAAACAACAAATAATATATAAAATGTTAATTGGAAAAACAAGCACAGAAAAGTATGCAACATAAAATTTTACTTCAACATGCGCATGCAATTAGTGAAACATATTGTCGCTTTGCATGCGTGTGCGTGTGCGTGTGTGTGTGTGCGTGCGTGTCTGTATGTGTGTGATTGTTGTGCGTAACCACAGGTTTTTTATTATAGAAAAAAATAAATTAAAATGCTGCATAACTTATGTTTAAACTTAAATGACAACGCATATTAAAATGCAAACAGGTTGTTGTTATATCTGGTTTTTGTTGTTGTTGCTGTTGTTGTTGTTGTTGATATTTTAAGTTTGTTTTTAATTGAATTTTAATTAGTAGTCAATGTGATATTTGTATCGTGCTCAATTTCATGGAATTTGTGTTATAATATAAGTATTTATTTATATTTTTATTTGCGGTTTTTTTTGGTTACAATTTGATAAATTTTTGTGCTGAAACTTTGTTCTGATTAATTGATATTTCGGCACCACCAATTATGATTGTCTACGTTGTTGTTTTGGGTTGCTTTTGAGTGGCTTTTGTGGTCTTTATATTGCGTGTAGCATTTTAGCATTTAATTGGTTGTTAGCTGAAAACTCTGAAAACGCTGAAAACGCTGAAAACGCTGAAAACGCTCTGAATGTCAAACAAAGTATAGAAAAAATGTCATGGCAAACGTTTTCTGGCTTTCAACTGCAAATTAAGCTTCTATTTGTACTACAACTTTGCGTTCAACAGCTAAACAAATTGGACTTTTGCGTGCCCGATTTCATGAGCAAAAATACAAGCTAAGTATATGAAAATGGAAAATGGAAAATGAAAACTGCAAAAAAACAAAAGCAACTTTACGCTAAATGCTATATAATTAAAAACAAAAAAAAAATAAGAGAACGGCAAAACAGCAAATGAAAATGAACTAAGAATATGCACTTAAATATGCAACAGCTGCAACTGCAGCTACAGCTATGGGTACAGCTGCAACTGTGGCAAAACTGAATGAAAATTCAATTTACAAAAAGCAACTAAAAGCAAAATAGTTTTATACTACAAATGGAATGTAAAGCATTCTATGTGGTTTAACATGCATGGCGGAAACTATTTATATGTGTGTGTGGGACTAAGATTACTAATGAGTAAGAGTAAATAAGATAGACAGAGAGTGAAAGAGAGAGAGAGAGGTTAGTATGCGGCACAATTAGAAAGACAAAAACAAACCCAATTTACACCCACTCTATCCACGCCGGAGACCTTGCAGACGAGAAATGCGGTGCCACCCAATTGGACGGTTGTATTATGCGCCATCAGCTGTTGTGAAAGAGAAGGAGAAATGGAGGAGAGAGAGAGAGAAAAAACAAGACAAAAAGTTAAAAGTTCATTTTTTATGTGTTGCCTGTTAAAGAAATGGATGAGCGGAAGGCAAAGTAAAATACCCAAATGCCAGCCACGTCGCACAATTAGTCAAAGGAATAGAGTAGAATACAATACAAGGACATATACAATATATATATATATATATATATATACTTATATATATATCAGTATATGCTTGATCTGTAGCTTAGGGAAAAGGCACACGAGGAGGTGGAGGCAATTGTGGTTAGTGGTTGTGCCTTGCTATTTGGATAATTAGATTTGAAGTCAGCGCGAATGAAATATAAATAAGCACTAAAGATTAATTAGAGTCGACTTGGCTTGGTTCGTCTTCATGTTTTATGGTAATTAGCCATATCTACTGACCCACTACTGCTATATTTGCATGTCCTTGTTGCGTTTTATATATATATATTTTTTTTATTCGTAACATCAAATTAACATATTGATAAACGTAAAGTAAAGCCAAGTAAAGTAAAGTAAAGTTTCTTCATTTTCTGCTTCTCTGACCAAATTGTTCTAGTTGACTGACACTCTGAGACGAGTGTGGAGACAAGTGCACTTTGCTGCTGCTGCATTGGTATAAGTAGCAGTTGCTGCAGCAGTAAATGTGCTGCAGTAACTGTGCTGCAGTAACTGTGCAACAGTATCTGTGTATTGGTAGTAGTGGCAGCTGCTTTGAAGTCAATTCAATTTGAATTTAAAATACACTTCAATGCACTTCATTGATGTTGCTTGCTCCACAGTTCCAGTTAAACTTACAATAGACAAGCGGTAGAAGGAGGAGGGGGGGGGGAGGTTGAATTTTGAGCTATATAACTGTGTTTGAGCAATCTGTCATTATACTGGCTTTAGTTTAGATCGACTTACCTCGCTATCCTCGAACATTGGGCTGTCGCTTGAATCAAGATTATTATCCAATTTTGAATCGGCATTTATACCGCCGCGCATCCATAGCTTCTTCCAATCGTTATCTGTGAGTATTGACTTTTGGTCTGTAATCAGAGACAGAGAGCGAGAGAAAAAAAGAAAGCATTAGACAAAGGACTCAAGAAAGTTGCAAGCAAATTGGGGCAAGTGCACAAATTACGTTAAAGGTCAATTCGCTGCAAATAGCATTTTAGGTTTCAGTTGCAGCTTAAGATTGTGGCAGGTTTGTGGGGTGGGAAGTGGGATTTGGATAAGGATTTGGATTTGTATGTGGGATTTGAATTTCGATTGGCAATCAGCAAAATGCTTCCACATTTTCGTGGAATGTAGCAAACACTTAGATAAATTTGATAGCCACCCAGATCAGAACTTTGAACCCAGTTCACCTTGTGTTTGTTTTTGTTGTTTCAACATTGAATCAGATATTGTTGAAATAATAAAGCATTTGATTGACATCAAAGCTCTGCATTATATTTATGATTATTGGTTTCAACTTGGCATTTATTGATTTCCCTTAGTGTATCGTGTGGCATGCCACACATATACATATATATATATACAACATACATATATGGAATATAAGAAAACATAATGTTCATTGTCCTAGTCTAATTTAGAACACGCAATGTCCTTGACTCTAACTTAATTATAACAATTGGAGCCGGGGAGAAAAAGAAAAACTTTTAAAAAATTGATAATAAACTGAACTAAACTGAACTGAAAAGAACTGAACAGAACTGTTTGTAAGTCAAAAGTTTTTCTAGGAAAAACTTCTTTGATAGACACTTTATGATTATATTTCAGTTTTGTTTATAACAAAAAGAAATGACTTAAAAAAATGAGATTGACTATTTCCCCACAAAACTTAGTCATTATACAAAGGATAACTTTATTTTTTGTTATAGCCACAAATTGAGTTTAGTATATAGAAGAATGATTCATATAAAAGTGGGCGACGCATTTATAGAATCAATTAAAGACAAAAGAAAAGTCAGACTAATTAAATTAGTCTGGATAAACAAAATAACTGAAATAGTCAGGACAATATAGTGTCAACAAGGACACACCCAAATCGAAACATTAAGCCAAATGAAAGGGAATTCAATTTCGTCTACAGAAAGTGGTGAAACGGTAAAGGGGTAAAGATGTAAATCGCATTAACTACTTCCTTAACTCATTTGATAATATCCGTTAAGTAAAATGTTGCCTTAAAGCACAGACATCAAGCCCCAAAGGCTTTAAATGTAGTAGTTAATTATGAACTTAAATGAAGTTAACGCCTCTTTGAAATATTCAAAATATTTTCACACAAAATGTCAAAATTGATTTCTAATTTTATGTTCATATTTTTATATATCTATCTAAACATCTTTTTAAATATTCAAATATAATTATAGCTAGGATTTAAACTAATTATTAGTTGATTTCACTTGATTCTCTTGAATATTTAAAGCAACTTTCTTCAACTTTCCTATGAAAGCAACAGCAATTAAATTTAATTGCTCTGTCAAGTAGACTTTTAGTTGTCCTTTGAATCAAATCCTTAAATTGTGTGTAGCAAACAACAGCTGTTAGCTATAGTTAGAGTCTATATATATATATATAGTCTATAAATATATTTATAACATGCCTCATCAACTTTTTTAGTTTTCATTAATAGTTGCTACACTTAACGATTAATTTGCAATTAAAAGTGTAAAAGGGCTTAGACAATTTATTAAGTATACGCCCCCATGCCTTGCTCAATCCTAATTTTAATCAAGAGGTAAGAGGCAAGAGGCCAATGGGCCAACTGGTCGACTGGCCAACAGCAACTACAATTCTCAAGTTGATGTGTACTTTAATTAGCAAACTTTTGATCACCTTGGCAACTCTGGGTAATGTCTGACCTGCGGCCAAATTAAGTTTACGCCACGTTGCGTTCATTTCTTCTTCAATATTTTTTTTGCTGTTGTTGTTGTTGATGTTGTTGCTGTTGCTGTAATTTTTGTATACTCTGCTCTGTGTGTTTTTAATACGCTGCGTGCTCAAGCAGCTGGAATATGACTAACGAAAAGGCTCCTGGTGGCTCTTCATTCCCTTCCTCCACAGCAGAGAAAGTATTATGCTCGTAAGCTATAATGCTGCAGCTGTGCTGTAAACTCGAAATTTAATCAATCAATCAATCAACGAAGCGTAATACAGCACAGTGGAAGGCAGAGAGGGTAAAAAAAACTGAAATAAATAAAACAAAAATAAAAAAAAAAGGAAAAACTTTTCAAACCAAGCCCAGAGTCAGCGTCAGTCAGTCAGCACATGAGCTTGGCCTTGGCCGAAGAGAAGCTACCTATCTATTGACTTGGGTAATTTGTTGTATGTGAAATCGAAGTGTAGAGCAATGGCAACAGAGTGTAAGAAGTGCTCAATGTCTACAGCTAAAGCTGAATTTTACTTTCTATACTATACTATCATACAGCCCGCACAGGTCCTTTGTGCCTACAATACAGAAAAAGCTATAAAACACAGCGAAGCGAGTTCGCACTTTTATTGCCTCGTAAATTTTTATAGTTCATACTTTAGCTATGCGTATGCAATCCCTATATCCCGCTATACACACACATACATATCTGTGTATATGTGTATATGTAAGCAGCGTCTTTATACTCAAGCTGCATTTGTATTTGTTATTGAATTTATATACGTATTTGTATTTGTATTTGTATTTGTATTTGTTGAGTACATTGCGCATTGTCCTTTTTCTGCTGTGGAGCTTCATGTAATTTATGCGCCTGTTTTGCTTTGACGTCAACGCTTTACGTTTTCTTTTTCCTTTTCCTTTTACTCTTTTTTTGTTTGTATTGGTCACGTTGCATTGAATTTAAATTCTATATATTTATACATATATATATAGATATATATAGGATATATATAGGTAGTTGTTGTATTTATAGAAGAGCTTCGACAATGCTTGCAGGATATTAAATGCCTGCAGACAATAACAGTGCGCCATTAATAATAACACAAAATATGCCAGAGGCACAACAAAAGGCAGCAAACTTTATGGATGGGTCAGGTTCTCAATTCGCTGTGGTCAACAGCCAGATATATGTATATACTATATCTATATATGTATATATATATTATAGTATTATATATATATAAGTATTTAGCTGAGGAGCCAAAATATAAAGAAAAATATGAAAAGAAATATATATAAATTTCTTTATCTTTGCATTTGTATGCATGACAGCAATACACACACACACACATACATAGACACTGACAACTCAAAATATATTGCGCATGTTAAGAGGAATGTAAATGCTTAGACACAACACACACACAACACACAGTACAACGCACAACAAAAAAGCAGCGCCAAAGCAGCTTCTTAGGTCAAGTGCCTACGCCCGCACACTATGATTTAGTATGTATAGCTTTGTGTGTGTGTATGTGTGTGTGTGTGTGTGTGTGTGTGTGTGTGTGTTTGAACCAAAAATGCGATAATAGTAAAAAAACACGCACTGCTAATAAAATGGCTAAAGTCGCGTATTTCAACGCGTTGCTTTCAGCTTTCAACCGCCCACCAGTCCAATCCCAACCCCTACCCCCACTCCACCCCATCTTATGCTATGCCTAAGATAGCGTCTAAGGCTTTAGCTCTACGTGCGCATGTCAGCTGGCAGCGGCTTAGCAGCGTGTGAATTATATTACGCCAGAATGTAGGCAACTGTAATAAAACTTACGCAAGAGCGTCGCAATAGAATTGGCAACATTTTCGCTCGCTCTCTCTGTCTCTCTCTTTCTCTTTTGCTCTCTTTCTACTTTTACTTTGGCTCAATGGCGGCAAGCGGCAGCATAACGAACCGGATGTATTGCAAAAATAGTAAAAAGTAAAGCCGCAACTCGTCGGCAGCACAGGAAAAATTATGAAGTATTTTTAACACACTTCGCTTTAATGTTCTTTTTTTTTTGTTTTTATTCCGTTTTCCATTGCCGGCACTAAAAAGCGATAAATAATGAAGTCAGCAAGTGCCTGTGGCAGTGGCAGTGGAAGTGGCGTGCGGCGTTGCATGTTTATTATTAATAATAAATATTTCTTGTCAATCTTGCGAACGTTTAAGTTGTATGACCTTATGGCACGATATATACTATATATTACATACTATTAGTTGTTGTTGCTGTTATTGTGCGCACTTGTCATGTTTTAAAAGATGATTATTTATCTGTCTTTTTTAGTTGCCCACAAGACACTCTATCACTCTCTCTCTCTGCCTCACACTCTCTGCCTGCACTTACACCATAGCTCACAGCAGCTCACAGCTTACTCATTCGCACCACATGGCGTATGCGTAATATGTATTTTAATACGCTGCCAATATGTTTGTGTGTGTTCGTGTCTGTTGGTGTGTGTTGCAGTGTGTTGCTGTGTGTGTTGGTGTGTGTGTTGTCTGCTGCCAGCTAAGCTTGAAAGCCGCTTAAGTCTTTGCTTCCTTGGCAGTGTGGCCAAAGTGCTTAGCAGTTTTTAAGCTGCCTTCCAATAGCCTTGCTGCCTGTCTCTCTGTCTGCCTGTCTGTCTGTCTCTTAAATAGCAAACCAGTCAACAGCAGCAACAGCAGCATTAACAGCAGCGTTATACCTGTGCTCAACCCCATAAGCTAAAGATCGTGCTTCTAGTATTACAAATGCCATGAGCTTAATATTAAAACCACTAAGAAAATTTGCGAGAATAACTGAAATTTCACGACGCATTAGAAGAGCATCTAACGGTAAAACTCATTTGCACTTGAAACATGAAGAGCGCAGAGCCAACACACGACCAAAAGGGTAGAATGAGAAAACATAACATAACATAACACACACACTCATATATACAAAGAATGTTGGATGAAAAAAAAAACACAAAATGAAAGGAAAAGAAAACATTGCAAATGTACCTACACTATGTACATGTGTGTGTGTTTGTGTGTGAGTGTGTGAGTGTGTGAATGTGTCTGTTGTGTGCATGTAAAGCTGCCCTGACGACCTTGACGCAAAAGCATAATATGTAAAGGCAGCAAACAGCAGACTGACAGACAGAGAGACTGACATAGAGTCAGACAGTAGCTGACACGTGTGTTACACTGCTGCTGCTGGTGCTGCTGCTGGTGCTGCTGCTGTTGCCGACTGACAGCTGGAAGTCCTAAGCTAACTTTTTGGATTGTTGCCATAACTCTGTGATATATAGAACTCTAACACTCTACAACTCAGCTCGTAAGGCTTCTAAAAGTAAACCAAATACTTTGGCACACACACACACACACACACACACACCTACTCACACTTGGCATTGTTATTTTGTTATTGTTGCTACAAGAAGTAGATACACTTATAATGTAGGAGTTGCCAACGAATTCGCTCAATTTCCCTAAAGTGAAAGTTAAACACATTTTAGTTCACAGCATTTGCTGCTACTTCTGCAGCTTCTTCTGCTTCTTCTTCTACATCTTCTTCTTGCTACATGCTTGGCAGTACAATTGCTCAACATTTTATTTGCATATTTCGCAATTTTCATTTGTTTTACTCTCCTTTAAAAGTCAATTTAAAATACAAAAAGAAAATACTAAAGAAAAAAAAAATAGAGAGAAATTATTTTTGTTTGCCTTTCTGCTGTTTTTGCAAAAAGATTTTGTTCTTCTTCTCTCTCTCTCTCTCTGTGTGTGTGTGTGTGTTGTGTTTTGGTAGTAAGAGTCGAAGGCGTGGCAATAAATTTTCAATTATTGCGCTGTCACGCGAGCTGCTGTTGCGGTGGGGCTGTCGTGCCTGTCCGCCGCTGCCAGTGGCTCCCGGAGGCTGCGTAATGAGCGGCCCGCGACCCGATAAGGTGTCGCTTTTTGTTGCTATGTTGATAATTTATGCGTTACGCGTTTGGCCAGCCAACAAACAAACAAAAAACAAAAAAAACAACGAAGAAAACGAAAATATGAAAAAAAAGACGCCAACAAAAAATGCCGAAAAAACGGAGAATACATGAAAAGTACGAGCACTCCACGTGGAGCTTTTAGGTCAAAACCAAAGCCACAAGGGCAAAAGTAGCAGTAACACTAATGGGAACGGTAACAAGAGAATAACAGCAACAACAACAATACGAGAACAACAACAACTAAGAACATGAAATACAAATAGCGGGTCGCCCCTTAACGCTAATCTCTCCCCTGTGTATTTTTCATTATCCTTATTATTTGTGAATGTTACGTGTTGGTCATAACTTAGAGGGGCTAACGATGCGTATACGTGACGTCCCTTCATACCCAAAATGCTTCGAAACATACGCGCATATCCATACGCATACCCATACACAAACACACACACACACACACACATACACCGTATATAGGTACATTGGGGTGTGTCTGACTGAGTGAATGACTTTTGGGCTTCCTTCGTCCATTTAAAGCAAATTAGCAAAAGGTCAAAAACTGCGTTGACCCTGCAAGCGACGCCAGCCGCAAGCCGTGAACTGTCATTCATAAACCTTGAGGTTGATGAAAAATTAATAATTGTTTGCAAAGCAATTGCCGAGTAGAGTCTTTTTAAATGTTTACCTGCATTGTATGCTACCTGTTTTGGCTGTTTTAGCTGTTTAGCTGTTTGGGCCATAAATGGCAAAAGTTTTGGCGCAAGAAATAAAAGAGAAAAAGAGGGAAAGATACTCAAAAAGTCACAGAGCTGTAAAGCCAGCGCAATGCCACTTGAGTTACCTTACCTACCCCCCCCCCCCTCCCCCTCACTTTATCTCCCTCTTTCCCTTGTTCTATCAATGAAGTCACCTGCGGCGGCTCTAACCGTATTTCCTATTACTGTATTCTACTATTGCCTGGTTTTGTTGTCTATCTGCTTCTGCTTCTCTTGTTTTTTTTTTTTTGTATGCTATTTCGCATTCCATTTGGAAAATGAATGGCAAACATTAAAGTATTCAACGATTTTTCAACGTCTTCGTTTTAGCTTGGCCAAAAACATTAGCGTCAGCATCAGCTACAGCAACAACAACAGCGTCAACGTCAACATTAACGTCGCATTTGAGTTGCTTTGAGGCGCACGCCGTGTCGCTTTTTCCTATTAATGAAAATATTTTGAGTGAATGTTTTAGCCGCAGGTGTATACTTAGCGTTCAAGTACTGGAATTTAACGCTCTGCCAGCATAATCAAATTTCCTAGCATAATAAATCCGTAAATTGGCAAAGTTGCGCGCCATCATTCGTTCCTATGGCAGATTGTGGTGTGAGTATATGGCTGAGGGGGAGGGGTGGGATGATAGGGTGTGGGGTGTGGGGTAACAGGTAGAGGTTGTTAAGGCTTTTAATTGTAGGGCGTGGCATGGCTGTAGCAGTGGCCCATTGAGTTTATTTAGCAAACAGTTTCGCTTTATGCAAATAATAAAATAAACTGCTGCATACTTTTTGGGTGCCTGAGCGGGGCTTGCGGGAGTGTTTAGTATTGAGTTGAAGGGTGGCAAGTTAGTTTGGGAGGGTAGATGAAACTGTTAAAATTTTCATTTAAATTCAATTGTCAGGCCACTAAAACCTGGCAACTCAACTCGTTTTTGGCAACGTCTTCTGAATGTTTCTTAACGCTTTTTCGACTGACAATAAAAACACAGCTGAAAATTGCCTGCATTAATTAAATAAGTGTTTTAACTTGTTGTCTGTGTGTGTGTATATATATGTGTTTGTGTGTTTGTGGCAAAGTACTCACCTGGCTCCAGTGTTGTGGCCAGTAGCAACGTTGGCAGGCAAAGCAACAAAATGCGCAGTTCCATTAAATGCAGCGGCACACGCAGCAGCCGCATACGCAGCAGCCGTGGCAGCAACATTTGTGGCAGACTCCTCTCTACTTTCTTTAACTGTTTATGTGTTGTGTTGGCAACAACTGCTCCTTCTGCAACGTTGGCGGCAACGTCTTCAACTACTTCAACAGACAATGGTACATCGATGCTGCTGTTGATGTTGCTGTCGTTGCTGTTGCTGTTGATGTTGCTGCTGTTGTTGTTGCTGTTCACGTTGCTGCTTTACTATTACTATTGCTCTTGTGTTGCTTACTTATTAGGGTTAATGGCTTTTTGAATGAATGCGCTGTTTCCTTTCAGCACTGCTGCCACAATATAGAAGAGCACCCTAACACACATATGTCCTGTGCTTGGATTGTTGTTGTTGCTGTTGTTTATGATGCTGCTGCTGTTGTTGTTTAGCTGATGCGCTGATAAATGATGCTAGTAGTCGATGTGCAACGCCATATAGTTATTTACTATATTTTTTTTATTATTTTTTTCGTCTCCTTTCCGCTTTGTTGTCGCTTGTCAATGCGTTGCCAGTTGTTGTGTGTTCTGTGTGCTGGTTGCTACGCCCGTAACAACGTTAGCAACAAGAATACTCAGACACACACACACACACACAGAGACAGACAAAAGGCAACTAAAGAGATTCCTTTTGTATGTATGTGTGTGTTTATATATATGTATCAAATTTGCTACTTGTTGTTCGCCTCTTTCTTTACTATAAGTTGGCTAGTTTGTTCCTTCTGCTGGGCGACAGGGCAAAACTTGCATGTTCTCCATCATTTTTCATGTCACTGCGCATTAGCACATTAAGCCACGAGTATGTATTGTTGCTGTTCGCTTACTGTTGATGTTATTGCTATTGTATGTGTGTGTATGTGTAGCAGTAGCGACAGCAGCAGCAAAAAATTAACACCCGCTTTTTATGAAATTACATTCAATTTGCTGTAGTGCCTGTTTTTGCTTTGGTTTTTGTTTTCGCAGCAACAATAACAATGCTGCGACCGTAATGTGGCTGCAACACCAACAATAATAACAATAATAACAATGGTGTCACGTCGATGATGAATCGCTTTTAATGTAATGTTTTCTGAAGTAGCAACTTTTTATGTCTGCTGCCCTCTGGGGTTTATACCACTTATTTTTGCTGCTCTTCTTCTTGTTGCTGCTCTTGTTGTTTTCTCAATAAGTTTTTGGTTTTTATCCCGTATGTGCAATGTTAAAAGCAATCTGTAAATAAAATATAAACCAATGCACAATAAGTATCAGAATATGAAATATAATAGTAACATATAAATATGAATTTTACATTAAATAAGTTTCAACTCAAATTAAATGTTGCTTTACACATGTTAAAGCAGCATATTCAATGCTTGATCTAGCGCTCAGCTGCAGCGCTGCTGCTGCTTTACAGAACTGTTCACAGCACCTCGAGCAGCGGCAGATAGCTGAATTTAACAAGGCGCTGCTCATACATAAACTGTGCACACTAGAGAGCAGCGCGTGAACACTACCCAACAGCTTTAACATACGTAAACTGTTCGCTAATAGAAGTGTTCCCAAACGAAAGCTATTTTTAGTGCGAGCGCTGTTCCTAGCTGCTTGGCTCTACCCACACGGCTGAACGTTGGGAAGAGTGAACAAAGCGTGGGCTAAGCATTGCTTAAAATTTCTATAGGCAAACATGTTTGTTCCTGCTCGATCAGAGCGCTGTGCCGCCATTGCTTACTTTCAGTTTATTTTAAGTAGTGTGAGTTGGCGTTGCCAGACATTTTGGTGGCTTATTAGCTTATTAAAAGGGAATTGTATAAAATTTCAAAGGAATATTTGTATTGTATAAGCTAAATAGCTTAGGTTTAATATTTTATGCTTGTTTATAAAAGAATTTAATTAAATGAAATTTAAAATTTTCTATTTATTTGTACATTTTCTCTGTATAATTTGCCAATTAAACCAATTACAATATACCAATAAAATATATTTATATATGTGTGTGTGTGGGTGTCTGTGTGTGTATAACTTTTGAGCGGATTTGTTTCAATTGCAATAAAATAGAAATTTTGTGTTGTGTTGTGTGTTTGGTTTGCTTTGGCTTAAGAAAACATTTTCATATTGTAATTGGCCATCAGATCTTACCGCTTTTGGCTTAATACAATTGGCCTAATTGTATAGACGTCAACTGTGGGCTGAATGAAAATTTTGTAAGCTTGTTGCCATTTTATACATTTGCATAGTGAATGCTATGAAATTTATTTATTTATTGTAGCAGCAAATTTGCCACATTATTTATAGGTCAAACAAGAGCAAACTTGCCACATTTTATGTAAAATGGTCGCCAATGGCAACAATTTCTATGTTGACCTACAAGTAATGAATTGCCCAGCAAATGCTGCCATTCCAAGGAAGTATATGGTATATCCTTATTGTACTAGAAGAAGACTCTATATCTTGTGGTGGTCCACTCTCTGTGCGTCTCTGTCTGTGTGTGTGTGTGTCTTTCGCTAGTTATTTTCCATAAATTTTTATTTATTTGTCCATACGCACGACTGAGTTTAGAGCTTGCTTTCTTTATTTTATTTTTTTATTTTTCTTTACTTCTTTTTCGTTCTTTTTTTATGTAAAAACGCATAAAAAAGAAAAGAAAAATATAAAAAAAAGTAAAGAAAAAATATATATAAATAAAATTGGAAATTTTTTCGGTCGAAAGTTTTCGGAGCAACTCATAATTTTTATTTGCTGCTCATTTCTTTCTTTTTTTTTTTGTTTTCTTGTATCTTATATTAGATATTCTTTTACACGTTCCACTTTACTTTATCTTCCGCAAAACATACTCTCGGAGAGAGAGATATGTCCTTGATATATACTTGATATTATAACGGTATATATATAAATTAAATATGATGGATAAAATAAAGTAAATAATTTTAATGAATTTACAAAATTTAAATTGAAATTTTTACCGCAAAATTGCAAAAAGTGGTCGACGCAACTCATTTTAATTACAAAACAATGTGGCAATAACATAGTGTGTGTGTATGTATTGGTGTGTGTGTGTGAGTGTGTGTTGGCTTTGCCTAAAAGTATGCTATGATATTTAATTAAGCTGCGTCCATGGCAACTTATTTGCACAAACATTAGCAAATGTCATGTGGCATGAATTTATGACACACTCGTGTGCAATTCATTTAAATTGATAAAAGTAGCTAATGCTAGGTGGCACTTGATGGTTAGCTATAGTGTACAGTAGGGTGGGGATCTGAGGGGTGATTCACTGCCTGATTGGTTAGCTTGTGGCTGGGTGGTTGGGCTTGTGATGTGCTGTGTTTGTAGCTATTTGCTACTTTGCTTCTTTCGTATCAAATTCTGCAGTTTAGAGTAATTCGCTGGCAAATGTCATGCAAGAGGAATGCCAATGTCTCTCTCTCCCCTCTCTCTCTCTCTCTCTCTGTGTGTTTGTGTGTACTTTTTGCTTTCGCACTGTTTGTATACAACACAAATATGCACTTAAATGCAGTCACGTACGTATACATACACACATATATACATATATATATATATATATATATATATATAGAGTCGTACATATTATTATCTTGACACAATGGTGCCATAAAACTTAAAGACCCCCACAGCAGTTGCTGCCATCGCCTCTGCCAGCGCCTTTTACCCGGTCGGGCATTGGGCGACAAGGGCAAATGCTTAAAGCACACTCTTACACTACAAATGAAAAAGAGAAAGACTGTGTAAGACAGAGAGAGCGAGTAGAACTTGTGCTCTTTGAAGGACATGGCATTTCCATTGTGGACTGTGCCTTACACTTGCTACTGGCTCTGAAGTTCTGGCTCTGCTTCTGCTGCTACTGCTGCTACTGCTGCTACTTCTGCTTCTGTTACTGTTGCTGTTTCTGTTGCTTTTTCTCGTTCTGCTTTTGCTTCTTCTACTGTACTTGTGCTCATTGTTGCCTTTTCTTTCATAGCACTTTCACAGTTGCATATGCACATTTGTTTGCACATTTTGCTGGAAAAAAAAAAGTAACAGTAGTTGTTGGTAGGGGTGGGTAGGGCCGGTGCATACTCATGTCCTGCTGCAGGCTCCTCAGGCGCGTTGGAGGTTATATGGAAATTGTAATAAGTTGAAAACCAAAAAGCTGATGTCATGAGGTTAGTTGCTGTGGCTCAACTTTCAAGCGACAATCATGTGCTTTTCTTTTGTGTTTCTCTTTTGTTATTGTTTTTTATTCTCCTTCACCTCCACCTTCTTGTTTTGGCTATTGTTATTGTTGTTGTTGTTTGTGCTGTTGTTTGTGCTGTTCTTGCTGACCTCATACTTCATTTTGTAGCTTTTGTTTGTCAGGACATGCGAGTATTATTGTTGCATAATGCACTGAGCTTGGAACGTTGTTGTCGTTGTCGTTGCTGCTGTCGGAAATGTAACAGCATGCCACAAGGCACACACACACACACATATGCATACCAATACTAAGTCAGTCATAAATATTTCATATGCAACTGTGCGCCATATTATTGTTGACAGTAATTGAGAGGCCGTAGTAAATTATTTAAATGTTTATTTGGGGATTTGCAGTAACGATTTCGGTCTGTCTGTCTCTGCACATACATACATACATAAGAAACTGGAAACTGGCAAATCGGAGAACGGAGAATGGAGAATGGAGAACGGAGACCGGAAACTGGACCACAGTGCGTATGATGAATGACCAAATTGCATTGGGGAGTCGTTAGCCTTAAGCCAAACAAATAGCTTTGCCTTATTTATATTTATTTCGACGGCTTTTCCAACAAATGCCGTTGATTAAACGCGTTTTGTTGTAAGTCCCCCACACTTCCTTCACATTATGTAGCTGTTGCCAGACAGCTAACATTTTGTGTGCCACACGGCGCTGTGTGCGTCAGCGGGGTGTGTCTATACATGCCACACATATGTCTCTCTCTCTTTCTGTGTGTGTGCTGTAAAAACTTTGTATGTTTTTTTATATTGTTATTCCATTGTTGTTCTTCGAACTTTGTGGCTTTATTTTTATTTCTATTGAAGTTGTTATTGTTATCAATTGGAGACCCGCAGACCTTGGCCTTTTAATTAGCGCTTGTAATTGACACAATTACATCAGATTATATATATAACTATATTGTGTTATACAATTTATGTTTACGTGGCGTATACGCTACATTGCATTTGAGTTCATGTCATTAGCCATAAGTTAAATTGCGTACTGCATTTCAATTGCAGCAGCAGCAACCAGCAGCAACAGCAGCAACAAAAAAAAATGTGAACAAAATTGTTGCCAATAGCCATAAATACACGCATGGGCATAACAATGTCCATTTTGTGGCCTGTATTGTGTATACGGCTAGTACCCCAGCTCTAGCTATCCCTCACTATCTCTCTCTCTCTCTCTTTCACTCTTATATAGGGGCTTGCATATGTAAATGTAAATGGCGCGTAACGCATTTTGATTGCACTTGAGTGCCAGCATAAAAATGCGCATTATATAAATTTTACTCTTAAAACTGCTGCTGACCAGTTGTTATCCATATGTGTGTGTGTGTATGTGTGTGTCTGTATGTGTATGTGTTGTCTCTCTTACACACTGGCACGTAATTGTTTTGCGCACATTTCCGTTTCCGCTTCACTGCACTTGAATGACTTTAATTTGCGCTATTTTTATTTACAGTCTTGCGGCCTTTTTGCCAACTTCAATAATTGAGCAATTGTATATATATATATATGCATATATATATATAAATCCATATATACATATATATATATATATATATAGCAATTTTAGTTATTTTAAATAGCTGCAAAAATGGTTTTTAAATCGTTGAAAGTTGCTGCAAAACTTTTTGTTTATCTGCCTAAAGTTTCAATTCAAATTGATTGATCAAATATATATCTATATCGATATATAGATATATATATGGAGAGTCATATATATTTCATGTTTATTTAACAACTTTAACTCTTAATTGATTGCCAGCTTCGTAGCTAAATCAAATTGATTTCAATTTGCACTTTGCTGCCTGGCTGCCAAGTTGAGTATACGCACTGTGACCGCTTTCTAAGAGGCTTAAACTGTTTTAAAGGCAGCAACTGCATATATGTGTGTGTGTGTGTGTGTGTGTTTATATGTATTGCTATGTATGTTTGTGCGTGACCTGTTTATTTGCTTGCAATGAATCTTAGTCAGAGCAGTAAGCGAGTGCAACAGAGAGCGAGCGAGAGAGAGCAAAAAAAATGGTAAATGAATCAAGAAAGTTGCAAGTTGCAAAAGTTTTTCAATTTAATCCACTCGGCCCAGTCTCAACTTATATATATATATTATATGTATGTGTGTGTGCTCTTACTCTTCTTCTCCGTCTCTCTCCCCACCCCTCTCTCTCTCTCTCTGTCTCTGTTTTGTTTGTATTTGTGTGCGTAACCAGGCGACGCTTGTTAATTTACTACTAAAAAGTACAATGGCATTTGAGTTATTTCGTGTCGCCAAAGCTACTGTCAAATATGCTTCCTGATGGTTTGTTGAACTTCAGTTTAGCTCGCAGCGTGTGTGAGAGAGAGAGAGGATGATGGAGAAGGAGAAAAAGAGAACGAGAGACCCAAAAATGTAGCGTGCGAACGGTTTTAATTCAGCCATTAGCTGTAGACGGATTTAATTACAAGTGGAATGGCCAAAATGTCAACAGCTCATTAAGTTTGCAGTTTCAACGAAAAAGGCGTTCCAAAACTATTTTGCTAGCCCCTCTCGCGTTTCCCCCCTTTACGCTCCACCTCCTTTAACCTTATACTGAAAAATATCTTAAGACGTTATACGCTTAAGCTGCTCAGCTCTTGTTAGTTCTGTTAAATGTGTCTGTATATTGTATGTGTGAGTGTATGTATGTGTGCTTGTGTGTGTATTTGTATTAAGTGAAATGGCAGCAGTTATAATAAAAATAAAACCATTCTCGGTGTTTATTTAAGTTTAGAAATTGTACAAATTTTCGTAAATTGTTTTGTGCTTTGCCACGCTTGTTACAGCTACAGCTACAGCTACAGCTACAGCTACAGTCCCTAAAAAGGAAACTTTTTGACACACACACATACATAGAGAAGGTGTATGTGTATTAGTGTGGGTGTATATAACAGTATTTATCCTATCCAACCCCCTTTCCCATAGCCAGGCATAACTGTATTCGCTTTTCTATATGGTTTTTTTTTTCCGTGACTGCAGCAAAGTTTTAGTTTGGCAATTTTGCTTTTCCGTTCGTTTCGTTGCTTATTTTTCTTTTTCAAATATTTTTTTCTATTTTCTTGTGTTTTTTTTTTATTTATTTTTAGTATATTTTTTGTTTTGTTTTTTTCTAGTTTTTTGTAGTTTAGTTTTTTTTTTCTTTTTTGTTTTTTATGTGGGAATTTGTTTTGTTTTTTTGCCTGCTCGTTTTGTGCTTTGTTAGTTCCGTTTCCGTACTAGCAGCAGCAGCGGCACTCGCAGTAGGAATAGCAACAGCAACAGCAACAGCAGTCGCAGTAGCACCACCTACCACCTACCACCTATACATATAAGTCCAGCACCTGCACCACCATTGTTCCCATTTAGTTTCAGTGGGTGGCTGAGCACAGTTCACTTTTATTTCATGTGGTGTTGTCAACTTATTTGGGGGTTCGTTGATTTATTTTCTAAACAATTAAAGAAAAACAGAAAAAACGGAAAAACAAGGACAAGCGTGCAGGACATTCACTGTACATTCAGGACATGAAAGAAGATAGTAGCCTGTATATATAGAGTTGTACTTGTAGTGGTATCCGTAGTAGTTGTTTGTATGTGGCGCAGCTTTATGAATTTTTCAGTTGAATTATTTACAGGAAAACGCTGGATAACAGTTTTGTGTGCCTGCCGTTGCCGACTGAATTGAAAAACCCCTTTGGAAAGACCCCTACCACCCCTCGCCACTGCAACATCGAAAAAATGAAAAAAAATGAATTTCTAACAAAAATTCAACATGAAAAATGTTTGCTAAATGCTACCACATTTATACGTTGCCACACAGTTGCAGCCACCAGCTGCTGCTTTATATATATATATAGAATCTAAAATATATATATCTGAATGTCACCTGGATTATAGGTTACGCAATAAAATTTATTGCTGATGTTGATATTTGTGCATGATTTGACCAAAATACCAAAATATATAGCAGATTTTAAGGACTTAAATGCTATGCTAAGAGCCAATAAAACTAGGCTAAGACATAACTGTACATATGCTCTAACAGATTAGTCTATTCAGCAGGCAAAGTATCCTCGAGAGTTGACAAAAGAGCTGTGTCTGGCTATATATCTGTTAGGATAAACCTCTGTAAAGTTAGGTTATAAATGAATAATATACTACTAAACTATATATATATATCGGTAGTATATATACCTATATATATATATACATATATATATCTATATATATCTTTATCTGTATAGTTTCTGTAATCTTTTATAGACAACATTTCCTCAGAGCTCAAACACCGCAGCGAATTAAAGCTGAGGTAGACCGCAGCTCAGGCTGCTTCTGTGTGTGTTTGTGTGTGTGTTTGAGTGTGTGGCTTTGCTTAATTCAATTAGTGTGTTTATTGATTGTATGAGTAACTGTATACAATTTAACTTTTAGTCAGTTTTTAGTTGAGTTTTTCTTTTTGATTGCTTGAAGCCAATAAAAAAATAAAATGAAATGTGTTTAAAATTTTAATTTCAGTGCAGCGCGCAGCTGTTTGTCTAACACAGCATGACTAATAGTGTGGGATGCCACTGAGTTTTTATACAAAATTAATTTATCCATTTTCATAGAAATTTCTAGCTATCTCCCTCTCACTCTACCTGTATCTCTAGCTGTATCTGGCTGGTTTAGCTCTTTAGTCAACTAGCACATAAATCGTGGCAGGTATTTCATTAAACTTGCGTCAGGCGATGTCACAGCGCATCGCTGCTCATAAATATACACATGCCAACTACTACAACTACTACTACTACTTCTACTACATACACACACCTAGACACACACCTACGTCATTTTGTATAGTCACCTATAAAGTCATGTAATCGTCCTCATAATTCCCCTCAAAGACAAACCCCAACCAGCTGGCATAATATTTAACGCGACGCTGTGAACAATAAAGCACAGCAGCAAAAAGAATATTACAAACACACACACACCTCACACACACATACATACATATACATCCACATGCATAACCGGAACATTTTTGCTGCAATACTTGAAGAAAAACTACTGAAATTATGCGCATTTATCAAAGCAACAACAACAGCAGCAGCAGCAGCAGCAGCAGTAGCATAGGTGAAGAGCTGCGTGGGTGGGCTACGAGACGGGGAGGGGTGACTGCAAGAAACTGGTGCAAGTAAATGCGCACAACTACAAGCGCAATTACATGCACACCAAACATACACACAATGCACACAACGAAAGTGTAATTTTGTGTCAGAAATTGCAAACTTTACACACGCATAACGACAGCAGCGACAACAACAGATAGATAGAGAGAGAGAGAGAGAGAGAGAGTGAGAGATAGCTAGGGAAAGAAAGAGAGATACTACAAGTTGAAGTTAAAATTCAACTCTGAGTTGAAGTTGCAGCAGAAGAAAGAAAATAATAATAATAATAATAATAATAACAAGCGTAACAATTCTCGCGTGGTAAATAAATCAGTGCGACATGTGGCAACGTTGCGTTCAACGCGGCGTATACTTGATATGCTTTGGGTCTTATTCCTTTTTTTGGCGGGGTTTATTTTAAGTGATTTGCACGATAAACTCTATGCTGTATGGAAATTGTCGCCGTTTTCCACCAACTTTTGCCGTCTGTGTGTCATAAATGCATGAAATTAATTTTATAATGCAAAAATGTGCGGGTGGTGGAGGAGAAGGGAAGGCTTTTCCACCTTACCGAGCTGCCCATTAACATTTCCTTTCCGTTGCGTTTAGGCCATATGCATATATATATATTTTGATTGATTGTTTTCACTTTGCGGTAAAAGCTTTGGGCCAAAGTTTTTAGCTTGATTTTGTATGAGATTAAAGAAAGGAGCCAAAAAGAGTGCGAGAGGCAGGCAGCAACGATAGAAGCGGGAGGAGTTTGCTGGCTAAAGGCCGAGCTGAGTCACAGCTGCCAGAGAAATGCATTTGAATTTACAATGTGTCAGCATCAAGCACCATTAATATGCCAATGTATATGTGTGTGTGACTGTATGTGTGTATGTATAGGGTATTATGCGTAGATTGTGCGTGTGTGTGTGAAGAGGCCTAAATTATGCTACGGCTTTTGGCCTTACGCCGCATATTTATGACGATCCAAAGGCCACAAGTTTGCCAATGCATAAATATACTCACAAATATACCGTTATATATCTATATATATATATATATATATACAGATATATATATGTAGATATATATATTCACACGCCCAACCAGATAATAATGCTCTGAATTTACGATAAACGCTTTGCCCGGCGGATTTCTTTCGCCTTCCTTTGCCTCTTTCCAACTCTCTGTCTCTCTCTCTCTTTCTCGCTCTCATTGCCACTTTCTCCTGCTTTCTTTTGTTTTTTTTTTATGTTGTTGTTTATGCGTAATATTTTTCAAGGACAATACGAAGCACGCATAATGTGAACCGGTTGCCGGTAACCATTAAAAAGGGTCCAGAAAACCTTCACGCAAAAGAAAAAAAACTTCAGAAAAAGCGGCACAAAGGTTTGTGCTTCCCTTTCACTCGCTTTCTCTGGCTGTCCGCTGCCCTGTTACCCTGTGTCTGTCTTACTGTATTTCTGTCTAACCGCAAATGTTTCTCTTTCGTTTTCGATTAAGCGGCGGAAGTCCGTGGCAACAGCAATGGCGGCTTTAGCCATGTCCATGGCTGTTGGATTCGTGCCTCCTTCCGCCTGCCTTCTGCCTGCTGTTGGTGGACATCATTGCCGCCATTACGGCTCTAATGACCGTAATAAATAATAATTTATTTCACCTGCAGGGGCCAAGCGGCAGTCAACCAGCCGCCAAAAACTTTTGCCACACTGCCCCACTGCCCCAGCGTGTTGCTGCATGCAGCAGTATGCGGATTTGAAGTGGCTTGCGGCAAATGCGAATGGCCGCCACTAAAAACAAAAGGTTATTGTGTTGCATACGCCGTATATACATATATATATATATATATATATATATATATATTTAATTGTTTTTCTTTATCCCTTTTTTTGCGCTGCTTCCTTTTTGTTGGCGTCCAGACAAAGGATTCAGCTTGGGATTTAAGTGGCATTTTATAGCCGCAGAGCCGCTGAGCCGCCAAATACGTGCCACGATTTGCCAAGTAAACGAATCAGCGACTCCTTAACCAAAACTTCTAAGCCAAAAATACTCGCACATTTAGATAAACTAAAGTCGGCTTTCTGCCGCTTTTTTGTGGTAATTAAACACACACAAATACAAATATAAACACACACACATACAGTTTTAGGGTCGCACTGTTTGTTGTTGGTTTGTTTGTTGTTGGTTGTTGGTTGTTGGCCCTAATGCACATGCTTATTAAAATTTTTGCTGTCATTAGAATCAACGGAAATTGGCTGCTCCCTCATAAGGATAAGAGAGACAGTGAATGTGAGTGAGAGTGTGTGTGTGTGTGTGTGTGTGTGTGTGTGAGTGTGAATACCAACTGATTGCGTGCAGGTGTTGAACCGTTTGGTTTGGTCATTTAATTGCACGCTCGAGTTGGCCTTTGGCTTTGCCTTTGGCTCTGGCTTTGGCTTTGGCTTTGGCTTTGGGTTTAGCAAATTAAATTTGATGGCCATTTGACATGGCTAAATCATTTAATGAGCCGCAATATCAGTTTTTGGCCAATTCATTTCAGCGTGTCAAATCAATAAATGGTCAACACCAATACTAATACACTCATCCATTCAATTCTAACTCTGGTTGTGTGGCACCACAAAAAAAAATAGATCCAAAATCCTATATAGTGTCATGTTCATATTCGTTTGGCCTAAACCACAGTTGAAATAAACTGAAGTGTGAAATTTAATTAAATTGCACAAAGCCTGGCTTAAACTCACGAATTTTAAGTTAACAAAAAAAGCTAACAAGATATAGAGAGATAAAGAGGAAAAGAGGAAAAGAGAGAGAGACTGCTTTATTATTGATGTTAGTTGGTGGCTTTGGTTTTTGGCTTAGGCTTGATGAAGATAAAAAAGCAGCCAAAAATTGTTGTATAAAATCAATAGAAGAGTGTAGAGAATGTTGCCAGATATAAGAGAGAAGGAGAAAAAAAATGTGGTGGGGGGAAAATGGAAAATTGGGCAACATATGCTGCGACCTCGTGCAATAAACATGGGCGTGAAAACCACAAAATTTTATGCAAACTCATAAAATGATTTTTACAGCGCTCGCGAGCGTTCTGAAAAATGCCCAAAAGCTATTGTTGTTGTTGTTGGTTGTTGTTGTTTGTTGTTGTTTGTTGTTGCCATTGCCATTGCTGTTGCTGTGGTTAGGCTGTTGCTGCCATATAGTGGCAGCTTACATAGACAACAACAACATCATCAAAACAGGCCATAGATGTGTGCCACACATAAAACTCCAAACAAAAACTGCAGTAAAACATGCCTAGTCTATGTCTATATGTGTATGTATATGTGTGTGAACTATGTGTGTGTTCATTGTGTGTTTTGTGTATGTGTATGTTTGCTTTCAGCTGTATGCTTTGCTTTTGCTATTGAGTTTTGGATATTGGGTTTGAGTTTGGCCAAAAAGCCAACGGCATCAATATATTTCTCTAAGGCGATTTCCTCTCCAACAACAAGCGCCACGCCTACCCACTCTCCACCTAACCAACTAACCAAAAAAAAGGAAATACCATTCGACCAGCGACCAGTGCTCCAAACAACAAAAAAAAATAGCAGCAAAATCAGTGGAAACCCATAAAGTGGCCTCCATATGCATTGCGGCTGAACAGCGCAGCTGAAGCTCTGCCACTGATTCCATTTGTAGTTGTAGTGGTGCGCTTCAAATAATAGAAATTGAAGTTGACTATATGCATGTATTCATATATATATATATATATGTATGTGTGTATGTGTGTTAGTATGTGTATGTATTGCGGCTGGTAAAAAGTTTTAGCCAACATTTTGGCTGACCTCAAAGGATTTGTGCGGGAACAAGCCGAAGCGTTAGCGTCTGGTCTATAAGCCATTCCATACATTGTGCGGTCTATTGAACTAATATTGAGGCACATTTGAGATTGAGGATTTCGATTTTTAGAATTGAAATTCCATACCATATATATATATGTGTGTGTGTGTGTGTGTGTGTGTATGTAGAGAGAGTCCTAGCCAAGCGACACAAATTTGTGCATTTTATGAGTTAGCTTTAACTCTGTTAGAATTTTGCGCTTTGTATTTCTTTTGCAGTACTTTTGTTTGTCTTTTTGCCTATTAACCAGTAAGCTATGAGGCGTGGCTATAACAGTAAACTATAACTTGAATAACAGTCTAAGCCTGACATCAGCAAAAAAAAGGATATATAAACCCTATACTCGAACTAATTGTAATTGGAAGCAACTCGCAGTGTGGCGCTTTTTCATCCATCAGTTGGGGGATTCATCAGACTGTAATTCAGGGATTTGTTGGTCACATTGTCCATTGCCATTTCAAATGACTTACAAACATGTTAGAGTGGGAAAGAGAGTGAAAGACATAGAGAGAGTGAGAGAGAGAGTGTGGGTGTGAGGCAGGGTTGACGATCATCAAAGCAATTTGTGGCACACACATCAAACACAACTGACACATAAGCATTCAGGCCAAGTGTAGATGGATTTATATACATGTATGTATGCATGTGTCTGTGTGTGTGGGTGTATATATGTGTTTGCTATATGGGGCACATACACCCACAATTGGTAGCAGCTGTTGCGTTAAGGCATTTGAGTGCCAGTTTATTGGAGTTGTCATTGAATTTTGTGAAGTGTTTATGCAGCAGCTTTGAAGTTCAAAGCGACGACAACGACGACGACGACGACGACGACGACGGCTGTGCTCATATGTGTGGCATGTGGCAAATGTGGCAAATGTGAAAAACAATGCTAAGGCAAGTGACAAATATTTGCATTTTATTGATTGACTGACAAGTGGCCGCATTTTGTCAACTGCAAAAACGAGAAAGAAAAAAAACAGAATAAAAACAAAAAGAAAATTTCAAGCAAAATTAAATGAAAATGAAAAACACTTTAAGCATGGCCTTAAAATGTGGCTCAAACAGAGCGTGTGACGCAATTCCCTCGTTGGCCATAAGCTCTGCCAATGTATGAGAGAACGCAGATTCCATTGGAGTTTCTGTTGTGTGGCAGCAGGTGTTGAACCGGAAGTTCAACCAGAAGTGGTAACGTGGCATGTTTGAGACGTGGTGCTTAAATTAAGCAAAATCCCAGCTAAGCAATTCTTATAAGCATGCAAGCATGTATGAGCTGAGGGAGAGGGTGTTATAGTACGAAGAGTAGATGGGCGGAGGGGATATGAGAGTGGAAAGAGTGAAAAAGTGTAAACGATATTCGTAGTAATTTCTATGCCTTTGGCATGCATGGGCAAAGTTCATTAAACTCCTTCATTCACGCACGTAGAATTCAATTACCCTCACCTGCTGCCTGCTGCCTGCTGCCTGCTACCAGCATAGGAAACTAACACACACATACACGCATACATACTCACACACACACACATAGAAGGAGTTCACTTAAGTAAATGCAAACTTTGAAATTGCATTTGCTCTGTGCATTGGAATCTGCTGTCAATGCATCGTTTGAGTTTTCTCGTTTTCAAAAATTTATAATTATTGCATGACAATAAAATAGCACCAGGATACCAATAGAAAAGGATACCAGTAGAAAAGGATACGAGTAAAAGAGAATACCAGTAGACTAGCACATTTCCCAATTGGTAGTTGGCATTTGGTAGTTGGCATTTGGCTTGCTTGGCAAATAGTTGGCCCAGATAGAGTTGGGAGTCAGTTGATATTAGCGGCAATGAGCGTCATCTCAGCATAAATGCAGTTGGCATACGAAATGAGTTGAGTGTTGCAGCAGCAGTAGTAGCAGTAAGAGAGAAAGATGTAGAGTAGAAGTAGAATTCAGAAATAAGTTGCCAACTTCATTTTGAACTCTCTCCCTTCACTAGTTTTTGCCATTTGCCCATTTTATTTGCCTTTTTACATGCTTATTACACATGCAACATGGTCATATTGGTTGTGTCTCTCTCTCACTCTCTCTCTCTCTTACTTCCTCCCCCACCCCTTACTCACTATGTAGCAATGGGGCAAAGCAAAGCAGCGGGAGTTGAATCTTTTCAAGGGTTTGAGGCAAAAATATTACAATTCTGCTCGTCATTGCCGCAACATTATTTTCTTGAGTTAATTGCGACTGGGATCATCATGAGCGCACAATGCCTGACTGTGGCAGAGACAACACACACACATACACACAACACTCTGCTAGACTCTACTAGAGACTGCTAGACTTCTAGCCAACACAGGACGCTGCCACAAAGCGAGTGTTTCATTTAAAAAATAATGAGTTTTCCGGCAAGGGCGCATGCAAAACAACTCTCGTTCAACACAGCAAGCGGCATGCTACAGTCCGTCCACACTATGACACAGTCAAATAACAAAATGAAAGAAGAAAAAAAGAGAAAAGAGCGCAGAAAACACACACAAAAAAAAATTAACTTTTGCTTTAATTATAAAGCTGACAAAACGCTCGGGAGTAGCGCATGAAAATTGCGAGCGAATGAATGAGGCGCTCTAAAGGGTTTGCCCCCAAAGTCAGACAGGCACTTGTCAGCAGTCTGTACAGTACAGTGTGTATTAACCCCAAACGAACTTACAACATGCCTAATGTCACATTGGATGAGATAAAGAGTTAAGCATCAGTTGATGAAGAAGAAGAAGCAGCAGTAGCAAATCTGCTGCCAGAGGGGCAGCCAGAGGAGCCGCCAACATGGGATACAGACAGCGCAGCAGAAAAAAAAGGACTCCCAAGACTAAGACTGACAGTGCCAAAAAATTAAACAAATATAAAAGATATAGGAGTTTAAGAAGAAGAAGAAAAAACAGTGATAAACATAAAAAAAAGGAAACCTAAAAATTCTTCTGAAGAAGTCATTTTCATGATAAACCCGAAAGGGTCAGGAAATGCGCGTAAAGCGACCTGAGTGTTAACCCCGCTACCCCCCCCCCACCCACACACCTCCCTTGGGATCAGGCAATTGCCAGTAAGGCTTGACACCTAACCGCACCTCCATCCCTCTTTCCCTTATCCCTCCAGCACGGTTTCAATTGTGTAAGCCACATTACGCATACGCCCCGCTGACCTTTGAATATTTTAATTAATTACGAAGCCGCACCGCAATCACAGTCACAGTCACAGTCACAGTCACAGCCAGAGTCAGAGTCGCAGTCACAATCGCCAAACGCAATGCAAATGTCTAAGCAGTGAGAGAGAGGGAGAGTAAGGCAGGAAGGGAGAGGTAGTCGCAGTGAGAGGCAACAAAATAAAAGCAAAACTGTGTAATTATTCAAATGCAGAGCCAAAAGCCGCCAATGCCAAACGCAATGTACAATAAATGAGTACAAAAAATAATCAAAAAGAAGCAAAAAAAATACTAAAATAAATATAAAAAAAATATCAAAATAAATATAAAAAATACTACAAAAAAAAGGATAAAAAGGAGAAGCAAATTTAAGTCTGAAGGTAAACAATTATTTTGAGATGCAGCAAAATAGGACGAAAGCTGCTACGCTGCGAGCTGGTTGGTTGTCAATGCCAACCCCCCCCCCCCCCTACCGAATACCCCCCATACCGATTACCTCCATACCGAATACCCCTCATACCGAATACCCCCTTCCAGAACCCACACAGCACAATGCAATCTGTAATAAATAATAATAAGAAATTACGCTATATGAATGTATGAAAGAGTGACTGAATGAATGAATGAATGTATGAGTGAATGAGTGTATAAATGTATGTATGAGTAAATGAATGTATATATGAGTGTATGAGTATATGTAACAGGCAAAAACAAACAGCGAAAAGTGAAAGCAAAAAAAAGAAAAGCGAAATATAAATAAATAAATGTGCAGAGTGAATAATTTGTTGCTATGGAAACTGCACGAGCAGCTAAAATTGGCACAAGCTTGTGCTCTGTCTATGTCTGTGTTATGTGTGTGTGTGTGTATGTGTATATATATATATATTACTGGCAAGTATACGCAACATGATGCAGCCATTGCGCAACTATCATAAACGGAAATAATCACAAGTCAGTTGTGTTTATTTAGCGGAAATTAAATATGTGATTGTCATTGTTGTTGTTGTTGTTGTTGTTATACTTGTTGTTGTTGTTGGTGTTGCTGCTTTCATTGTTATTGCTTATTGTATTTAAACCTGGTTTCATCGTTTGTTATTAGCTTCTGCTGTTTGTTTCTTCTCTTTTACATTTTGTCTCTGATTTCGTTCTTTTTTTTTCTGGCTTAAATTTAAATGCCAATTGGTTTCTGGTTGCTTTAGCATTTTATCTGCTGCGGCTTATTTTCCAATTCAAATGCTTCAGCTGGCTTTTTTTATGTGCTTTTAAATGTAACTGCGTCACATTATGCAGATATCTATGTATGTGTGTGTGTGTGTGTCTTTCTCTCTCTCTGTGTGTGTGTGTGTGTGTGTGTGTAGTTATTTGCTTGCCATAAATATACTGAGTGGCAATAAATGAATTGCCATTTCATTTGCAGTGTAAGTTTTTACTCGTTGCTTCTAATGCCCATTTAGCATATGTCTATGTATGTGTGTATATATATCTCTGTATGAGTGTGTGTATATGTATGTATGTTTGTGTGCCTGAGTTTATCTTGTATATGTATTTGTTCACATTTGTAAATTTATCTTTTGTGCATCGTAAATCTTGGCTGCCTTTTCAGCATTTTCACAAAATTTATTTCGTTATTAAAACTTTTTTATTTGATTTAATTTCAAGCGCATGTGCAAAAAAAAAGAGAGAAGGCAAGGGTACTTCCTCCTCTTCCCCCCTCCTATGAACTCTAACCCTCTCCCTGCACTCTACCAATACAAATACGTAAACGGGCTAAGGCATTGGCATATGTTGTAGGTAAATGCACAAACACACACACACAGAGGCACTCAAACACTTCTCTGATATATGTAACGAGACTTTCTATTGGTATTTGCTTGTGTGTGTGTTTGTGTGTGTGTGTGTGTGTGTGTGTGTGTGAATATGCCGGGTGTTGGCAACGTTGTCTACCCTTTGCTCAAAGTCAAATAGTTTTTCGAAAAAGCATTCAACTTTATCGTGCGTTTCCTGGGAAATTAACATGCTGCCTGCTGCTATATCCCTTTCACATACTATATATATCTATATATATATATAAGTGTACATGTATGTATGTGTGTGTGTGTGTGTGTTATGTTGCTGGTTCGTTTACCTCATCGACAGACCCAACGCACTAAACTTTTATTTTAGATTAAGTCAATTTGCCCAACCCACGAAAAGTATTTTTCATTTGCCTGACTGGCCATTTTATTAACAAGGCTCTCTGGCCTGGCCTGGCCTGAAGCTCTGGCTTAAATCGTGTTCAGAAGTGGATTTGTTGGTTATGCTTTTTGGCTGCTGCTGTTATTTTGGTCTGATTGTCTGAGCTACTACTATGTTTTGTGTTATACCATTATTACGTATACGTTACGTATACGCAATGGCTTCTTTTGGTCTCAACGGTGTAATCGGTAAAGTTAAATTTTCGCACTTTTCCACATCTAAAGTTTAGTTGGTTTTGATTCAAATCCCACCCCACCCCCCACCAGCCACAATATTATTATCTCTTTTGTGTGTTACCTTTTCCCTGTCTCTTTCTCTCTCTCTCTCTCTCTCTCTTTCTATATATATGTTGCTATCTCTACCTCTCTGTTCATCGCTTCATTTGAGCATTTATGTGCGCCACAGCCAAACAAGAGATTGTAATTTTGGGCCGGAACTTTAAAGCACTTGCCATAAATTATATGTTCGAAGCTGTCGGCACACACACACACAAACACACACACACCCGCACACACAGCCCTTTTTTTCGCTGTTTCGCTCTGATTGCTTGATTTATCCGCTGTCTTTAGGCTAAAGACTTTATTGGAAAAGTTTGATTGGGAACTGATGCTGCTGCTGTTGCTCCTCTTTATTATCCCCAGAACCTCCTACTCATTTCCACTGTTATTACTTCATTTTCGTTTAACATTTTTTACTATATATATATATACACCAAGCATACCCACCCCCACGCCTGTCCCCAGCTGGCCACCAACTCTCTCGTTCTGCCAATAAATCAAAAATGCATACGTCAAAAAAAGGCGCAATTTGAAAGTGTTTAAAAATTAATGGGCCTCTGCTACTCGAGTGCGCTCAATCAATAACTGATATATGCTCTCCACACTGAGTGTGACAGAGACAGCAGATACGAAAAATAAAAATCAAGCATATAAAATAAAAATTGGCTTTTAATAACCCAACACGTGTTTGAGTATGTCAAGCTTGGCAAACTTCCATTCAGTTTCTTGTTATAGTTGATAATTGCATTTGTAATGGCAACAGACGAGACTGATTAAATGGCTTATACCCTACACTCTAGTGCATATCGATTTGTGGTATGTAATAATAACTTAAAGTAGCTTGTTTTTGGTACCAGTTGTTGATAATTGTTGAGGTGTATTTTGGCCTAAAGTTAGGAGTTCTGAGTGTAAAACGTTGGGTATAATAGTAGCTGCATTAGGAGTATTTCCTATGGATCTCCCTAGACATTAGTTCAACTGTAAAGGATTTCCCATATGGAAACTAAAAACCTTCTATATATTTTATCAATTTGATAAGTTGGTACTCTGTGCTCTAATCCTATTAATATTCCTCTAAAGAATGCTTCAACTGGCTTCGATCTACTCTAGGAATCTTCTTCTGTCTGACTCTCTTTACTCACAGCAATCAATTTCAATTCTGATTCATTTAGTCATTGACTTTTGCTTGATGCATTAAAGATATAAATATAATTATAGAAAAATTTGTATATAGCAAATATAGCAACAATCTGTATATCCTCTTGGACTATACTTAATCATTTTTCATTTCATTTTTCCCACTTTTCTTCATTCAAATTGTAAACTTTAATATCGAAAAAAATGTGACAAATTGCGCTTGTTTTTTGAGCTTAAAATTAAAAATAAACAAATTAAAAATATTAAGTATAATATATAAAATATATAAATTAAAAATATAATGCATTAAGAATATATATATATAAAAAGATATATATATATATATATAGATATATATCTGTGCCTTTGCCAAAGGGCATAAAATATTCGTTGCTTATCTGATAATTATAATCAACATTTTTTCCCTTTTTTTTTGCACAAAATGTAAAATTTAATCAATGTTAAAAATGGAGCATATGGCTGTCTATTAGTGTGTGTATATGTATGTGTGTGTGTGTGTGTGAATGGTGTAAGCAGCAGCGCAAGAAATTGGTTTATTAAAAATGCTTTTAAGCAACGTTATCGAAACCGGTGATAAAATATAAATACAACACATAAAAACTGTGACACATGCCCCAAAAAAGAAAAATTTATAAATATATGCTGATGATAATGTAAGGAGACAGGATGAGAGAGTTGAATAGAGAGGGATATACTTTAGGAAGAGAGATAAAAAGAGATAGAGAGAGAGAGAGAGAGATGGCCTTGCAATGCGGTGTCGATGTGGCATTGTTGAATTTATTATCTGTTGCATAAATCAACGTTTTAATTATGTGGCAGGCAACAGTCAGAATGGAAGGCGCTGAACTGAAAAAGGTACATAAAAATGTTAATTACCTGCAGACAACATTTGCTACAGTGCCTGCCAGTTGTATACGCACAAGTGAGTGGTAAACAAATGCTCAGACAAGACAGACAAACAGACAGAGAATGTGCTTCAATGGGGGGAAAGGGAAGTAAAATAACCGTTTTAATTAGAGACTGAAAAAATACATATATATATATATAATGAAAATAAAAATAAAGTACAAAAAAACATAAACAAATGCTTAAAGCAATGGCAGAGCAGGAAGAAAGTAGCCTAAAGCTGAAGAGAGAGAGGGAAAATCTTTTTAATTTCTAGCACAATTATCAACGGTTTTCTGGCATATGCAATTGAATGTCTTCGTGATGTGGGCGTGGCAATAACAGCAGCAGCAGCAGCAGCTTGTAGGCAAAGATATTTTGCCACTTGGCTTGCGGTTGTGCCACCAGCCCACAACAACAACAGCAACAACAACATGCAACATACGGCTGGAGCTTGTTATGGCTCTTGTTTGTTGTTTGTTTACGGTCTTTTGTTGCTAATGATTGTCGACAGTCGACACCAAAGTGCCTGCCAGCCAGCTATACATGTGTGTGTGTGTTGGTGTTCCTGTGTGTGCGTGTGTGTGTGTGTCTGCCTGGCAGTTAGCATGTAGATTTCGGTCTATGCCGTGTGGCTTTTATATGAGATTTGTAAATTGCCTTTTATAATATTTAATACCTTGGCCAAAGGCATGTATAGAAAGGGATGGAAAGAGAGTGTGAGAGAGAAAGAGAGTGTTAGACAGAGTGAGGTAGCAAGCTGTGGGTTTACTGTACTTTCATTTTATGATTTTTACAACACTTTTATTACTTAATATGGGAAAGCAAATACTCTTTTGGCCTGCTCAAAATTGTCGCCTTTTGCTGCTGCTACGAAATGTTTTCCTGTTTTCCCTGATTTTCCCAGTGCCATTTTATAGTATGTGGGAAGGAAAACGTTTTTATGGCATTTTTCATTGCTTCTTCTTGTTGTTGTTTTGACTCTTAGATAGTGTCGAGTCTAAGCTAATGTATCCTTAATGCGTTTTAATATGCAATTAATGTTGTCTTTGTGCGCTTTTAATGACAGCTTGTCATATTTATTATTGTTTCTATACAGTGACAGTTGTGATATAAATCATATGCCACGCCTACACGTGTGTCTTACTCTCTCTGTGTGTGTGTGTGTGTGTGTGTGTGTCCCATAAGATGCATAAATCAACATGAATGTCAGTGTCAAGCCAATTGCGTCTCTACACACACACACACACACAAATGTTCTTAGGAAAAAGGATATACTTGTAAGTTATCATTATCACGGACCGACGCCTTTCCATATGTGTCCACAATTTTAGTGTTTCAAGTGCTGCTACGCTGCTCATTTCCTGTAGGTTCTTTTTTTCTTGCTTTGTTTCTTTTCGCTTGCTGCTTTTTTCGGTTGCTTTTGCTCATGTCTTATCCTTTGCGTTACTTTCGTGTAGTTGACACATTAATACAGGCAACAAACGACAAAAGATTTATGGTTTTCCCTACCCCACCCCACCCCCCACCACACCCCGGAAAACAAACTAAACAAACTCATATAAATAATAGGTCAGTGACAGCTGTTGCCAGACCGCTGCCAACAGCCAATGGCCAACAGCTAAGAGGCAAGAGCTAAAAGCCAAATTGCTTTATCAGCCAACCTATCAATACCAAATTGCAGTCACTTAAAATATGCGGCAACTTATGAAATTTGTAGCTGCCTTTAAAAGGCAACAAAAAACGAAGGAAAAAAACAACTTTGAAAATAGAAAAAGAAAATATCATTTATATAAAATGAGAGGCAACGAGTGAGAGAGAGAGAGAGAGAGAGAGGGAGAGTATAACTGTTGGCAGCTTGATTATGCCGACAAATTGAGGTGCTATTGTTTGACAGGCGCCTTTTTTGGCTTTAATGCCAAACTTTGGCTAATGTGCACTCATTAGTGCCAGGCGTTGTTGTCCTTTATTACTTAAAAGACAGACAAAGAGAGAGAGACGGAGAAGGAGAGAGAGAGATGCAGCAAAGTAGAAAAATGTGAAATAAATAGAAGTAGAAGTATAAAAAGACAGAGAGAAGTGAAATAAAAATAAATTTCAAAACAGACAGCAAAATTATGCAGCGATGCGTATAATTAATCTGTTAGCATTAATTGCGGCAAAGGCTTGCAAAACCGCAGCAAGAAAGTCTCGCATCAAAAGGAAACCAACAGCAAAAAAAAAACAGCAGCAACAGCAACAACAACAGCCCAAAGTAAGAGTGAAAGTAAGAAAGAATGAATGAAAGAATGAAAGAAAAGCCTGAAATTATTTTTATAAACTAACTAAAAACCCAGGCAAAAACCCAGAATGATGACTTTGCTGCCGCTCCACTCATCTGCTGCATGCCACTTCAGTATTTTAGTGGTTTTTTGTGCCCATTCTCTCTCTTCTCTCCCTCTCCTTTCACCTATCAAACTGCCTCTCATTCGTGGCCAGTGAAGCGTTTCAGCCAAATATAAATCTGCGGCAAGGACAACGCAGCTTATTGAGAGATCAGACCACTGCCTGCTAGTAGATTGAAGGTGGCGGAGAGACAGGGGGGAGAGAGAGAGGTGGATTGGCACAGGCTGCTTTGCTGGGCAGTTGACGCGTTCCATTGAACCAACTGATTGTGGCACTTAAATGCGCTTTTAAAGTGCTGCGATGAACTCTGACAGACAGCCTCTGACTGACTGACTGACCGTCATTTTATGTCTGTGTGTGTGTGTGTGTGTGTGTTTGTAATTAATTGCTGACCAAGTTGAAAGCGCACAACAACAACAACAACAACAGCAACAGCAGCAACACACACACATACACACACCTGAGCAGGTAAGAAGAAAAACGACTGCACAATTTATAAAAGTCAACACTTAAGCACGTTTTGGCATTTGAGATAGATAGAAGACAAAAAAAAAAGCAAAATAGAGGACGAGAGAAAGGTGAAAGCAGAACTGGGCGAAAGCTCACTTCATTTTATTATCAAGCGTATTTCTCTTAGCACGTAATTGTTTTGCCGTCACTTTGCAAATTGTCCTTTTTTTATATATACCTGCATACATACATACATACATAGATACATATACATACATATATATATACAGTTTTTTTTATCTGCGTCACGGCCGTGTCATGACCTGCCAGCTTATAACAACAGCTGAACTGTTGAAGCTGCCACTAGTTCATTAACAACAGCTATTGCAATTAATTGCAGTATGCCACACCTAATGACAAACAGACAAGAAGATAGACAGACAAACAGATAGACAAACGGATAGGCAGACAAACGGATAGACAGACAAACGTATCCACAGAGAGAGAGAGAGAGAGAGAGAGAGAGAGAGAGAAACCTAAAGACAGTTGGAAAGCAAAAGGTTTACTGGCTAGATGCAGGTAAATGATTGGTTAACACGCAGCTGTCTAGACGTGAGACAACGCGGCGTATGCGTAATATTTGCAGGCATCAATTGACCTGCTTTACTTACCAGCCTAAGGCATGCAATTAACTGTTATTATTGTCTGCAAAGAAAAAGAAATTTTTATACACATATTAGTTAGCTCTATTAAAGTGTCAAACTTAGACTAAACCTATTTTTTTATACTCTTAAATAGAACTAAAATTTACTTAAAAGAAACTTTAGACAGAAAATAGAAAATATTTTGTTGTTGTTTTTGGCTGTCTGGTGCTGACTCCAGCTGTGACGACAGTTGTTGTGCTCACATGCAAAACAAACAACTAGCACACGCACACATGCATACATAGAGTAAGACAAGCACACGCAAGCACACACACACACACACACACACACTGGCACACACACAGCAATTGACATTGAACTAAGCGCTGGCAGTAGAAAACATCTCGTTGATTGCCGCCTGCTGAGTCAGCAACAACAACAACAACAACTATAGATACAGCAACAACAACAACAACAATGCAGAACATCAGTTCAGTTGTTATTGACATTCGAGACTGATTCACAATCCGAATCGGAATCAGTATTTGAATCTGAATCAGAGTATCTCAATCTGAATCTGTTCTGTGCGCCTTTGCCAAGGCTTAAGTGCAATCAACGCTGTTAAAGTCAGCGGCGAAAGCCACTGCGTCGGCATTTAGCGTCTAAATCAACGTCACGCCTACATCACATGCCCCCACATCATGCCTATATCCATTATATCCATCAACATCAACAGCAGCCAGGCACCAGCAGCAGCAGCAGCAGCAACACCAACACACAGCAGCAACATCATCCACATCATTATCATCAGCATTCGAAGGGTAGTTAAATGGAGTTTTTTGCTTCCTTCTCTCTATCTCTCTTGCTCACTCATTTATTTGCCTTCATTTCTTTTTGCATAGTCAGCGTCTGTATGAGTAGAATGAGATAGGGAGAAAAAAAGATAGGGCGAAAAAGAGATAGCTGTCTGGGGGGAAACGTTTAATCCTTTCGCACACAAATCTTATGAATTTCGATATATAAATTTGCACTTTTAATTAAATATTAACATTTTATCAACAGCAATATATTGCTGTTGTTGCTGTTGCTTCTTCTTTCTACTGTTTCAATTAATTATTGGAAATCTTCTAGGCTCCAAACAACAACAACAATAAATCGTGTGAAGCAAAATGAAATAAATTAATTATGCTCGCTCGGTTGCTGTTGCTGGGCAATGAAAGTTTTTAGCGACAATCCTTTGCAAATAATTAAAAAGGGACGAAGGGCGAGGGACGTTGGTCAAATCTAAAATCTGAAAAAGTAATTATTTGCCTGCAATATGCCACACCCACACCTCTCTCTAAATATATATATATATATATATATATATGTTGAGGGGTAAAACGCAAAACTTTTGCAGCGAATTAAAATTAATGAAAATAAATTTTCAAAATTGTTTTCACAAACCCCTTTTTTTAGCCTTTGCCAAGTTGACTCTTCAAAAATGATTCGAGTGTAATAAAGCAAGGGAAAAGGCAGGCATAAAAGAATGAAATATATATATATATATGTATAAATAAGAAAGGACGAAGGATTCATCAGTGCTGACTGAGACGCAGCCCACTAAAGGCACAAAATGTTTCTAAGAAGCAATCAGGCTGGGTTCAGCTCTGAGTTTAGGCGGCACATGAAAGCACTTAAGAAAATTTCCAGTACTTCAGTTATTTGAGGTCTTTTTTATAGGGGGCTTGTAGCAAGCTTCGTAGGTGGGGGAGGGTTGCACCCTACTTGAAATCGTTAAGATTTAATAGGCCTTCAGTTGCCTTTTTGCAACTTGTTTATTGCTATGGACGATCGCAGATCTCAATTGAAACTTATTAAATATTCGATTAACAAAGTCAAAGACCATTTAAAGCTACTAGTAAATGCCAAATCCATTATAATACTATATATATATCTCTATATATATGTATGTATGTGTGTATATATTGCTTGTTAGTTTACCGTTTTATTATGCATTTGGTTTTCTTACAATATGTTTTGCTACATCGACTTAGCTTTGTCCTTTGCACTAATTGTAAGCTGCTGTTAATTCCTTCCTGTGTATTTGTGTGTTGTTGTATTTGGGTGTGTGTGTGTGTGTTGTCTTACATGTGTATTAGTTTATATATCATGAAGTTTTAATGCGAGTTTGGCTAAAATTCGTTGCCATTTGTTTATTTAATTAAGCTCATTAAATGTCCAATGCTTTTTGAGTTCGCTTCGATTTTGCTACGTTTCTTGCTCCTCTTACGCGTGTGGGTGTTGTTTGTGTGTGCGTGTGGGTTTGAGTGCGTCTTGTCTATCCATATGTTAACAACAATGAAACCCACACATGGACACAAACACACACATATATATGCATAATTAATGGCAGACTCTTGTCTGCGTCCGTCTTAATGCCAACTCTGTCCATTGTTTATGAACATATTGAGCTCTGGGTTCGGCACTCGGGGGTTTTGGCCAAAACATATTGTAACTGAAATCCCTGGCTAAATCTTTCGAGGGGTTCTCTTTTTTTGGCCTTGGACATGCTCGCAGCATATGGTATTTTTTAGCATCATTTTCGTTGTCTCTCTCTTTGCGTGTTTTTTCTCTCTACTTTTTCGCTCTTTTCCTTTTTGCTGTTTGTAATTTTGTTTCGTGTATCATCTCGTTGACATTTAAAACGCCTAATTAGCTGCAAGGACCCTACAGGCGTTTGCCATTGTAATGAAATTATTGGAGCGTGAGCATTACGCACATCCAACAGCATCCTTATCCAAGCCAGCCAACCAGCCAACCAACCAACCAACCATCCATTCATACAACCAGCTATCCATTCATCCATCTATCCATATATATATATCGTCAGAGCGTGGGCATGAGTGCTGGAAGTGCTTATTATGCCAAGCTGCAGACAAATTTAATTTATTCAAAATAACACTCACACACACACACACACACACACACATGGTTACATGTCCTTGCCAAACTTTGACCAAATTGTATATGTATGTGCATAGAGAGCTATGTGTGTGTGTGTGTCAGGGCCAGCTTCTAATTTTCACGCATGGCTGCATACTTTTTGAGTATACTGTTATTTAAAAAATCAAAAAAAAAAAAAACAAAATAGAATAAAATTTAGAGGAAAACAGAAAAAGGAGCAGCATCCCGTAACAGATCCTTGACCAATTCATATCAACGGCATGCTCAATTTAATTTGAATTGTATTCCTGCAGCTCTCTCCCGCTCTCTCCTTTATTTTTTGGCATGTTTTATGTGTGTGATTACTTTATTTATGTCAACCACGCCTTTTGCCCACAAACACACACATGCCACGCCCATTAGTAAAAGGTCAGTTTTGGGTCCATGGCTTTAAACATTTGAGCCATAAATTAGTGCATTTTCCCTGCATGATTTTTGGTAGAGCCTTAAAAAAAATTTTGTTGCCTAACAACAGGCGCTGCTAATCCTCTCAAGTTTATTGAACATTATGAGGCAACCATAGCAAATGATAAGTCCTGGCCAATGTGTGGCAGCTTCCACAGAAATTTATGTGCCTACGTGTGACTGACAAGTTTATACATTCATTTCTTGCAGATTTCTTTCTATATTTTTGGTTCATATTTAAAACTCAGTGCTTAAAATGTGAAGTCCCCAGTGAAGTGGGTTATATGCATTATACGTGACTGGACATAAGGACTTAAGAACCTTTTGGGTCACTCTTTATCTCTCTCTCTCTCTCTCACTTTCTCTCTGTCTCGATCTCACACTGATAAACTACATGTGCTTGCGGTGCTTTAAGTTGTGAATACCGCACTGAATTATGAGCTTGTATATCCATTGGAGGCTATTGAAAAATGCAAAGCAAATTAAAAAGAAACACACCCACATACACATACATATATTATTATATATATATAGAATATGCTATTTATATGTAATCAGCATTGAGTTAGCTTTCACATTTTATGCTCCTATCTCTATGCTCTGTCTCTTTGAAAATTGTTTAGTAATGGCATTATGTACACTTGGCTGCATATAGCCAAAGCTAAAGCAGAGACCTGTACACAATATGGCGTATACTCAACATTGATTTTCTATGTATGTGTATCTTCGTATATGTGTGTGTGTGTGTGTGTGTGTGTTAATGTTGCTTTAATTTGTGTTTATTTTAGAGCAATTTTTATTTTCCGCACAATGCGCAATGTTTACTTAACGTTACAGCCATTAAATGAATTAATGTGTGGCTCCTCTCAATCATACATATAACATATACGTATGTATGTGTGTGTATCTATATATATATATACGTATGTTGTAGTTGTTCCAGACAGAATCAACACCGGAACGTGGCCGAAATGGCCGCGTTAAAAGAAGCAGTATATTTTTTTTCTCAAAAAACTTTTCTGTTTTTTGTCTAAACAACAGCCAGACAGCAGCCGGAAAAAGCAAGCGTGAAGTGTATGAGAGAGAGAGAGAGAGAGAGGCAGCAGTGAGTGAGCAAGACAGGTAGAGCGAGCGAGACACGAAGCGAGCGAGTGAGTTAAGTAAAAGTGTGTTTTGCTTAGGCAACTTTATTTTACTTTACTTTACTTAACTTTACTTTACTTTTGCCTTTACTTTTGCCTTTGCCTTTGCCTCTGCCTTTACTTAACTTCAAAATATTCCCTGCAACTTTCCCTCTCTCTCTCGCTCTTACCTCTCTGTCTCCTGCCGCCCTGTAAAGTTTGTGTGTATGTGTTAAGTGAAAGGCTTTTAGCGTTGAACTCTTTAAGTGTTGCAAGTTGTTGGCAATGTGGAAACTGAATTGAATTTTCCACTTTTTATTTTGTTTTTGTTTTTTCCGTTTTGTTTTTTTCTGTTTTTGTTTTTTTGTATTTTTTTCTTCTTCTTTTGGTTTTTCGTTGTTTTTTTGTTGCTTTTTTTTTTGTTGTTTTTTTTTTGTTGTTGGTTGCTTCCTGGTATGCACTTTGGTAACATTTATCGTTGCCGGCTGCCAAGTTGCTTTGCTCATTGTGCCGGAATGACCAATTTTTGTGATTTTCAATTAAGTTAACTGGCCGTCAGTGTGGAGTGAGCAGGGTGAGCAGTAAGGGGGAGGAAGGTTGGTAGAGGCAAAAGGGTAGAGTATAAGGTCTGAGCTAGACATGAACGTACGTTCGTTGTCCTGGCTCATTCTCTATTTTTGTAACAGTTTAAACAGCTGCCGGCTGCATTTGCCATTCAAGCATTATACCCAATGTTGCCGGTTGCCAGTTGCCAGTTGCCCCTTGCCACATAGCCATAAAACGTTGCCCGTTGCCAGTTGCACTGTGAACTCTGCTGAAAAGCAGTCCAAGACCAAAAACCCAATCACAGCAACTGCTCGTGCCCATTGCCCATTGCCCAGTGACCAGTGCCACGTTTCTTTGCGGCTAGCCAAGCGCTCGGCACCATTAGCTTGGAAATTTATCTACATGGACTTGACAGGTGGCCAGGACGAACAGGACTAACAGCAGCAGCAGCAGCAGCAGTTGGAACAGTAACAACAGCTTGATTTAGTTGAATTTTGAGACTGGGCTGTGCTGCAGCTGCCACATTAAATTGGAGCGCAACATAACGTCGGCGCCACTTGATGTGCCTTCGTATCGTCCTTTCAAATGTCCTGTTGCAGTTTGTACATGGATATGCAGTTTACACATAGCTTACGGCTAATTTCATCCAGCACTCACCGAGTGAATAAGTTTATCTACTCTCTGTCTATGTATGTATGTGTGTGTGTGTGTGTGATGGTATATGTGTGTACATGTGATCAACTAAGTGCCGTGTTAGTAAATTGGCTTAAATTCAATAAGTTAATGCTGCCCTCTGTAGAGCATCTAGACAACTGATTGACAGCTGCAGGCCGTCGACATGCCCCACGTGTCAGTTGCTGTTAATTTCATTTTGCATGTGTTTGTTTAGCCTTGCCTATCACACACACACATACATACATACATAGAAAGAGAGAGAGAGAGAGAGAGAGAGACAAGTTGATGCTTTCGACTGCCGCCATCAGCTTTGATTACATTAAACATTTAAATGTCTCAACACAGACACACACAAACACACATTATAAGTATCATTGTAGTAGTGTTAGTGTTAGTAGATGTAACTGCAAGACTGTGGTAATAATTTTCGTGGTTTTCTCCTAAAATAGAATTACAAAAAGAAATAAAAAAAAATGAAGTAAAAAAATGAAAATGAAATGGAAAAAGAGAACAGGTTCCACTTCATTTGCCACAATCGGCAGCAAATAAAATTGACTTCAAATGCCATTTGTCCTTGTCAGCACACAATTTACGATTGACAAACGATGTGCGTTGCTTTGCACCCCTCCTGGCTCCATCTAGCCCCGCCTCCTTTGAGCAACCCCTCTGAAAGAGTCTAGAACTTTAGCTACTGCTTTCTTCTAGTGGCATGAGGCAATGAGCACAATAGTAATTCAATGCCAGCTGGAACATAACAAATGAGAACTGGCGCAGCAGCAGCAGCAACAGTCGTCTGGCATCACAAATAATACAAATTATGCGTGTGTCACACCAGCAGCAGCACCAGCAACAGCGGCAGCAACACCAGCGACAGCAGCAGCAACAGGGCCGCTATGAGCATTTGTTGTGGAGGAGGGGGAAGATGATGTGCTCTATGATGAGGTCTGGCATAATTCATGTCAGTCAGCCAGACAGATAGACACAGGGAGACACTTGTGCATCAATTCATCAGTAGCAACAGCAGCAGCAGCAGCCATGTTGGGTTACACGTAAATTTGACACACGTGTGTACGAGGTGGTAAAGAATGAAACCCTTTTAAGCTGTCAAATGGCATTTTTGTTTCCGGCCGCGTCTAATGAACGATGACACTGATTCGCATTCAACACAAAACCCACACACACACCCATACACACACACATAGACACTTTACAAGACCTGCAGCTGCTATATACCTATACCATTGTATGTTCTTTATTGCGTACATGCGCATGTTACTGGAGGCTTTGCTTTCTTTCTGCAATCTTCTGCTTGTTTTCATACTCAATTAGCCCTGACAGTGATTAATATTGACTGTAATTTCATTAAATCGCCTTTTGATATGCCACCTTGTGCCCCCCACCTCCTCTCTGCAATTTCAACTCCACTTAGTTCAGCTCAGCTCAGCTCTGGCTCACACTGGCTTGGGCTTTGGGCTTGACTTGGCTTGGCTTGGCCTCTCTGGCTGACTGTTGACCACGCCTGTAGGCTTGGGCCATGACATAATTTCATTACAATTTGGTCCCTTTGTTGTTTAAATGTATGTGTCTGTATGTGTGTGTGTGTGCGTGAAAGAGAGTATGTGTGGCTTTTCGTTAAGATATATGGCAGTTCATTCGCATTTTTGGGGGTAAAAACAGCTTTGGTTTTGGCTTTTTGCCTGTGGTCATCATTAATACACATTGTATGCGCCTCACTTACGCCTTAAATCTTTATTAATGAAACGGCTTAATTGTTTAAACTTAAATTAGTTGAAAATAAGCAAACTAAATTCATTACGTAATAAGCAATTTAACTAGAGAAATCAACACTGAAATATTCTTATTATATTTAGTTTGCTTTTTAAGTTAATATATGCAATTATATTTAAGTAAAGTGCTTTCATTTGTATAAAAGTACTTTACTGGACACTCATTTGTGGTGTTATTTCTTAAATGAGCTGCTCACGTGTGTCCTTGTGTGTGTGTATGTGTGTGTGTGTGTGTTTGTGTGTGCTTATGTGTATGTTTTGGTTGCATATTTGCCCTTGTTAGCTGTCAAAATAATTGACATAAAGTGGCATTTGCTTTCACTGTCGTTATTTACGAGGTGTACACGCAAAAGCGGCTAGCATAACAAACAAATACCTTACAAACACACACACACATGTGTATATATATATATATACATATTGATAAAAACACTCAGCTGCTGCTGGGGGGGTAGAAGGTGAAAAAGGACACGCCTGAAACTATAAATAAATGACAAAGGTGCTGACGGAACCCCAAAGTGAAGCTTTTTGTGGCACCTTTTCTCTTATTTTTTGTTTTTTTTTTTTTTTTGGTCAATGCTATACACATACAACTACTAGAACAACAACTACTCACACATACCACCAACAAGCAGACATTTTGCACAATTTATTTGGGCTCTGGCTTAATGCCGTTAAGCAGCAATTGAAATATGTTGCATACTTCTGAGCGCATGCATAATAAAACAACCAACATAAAATATAGACTAATTTGCGAGATATTTTCGCTATTCGCACACAAATTTGTTGGCACAAATAAACCCTCTTAAATTATGCAGCCAAAAGAATATATAAATATATATATATGTGTATATATATCTTATTCTACATAAATTATATAATACAAGAAATGAAATATTTATTAATCAAATTGCTCTGAGCTCTGTTCAATATTTAGCTTCTTCTATTCTACTGTCGTAACATAAACAAGTGCGTAGAATGCTGCGGAAGTTTTGCTGTAGTCCTTTGACAGGTGTGACCTTGCTTAACTTTCATTATATTTATAACCAGTAAGAGAACACACAGATAAACTCCCATACAAAAAAGCTATAAGGATATATAGGAAGCAGCAGTAGCAGCCGCAGCAACAGCAGTTGTTATGAAATTCCCACAGTTCAATGTCATCGGCAATTTGGAGTTCATCAAAAATTTAACGGCAGTCACAACGTTAAGAGATGCCAAAAATTCCACGTTAATGGGCATAAATGTGGCACAACAGACGCCGGCAACGACAGTAGAATGAAGTTTAATGTTCCTGCCTCAAACAGCAGCTGAAAGTCCTTTCGATTACAGCCATACACACACAGAGACAACTCATTGTATTCTGCTAAAACTTAATGCACTTTAAGAAAAGAAATGAAATGAAAATCTTAATTGATTTTTTTCTCTCTCCGTCTTGATTTTTTAATTCAATTTTGAATTCAACTTTTCTTTCATTCATTTCCTCTCATCAGCTTTAAGCAATGATATATGAAAATGCCTTTAAACTCAATTGTCATCAAGTCATCACTTTGATTTTCTACTCTACACATTTTCTTTGAGTGTAATATTCGTTGTTTCAGTTGTTTTCTTCTGCTTCTTCTTCTTCATGTTACTTCAACCACGTTGGGGGGCTTCATCTTTTACCGTTTACGTATGTATTCGTATATATAGTGAGAGAGCGCTGCTTACAGGCATTATTAATAAGTACAGCAAGGAACGTTGCGTATACGTGACATTTACGGAAATTTGATTGAAAAATACATACACACACACACTGTATATTGAACCTATATTGAACATACTTTTTGGCACTTTCTTCTCAGTTTTTTTTCGCATAACATTTTCATTTGATCCGTAAAAAATATGCCAAGCGATATGCCAATTTCGGTAGCAAAAAATAAAGGCGGAGAATGTAAAGAAAGAAACTTAACTAAAGCCCAGGCGAAAGGATGCGACGTGTCACGTATTGCCCGAGAATCCTGTACAACTTTTTCGGGTTGGAGCTGCTGCTGTTGCTGCTGTTGTTGCTGCTGTTGCTGTGTTATGTCATATTTCATGGAACACCTTTTGTCCTTGTATTAACAAATGTCATTGATATGTACGAGTGTGTGGGTGTGTGTGTGTGTGTGTATGTGAGTGTGTGCCAAATTACGTGCTCCAAATGCCGTTTAATATGAAACCCAAATAAAGGGGTAGCCACTCAACCAACTCAAATCAGCTGCCCTTTAACTCAACCTCTTGCCCTGTCACTCTTTACCTCTCTGTCTCTTTCGCTCTAGTAGCTCTCTATGGACACTGTCAATGTCAGTTTATAGCGTTTGAGTGGCTTTTGTTTGGCCAACAAGAGGCGTTTGTGGCCGCCTTCAAATGCGCTGACAGTTCACAGATTTCCAGCACTGGATGACATTGATTCATCAAAAATTAATCGAATTCCCCACTGGCTAAAGCATGCAACTGTCATACATGACACCACACACACATATATATCTGTACATATATGTGTGTGATTGCGTATGTCACCTGATACGAAAGCATTTCGACAATACTTCCATTGCATAATCCATTTAAACGACAATTTGTAATGGTATTGACAGCCGGCGAAAACCAAAAGCATTCACATGCGTATGGCAATAGAGCCAACCACCAGCACCACCACCAACCAGCAATATCACCAACCACCAACCAGCACTATCTACTGTAACTGCAGTTGTGGTTGGCCTTACCACTGAGTCCTGTTGCCTGCAATATGCATCATTATTATGCTGTTAGTTACTTGTATGCGTTGCATTTCATGGTTGTTGCTGCAACTTGGCTAAGAATTTCAATTAATTGCATGGGCTTTGTGCAGTTGCATTGCTGACAGTTGCAACAACAAGCTGACAGCAACCCATACATATATATATATATACAATATATATATATATATATAGTTGCTTTATGCCAAGTTGTAAAATTTGCTTTGCCTTTGTAATTTTACTTTTATATAAAAAATGTTGCTGCTAGCCATGACCATGGCCAGTTGCCAGTTGCCAGTTGCCAGTTGCAAACTGACAAGCAACACTTTTCCCCTTTTGCCTACCTCCTTTAGCTTTTGGACTTAACACTTCAACATGCAACATGCGCCACTTTTTCATTTATCAACAACGTTTTAAGCCAAACTGCTGCAATTTATGACAAGAGTTGACACAATGCGTTGCCAATCAAATTTGTATCAACTTTAACTCTGCTTCTTCTGCTCTTCTTGCCATTATTGTTAAGTATGAAAGATAAGTTAAAACCACAATGAACACATCGTGAAGATAATATTAGGTTGGTTGTTTTTAAAGCCACCACTAAACTCACAAATTAGCCAGCCATGGCAAATTGGGTTTATGGTCTATTTATTGGTGAATTGCCAAAGTTTGCACTTTGCCTCTATTAATTTTCAGCAAAAAGATATGAGAAAAGTAATATATATATATATAAATGAGAATGTATGTGTGAGTGTGTGTTGGCTTTTATTTGATAAGGTGTGTCCTTGAGCAAAAGCTCGTAAATATTTGTCAAGCTCATCCAATGGTCGCAGCAGCGTACAGTTATCCTGCTGGCGTTGCTCGTAAATTTTTGTCATAAATCCTTCACACTTTGCGGCCGCGCCACATTCACACTTTCACCTGGTGAGAGTGTGTATATATAAGTGGCTAGGTGTCTGCGTGTGTGTGTGAGTCTGAGTGTGAGTGTGTTGTCTATGGTCAGAGTATGGTATAAAGTATGAAAGGAGCTGCCGCAAATGAGCTGTCAGTGCTAACAGTTGTGTCTGTGTCGGATTTATGCATGCAAAACTTTTTCCTAAATGAAAGAGATGCATAGATGGAGAAGGAGAGAGAGAGAGAGAGAGAGAGTGTGAAATGTATGTATGTCCTACGGCTAGGCCCACATTATCCTTTGTGCGTGTCAATAAATGAAGCGTGATTGATTACGTGGTAAAGTTTTGCCTCAAATTCTATGCCATTCCATACCATTTCAGACCATTCCTTGTTTATGACACAACAGCCTCGAACAGCCTGCCGCCCTCTTGTTAAGAAGAGGCAGTCAAGCCATGGACTGACAAGCCTCCAGGTGTGCGGTGCTGTAGTGTATACTTTGCTGTGGTAGGATGTCGTGAGGTGTGCGGTGTGCGGACGGTGGGGAAGGAAGGATGTTGTTTTTCTTAACGTTTATTTTTTGAAAATTTCGTGTATCTTTTTTTTTCGTCTGTGTTTTTTTGTGCTTTTTGTTTTTTGTCTGTTTTGGTCGCCTTGGCTATTGTTTGGGCAGAGGTTTCCACGCCTTTTGCTGCTGCTGCTGCTGCTACCAATTGCTGCTGTTGCTACCAAACAGTGGCCGTTGCCTGTCAAAACATTTTGTCAGCCATTTTTATGCAAATGAAATAAATTTTGCATAAAAAGTCAAACATCAACAGAGATTTATGACTTGTTGAAACTTTGGCATAATTTCATAAATATTTAAACCTTTCCCTGGTCCGCATTTCCTGCATTTGCTGCCTGCCGCCGCCTCCAACAACAACAACAGCAACAACAACAAGAGGAAGAAGAGTCGAAAAAAAAGGATGATTATGATTATGTGCAAATATTTGCGCTTATTACGCAGCCTGACAGGACATCACATTGTTAAAGCTATACCTATACCAGACACACACACAAACACACACATACATATAAAGCACCTTCTGCCCTTCTTGCTGACATAAAACCCTTTTGTATATGGCCTAATGCAAAGGCCTAATTAATGGTCAACAGTGAAAGGCAAATCAGCTTATAGCTTACAATTTACAGTTACCTGAGTATATTGCGTGTACCGTTATAATAATCCAAACTAATTACGCATTACTATACATATATACATATATATGTAGATATATATGTATGTATGTGTGTAAGGTTATAGTGCCATAAGTATAGTAAGCAGCAATCGGAAGTCCTTAATATCAATTTACAATTATGCTTTCAACTGGGCTAAACCCAACAAAGGATTCACCTCAAAAGGGCATGACGTAAGTAAATCCTGGCATAACTTTTCATTTCTGCCCTTTACCTTTTAGCTATTATCTAGCCATCACGTGCTAAATTGGAAGTGAAATGAGGCAAAAGAAAAAGCTAAACGTATCCTTGCTACACTCCCATGCAACTCGAAGCCAAAGCTACGCTCGGTCTTTCTCTCTCTTCTCATTGATCTCTATCATTATAACAAAGCGTTTCAAATAGCGTAATTGTGTCTTAGGATTATTAGTTTGTTCTAGTTGCTATTTCCTACCTCCCTCGGCTCAGCTTACCTCCCGCTGTGAGGCAGAAAGCGATTAGCCAGGTTTAGTTTGCATGTTGACCATAATAATAATAATAATGATGTCAATTAGAAATGCGTTTGCATTGTATAAAAGTTATACCGCTGAGTAATAAATACAAATATGACATACTATTTACACACAGAAATTGATTTGAATAACATAAAGGAGCCTGCAGTATGGGTAAAAGGAGTCAAAGGACCTCCTACTGGACATAACATCATCATCAATTACAACTTAGCCTGACAGTTGCCATGCAATATTTCAATTGGAGTAGTTAAAGCTTTATTTTTTTGTACTGATTTAAGTATTATATGCATAGGTCAGTAGTTGCAGCAAGAGTTGCTGCCAAGCACAACAACAACGACAACAGTTGCTGCTGCTGCCGATAAGCGACACGAAATGTTGCCACGAATTGGTTTTGTGTTATCGCTTTCGGTTTTTATCGTTTACAACAATTTGAAGTTAATTTATTTTGTTACTTTGATCCTTGAAATCCTTGCAAAAGCGTATACCAAAACCAGGCAAATAACTTTTCATATAAATTTCACAATTTGAGCGACAACCAGCAGCAGCAGCAGCAGCAGCAGCAACAGCAACAGCAGCAGCAGCCGTCAACAACAAAAAGCCAAGCAGTACGAAGAAAATTTATCTGTCTAATAAATTGCCAACTTCTGATTCAAAATATTTTACCAAAAACTGTCAGGTTGCAAGTAGAAAAACAAAACAAAAAAGGATATAGATTTATATGTGTTTATATATATATATATATATATATGTGTGTGTGTGCTTGTGTTTATATATAAATATTTGTATGTATTTGTAAAGCGACAAAGCAATAACTGGCGAGTGTTTACAAATAAGCAAACGCGCTGAGTAGACTGTAGCAGCAGGACTTTTTGGGTTAGTATGAGTGTTACGTATGTGTTTATGTGTATGTGTGTAGAAGCATTTAGAAAGCAGACAGCACAGGAAAGGCAGGCTGGTCAGAGCTTAGCTGGTTGACAAGTGATTACACGATTGCCATACAACAGAGGCAGCTGGCAGTCAGCTCAAACCCAAGCTTATCCTTGGTAACCACAAGGACAAAGTTACTCCATATCCATGGCCAGTTTAGCAAACTGTTAGAAGCCTTTGCTCTTCTATTATTATTGTTGTTGTGCTTTTTGCTGTTGTAGTAGCAGCAACAGCAACAGCAACAGCAGCAGCAGCAGGCACTTGACATGAAACGTCAAGATAAGCGTCAGGAGTAACTACGACAACGACAACGACAACATGAATAATTTGAGTGTATGGGTGGATACTACTGCTGCTCACCCTCTCTCTCTCTCTCTATATATATATATATATATATATGTATATATAGGTATGTATGTGTATCCTTTAAGTAGCTCCTTTTGTTGTAGGTACACACTCCAGCCACATCTACTATATACTCTTATATAATCTCTTATTAAATTAACATTAATGATTCAAAGGCGATGAGTGTGCACAGTTCATTATATGCATATTAAATGTCGCTTTGTATGTGTGTGTGTGTGTGTGTGTGTGGGTATGGTCTTAAAGTATAATACACATGCTTCTTCTTCTTATACTCAAGTACTTCAAGTTTAACTCACATTACATGCAATTATTATATTCAATAATATATATATAGTAAAAAGAAAAAAGAATAAAATTTTTTTCGTTCTTTTTTTTCTACTTAAGTTCCACTTAATAATCTCATTAAGAAACTGTTTTTAAGTGGCATTTCAGTAATATTTTCTATGCACACCAATAGCAAATTGTTTGCACAGTTTAACTCTTGGTATGTATGTGTGTATTGGTGTGTGTGTTGGTTGTGCCATTGGCAGACATTTGCTGCGCTCTGCGCTTATGCTGCAAACACAAATAAGCAGCACTCACAGCACACACTCACACACATACACAGAGTGAATGCCATTAACCAAGGAATGCCCTTTTCTCTATGCAACACTTGCTGCCCCCCCCCACCCCCCTTCACCCGCCTTATGGCATTATATGTTGCCGCCTTAACCCCTTTTTATACGCCTCTGGCATGGCGCTTTGTTGCTGCTGTTGAGATTTTATAGCTTGCATTTGTTTCACGCTCATTCGACGTCAATGGCATTGACACACATACAAATACACATACACATACAAATGCCAACATTTATGTTGTAACACACACACACACATACGCTCATATAGTTGTATGTGTATTCAATTTACGATGCGCTGCAAATGAAATTTTGTTTGTTTCGTTTGTCGTCGACATTTCTGAACTTTCACTTTGGCCCCTCTTCCCACCTACGCCTCTGCTTGCCCCCTAGCTATTGCAGTTGCAATTGCAATTACTGTATGCTTGCTATCTTATGCATTATTGTTATGTTGTTGCTGCTGCTGCTGCTGCTGCTGCTGCTGCTACTGCAATTCCCCCTTTAAATGGCGCTAATGCAATTTTATGGCTTTTACAGAAAAAAAGAAAAAGAAAAACTTAAAATAAAAGGAAACAAAATTATTGCAAATTGTTTATGCCAGAGATTGGTTCATTAGTTTGCACTTAACTTGGCCAAGAGAACTAACCAAATTGCATTTAAGTTAGCCACAACATGAAAAGAGAGAGAAGAATTCAACTGAAACAACTAACAAAATGAGAATGTTTTCACTTTAATTTCCCCAAAGTAAAAGCAATGAAAGAGAGCGAGATAGAGAGAGGAAAAGTTTCATTTGTATAATAATAATAAGATAAGTTAAGTTTCTTGTATTTAGATAAGTTTTCTTATGGTCTGTTAATGTTGCCAACTGTCTGTTGTACTAACAATTTACTTAACTTATTTATACTATATATTCTTAAAGAAAACAAAAAGAGAAAAGAGAAAAGCGAAAAGAAAGTTAGAAGAAAGCAAGCTGAAAAACTCATTTAGTTGCATTTCTTTACAGCTTTTTCTTTATTCTTCATTCTCTTAAGTTGTATCCTGTGTCCTGTGTCCTGTACTTTGTTCCTTATGGGCACTTTATATACTTTTTTTTTTATTTTTTATGCTTATGTCCTTTGAACTTTGACACAGGTTGCAAGTTGTGATGAAATGCCATGAATAAATTTCAATAAAATGCATAAATTAAGTAAATTTCGTCTTCAAATGTTATTTGAGTTTTTTTTTTATTTTTTATTTGTCATATTTTATGTGTGGCAAGCTGCGCCTGTGGCATGCCACTTTATGCCAACTTTTGGTCACACTTTTAACGGCCCCAAAAACGCTTCAATTTATTGCTGCACGTCGTCACTTCACATTTTGGCCCTGAGTATTATTTCCTTCCCCCCTTCCCCATCTAACAATCATCATCTTTTTTTTTACTGTCAACAAAATGCTGACGCTGCCCAGAGAGAAGAGGCAAGCGGTCAGAGGCGAGAGGCAGGCGGCATGAGGCAACTGCCATGCGGCAACAGGCAACATAATTGATGCCAATGCCAATCTTCAATCCCCTTGCTAACCTGCCACATACATAAGCTATATAAGTATCTATATATATGTATGTGGGTTTGCGTGTGTGTGTGTATCTCTCTCTCTGTGTGTGTGTGTGTTGTAATAGAGACGCGTAGCAGCTTCTGCTTACTCATACAACCAGCTGCTGCTTCTCGCTGTATCCTCTTACAGTCTCTTGGCATTTTATCATTCCCCTAGCGGAAGCAGCTCATTGTGTCGCCCCTACTGTCCCTCCCCCTGCCCCTGCCCCTGCCCCTGCCACTGGCAATGCATTGGCCTCGCATTAAACGCATAATTTACGCAAAGTGTTTGTCGCCTGCTTAACCCAAGCAAGTGGCAACTTGCGGTAACTGCTAACTGGTAACTGTTAACTGGCAAACACAAATTCAATTAAAGCTGCGCAGCAGCTGCTGCCAGTTGTTATCCTTGCTGCTGTTGTTGTTGTTGTTGTTGCTGCTGTTACATGTCACTGTCAACCGCAAGGATGTTGATAAATTAAGTGCGCTGCAACGAAAGCCATTAGCAAATCCGAAGGCTTTTTTTTCCGTTTGCCCCTTACCTCTTACACCACGCACACACACACACACACATAGCCCAAGCGTAGCATATATCCTGCCAGCAGCAAATCTCACACCCAAAAGGCTGTCATGGCAACTTTAATACTTGCATACTTTCACTTTCCTTGTCAGCGACACCTGCTGTGTGTCCCCCTCACTCCTCTTCTCCCTCTCTGTGTGTGCTGTGCGTTTGACTTCAACTTTGCCACCAAAAAAAAAGAAAAAAGAATAAACTTAACAAACTAAAAACAAAAAATAATTGCCTGTCTACAATTTTACTTTTACTTACACTCGTTTGTTCTTTAGTCATCACGTGAGACAGAGCGACAGAGAGAGAGAGGGAGAGGGAGAGAGAATTGAAGACAAATGCCAAGCTACATGCAATGCGTATTCAAGTATCACTTCTTCTACGACAACAAATAAATAATAAACATATACTGAAAGCAGTTGTTGTTGTTCTCATTGTTGTTGTTGGTGTTCGCATTGTTGTTGTTGTTGGTGTCCTTGATATGGTGGCAGCATATCAAAACAATAAATATAATGACAAGCATTATGAGACAGCACAAATATTTGTTAACATTTCGTTGGTACAAAACTTTCAATTCTTCACTGCTAAACGCCCAATTTATTTATTTATGCTTTCTCTCTGTCCCACTCTCCCACTTGCTCTCACTCTTTTGTTCTACTTCTTACTCGCATATACCTTAATATAAAAGAAACAACAAAAAAGGAGCAAAGCATCAGGCCTAAAGTTTATCAAATATGCAAATGGCCACTTTTTCTGTGTTGGTGAAGAGATAAGCGGAGAGGGTAAGGGCAGGCAGTGACAGAAATTAAGCATCATAAAAACAACACACAGAAAACACACAAACACACACACATACAGCATACTAAGGCACACACACACACACACACACACACGTATTGTAAGCGGCAAGCGGAAAAATTAAACAAAAGTTGACATGCGACAAGCATAACACCAGCACGCCATCTATCGCCCATTTTGCACTGACAAGGTGTATGCGTGCGTGTGTCTCTCTCTGTGTGTGTGTGTGTGTGTGTGTGCGTGACAAAATGCCTGAAATCAGTATAGAAGCCAGTCGAGTAATAGGTGGGGGGTAGCGTAGAGTTTACCTCTAAGCATATTGAGGTAAAGATGCCTAAGGAAAAGCTTGCGTGGCATGGAAATATCCAAATGGAATGCTTTACAACCCAGCCATGCCCCTTGACGCAACCCAACCGCCCTACCCCCCTCGCAGTATGTATGATACTGCCTTAGCTACATATAAAGTAAGTCAAAAGGAGTATGCGTGTGTGTGTGTGTGTGCCTTTTTCGCCCTACGCTCACATAATTGCCATCGGTTGGGTTTCCGAAATTGATCAAAGGAATGTGTGTGGCACGCGGCGGCTTGGGCTTGTTTCTAGTCCTTGTACCTTGTACCTTTATCCTTGTGCCCAGCTACAGCTACAGCTACAGCTTGAGTTTAAGCTATGCTATGCATAGTCTCAGCTTCCTTGTGGCTATGCTGTGGCCTCTCGAATTAGGCCTTTCTGTCGCTCGTTCTCTGTGTAAATGAGTAACAGCTGCTTAAAGTTTTAAACTTTAAGACTAAACCAAATACAGTTATACGACACAACAACACACACACACACACACACTATCTATATACACACGTGCCTAGGACTTCATTTTGCTGCTGGCCAATGTTCGATATTCCCAAAGCGCTGCCGCTGCTCTGAAGCTGTGCAGGGATTCAGCTCATGGATGCTGCAGGACTATAATCAATGGCGTATAAATAATTTCCGCCCTCGTCTTTTTTGGGGTAAAATTTTTCAAATCACAACAAGCAACGCAGCAAAACTCTAAAGGATATGCTATATATGTGTGTGTGTGTGTGTTAGTGTACGTGTGCGTGGGTGCCTGCGGCCATTTTTATTGCAAAAATTTTGTACTCTGCATTCGGACAAGTATTTTATAAAGAGAGAAGAAAAAGAAGTTGTTGCTGCTCTTCGAAGGAATTCAATTTTGGCTAAGGCAAAATTTGATAGAAAATTTCTGTTGTTGTTGTTGTTGTTGCTGCTGCTGCTGATATGCTCTCGTTGCGTGTTGTCCTGGAACATTTTCAATATTTGAGCTGTCAAAATCATGCAAACAAATAAATGAAATGTTAAGCCAAGACACTGACACATGGTAAGGACAAAACTGCTGTTAGCCGCAGGACAACACAGAACAACATCACAGCACACACACATATATACACACACACACACACATACCTATGCAAGCATACATGTGTGTACGTTTAAGTGTAGTAAGATTTGAAAATTCGATTGCAATAGAAGTTTTAATGAACGCACTCAAACGTAGAACAATTGCTATTAAATAAAAGGACATTTTTGGCCACGTTTTTTTATGCCCACAACGCATAAAATCTTATTGCAACATATCAATAAATAACACTTTACGTTCAGCTTGTCATTTTTTTTCCATTTTTCTTTCCTACGATTCAACATAAAAAAGTAAACGCAAAAAGAAAAATATAAAGAAAAAATCTCTCTCGGAAATTGCTTAATAAGCGCGTTGACAGGCAGCTAAAAAAGCACCTAAAAAAACAAAAAACAAATGTGTGCTGCAAAATGTTGAATATTGTTGTTGCTGTTGCTGTTGTTGTTGCTGTTGTATGTTGCTGAATCTGACGGCTATCAAATGTAATGGTGCCTCTCCTGCAACGCTATCAATTTCTAGTTGAGTGATCTAAGCAGAAGTGCTTACAAAATGACCAAAATGCTATAAACAATGAAAATGGGCAGAAAATAAAGCGCAGCTGCTAACGCACACAGGATCAGAGATATGAAAGAGAGAGATAGATAGAGGGAGTGTTAGTGTGAGAGAGAGTGAGAGGCAGAGAGTGTGGGTGGGAAGCGAATGCTATGGCGCACTTAAAATGACCAAAAATCAAGGTGAAAGGAATTTATTTCTGCTGCTGGCAGGCGGCAAATTAATTTTAAGCTATGCCTCATGCCTCATGCCACATGCCACATGCCAAATGCTTGGATACACCCATGCCACCATCAGCATCAACATCATGCTTGAGGCGACTATTTCAAGGATCTTGATGGCTCTGGACTTTTGTTGTATTATCGCCAACGCAATTTGCGCCTCATGGAACTCTCATGGAAATTGAATGGCAGCAGCAGCAACATCAGCAGCAACAGCATCAGCAGCAGCAACAACAACAACAACAACCTTACGCACAATGCTACGTACGAGCGTTTATGTGTCCGCAAATTGCAGCTGCTGCTGCCTCGGGTTTTTGACAATAATCAAAACACAAAATAATAACAACTGAACAACAACAACAATAAGGACACTTAGGAAAACAACTAGAGCTTTAGCTTCATACAGGGTGTTGCTGTTTGTTGTTGCTGTTGTTGTTGTTGTTGTTATTGTTGCTGGCAGCACCACAAAAAAAGGGAGCGAGCTACCAAAGCTGAAAACTGACTGTGGCCGTAACTGAAGCCATGTCAGCTTCATGTCATCTCTTTCGCTCTCTCTCTCTCTCTCAATTTCTCTCCTACTCGCACGCCTCTCGTTCTCTCTTTTATACTAATTGCTTTCAATTTAATGAAAATTTTAATAGAAAAGCGCTTTGGCTGCCAAAAATTGTCAACGTTGTCCTTGCCTTGCCCTGCCACACGCTCGAGTTTCCACTTGCCGCTTCAAGTTGCCTCGTCCTCACGGCGTTGTCCTGTTGCCAGCCAAGTCTCTCTGGCTCTAAGCTTTGCTCGTATTTAGCTCTGTTGGTTGCTCTAGCGTGCATAAAATATATAAAAGACGCAAAACCACACACACACACACACAGTTACACACACACATTGACATTGTTAGTGGGAACGAGAGAGAAATGGAAAATCAACAACAATTGCGCCAAAACAATTTGCACTTAATATTGTGTATGGAATTTATTTTGGCATATATATAAACTAACACATACACACATACACGCACACGCACACACACACACACATAGACATGTGCATAGCATGCTGGATACATTCAAAGTTGATAATCAAAAAGTTTACATTTTCGGGCATGTGCAACTGCATTTCATTTAAGTTTTATATTTGCATTTTGCGCACAAAACTTTTAGCCTTACACAAAATGCCTTAAAGCAGCAACAAATAACGGCAACAATTGCAACAACTGCAACAACTTGAAAGACTTCAATTTGAAGCTTATGTCGCACGAGTGTCACACAGAGTGCCTAGTGTCTACTTTTTGGGCGCTTAAGCGCTTGAATAAGAGCCACGCTTACAGTACACAGATCCTTGCGCTAAGTTACTTCAATGCACAGCAGTCGCAAAGCGTTTGAGAAGTGCTTTCAGATTGATTCGCCAAAGTAGAAAAAGACAAAAAGCGAGAAAAAAAGCAAACGCTGTTTGCAGCAGCAGCAACAGGAGGAGAAGGAGAAGTAGCAAAAACTTTTACCTTACAGCCAGGACACGTAGAGTAAAAAAAAGTTATGTGCTTGTTACTAGTTTGAAATTACGCTGTAATCGCGCAGGTGCCAGCATCAAATGCCTCAATCAATTTCGAGAATTTTTTAAAGCGCTGAAAAGTAGGCAACAAATTGTGCACTTTAAGTGGTCAATCAGCTAATGAATAAGCAAGTAGAAGGACAGTGGGGACAGCAGACTCAAAACGTAGCACTAACCATTTTGATTTGTTGTTCTTTATTTTGTTTTATGATGGAGTGAAAAATTTTTGTAGTGTGGTGTGGTGAGGGGAGGAATGGTAACAGGAGGTACACAAAATTGTCAGCCATAATTCTATGGCACGGCTCATTCACGCTTCAATAAAGCCAATAAACAATGACGAATCACTTATAAATTGTTGCCATATTTCAAAAAATGACGCAAAATATTTACTATATATATCCGCCATCAGACCAGCACCACCACACAACCACCCAAACACCCACTCATACAACCAACCAACCATCCAACCACCCAAAATAGTCATTTAGTTGAATCAATGCCTCACACCCAAAGAAAATGGCTGTCTACACGTTGTGAGGCAAGTGTAAAAATTGAAATTGATGTTGTTGCTGCTTCGACAGCTTTGACTTTGACTGTGGCAACTGCCAGTTGCTGCTGCTGCTGCTGTTGCCAGTTGCTGCTGCTGCTGGCAGTTGCTGTATTGCGACTTGTGTAGCATTTGACTTGTCGCGCTAAATGGGCGATACTCGTACAAAACTGCCACGCCTTATGGCTGAAAGGAGCCCCTCATTGCGGTTGTTTATTTCCGAACATTAACAATATAAATGACATGCAAATAACAAAAAGTAACTAAAAAAAAAACACTAAAGAAATACCGAAAATAAAGCAAAAAGGGAAAAAAAAAGTTTAAATAGACAAATTATTGTGCTACGAAGGGTAGATAGCAGCGGGGGGATTGCTTGGTGTTGGCATAGAGGGGGGAGAATGAAGCAGCTTGAGCAACAACTAATGATATTGAGCTTGGCCATGTTGGTCGTCATGGCCAACTTTTTCTTAGTGTTTTCTCTTTTTTTTTTCGTTGGCTTCGACAATTGACAAAACGCTAAACGCAATTCATTCTCAATTTGGTTCGTGACGCCAAGAAATTGGCTTTTTCGAGGTATTTTTAATTTTGCACCCAAATGGCTCGAGATTCTTATTTAATTTTGTGTTGATTGCTATTTTCCTTTTCACTTTCTTTTACATTCTGACTCATTCATACGCTCACTCACACAGTCAGTCAGTCATTCAGTTCGACAGTCAGTCAGTCAGTGGTTCTGCTTCATTTCGTATTGGATATTGGTCACGTAATTAACGACAAGTTTATTAATCGCCGTTTGTTGCTGAATCTTCATCCTGATTGCTGCTGGCTGTAGTTGTTGATGGCGGTGGAGGGAGGAGGGGGGGGGGGGGTGTAAGATCTTACTGTTGCTTATTATTCAACCTGTCTAATTAGGTCAAATTAGCCGCACAATTCGAATTGTTATTAAATGAGTTTCTGCTTTTTTTTTTGTGTTTTAAATTAATTTCGACTTTCACTTGGTCTTAAAGGGAAAGCTGCGTCATCAGAGCACGTGCCAATACAACAACAATAAAAACGACACCAACAGCAGCAGTAACATCAGCAATATAAGGAAGAAGAAGCACCCTATCCTATGGCACAAACTGTAAACTCAAAGTGAGAATGTGGCAAGTGTTCAGTGAATGGCAGCTGGCTGCAAGGCAACACACAGAGCTAGAAAGAGAGAGAGAGAGAGGGGGAGTAAGAGATGCGTGAGGTTAACGGCAAAGGGTTGTGGCAGCTTGATACTTGGTACTTGCTTTGCTGCTTGCGGCTCCAGCTCTCAATGTTGCCTTTTGGCATTTGGCTTTGTGGTAAAAGTGTTGAAGGCCTGCCGCGCTGCCGTTGACAGCAAAGTTCTGGGTTGGCCCAAAACATTTTCAAAATTTCATAATAATTATAATTTTGTGTGTATATTTGCATGTTTAGAGTAGAGTTGCCAGGTTGGTTTTTTTACAGTGGTATAGGGGAGGGGAGGGGAGGTGCTTGCTGAGTGTTGTGGCAGCTGTGCGTTGAACATGGCAAAAGTTGCGTTTGAGGCAAAAAGTAAAACGCGTTTTATGAAATATTTGTGGGCAGGATGTGTGGTAAACAGGTACCCCTTCTCTCTCTCTCTCTCTCTCTCTCTGTGTGTGTGTGTTTGTCTATCTCTTTCTAGCTACGCCACTAAACGAAGGACCTCTGATCATTTTCTGTTTTGCTGCTAGCTATGAATCTTTTTGGTAACATCATTAAGCTGCATGTTTAACAATTTTAATGAAAATTAAAACAATTTCTGCTCGACATGCTCAATAATCGTACAGCACACACACCCACCCACCCCCACATACACAGTTTGTGAATTATTTAAGGTATTTACCACTGGCAGCTGATATAATGAAAATTATGAATAAAACTTCGACCATGACTAACATATCATAATTCATAAGGATATGCTTTAGATTTATGCGCGTTTAGTCATCAAAAGCTTTTTCTCAATTTAATTAGAATTTTCTTCAGGAAATTGCGTGTGTGTGTGTGTGTGTGTGTATCTGTGTTTTGTTCTGACCTAATGCACCTACACATTAGCAAGTTTGTGTGTGCAAAATGCATATAAAATGTTAAGTAAAACGGCAGTAGCTTTAGCAGCATTAAAACTAACCAGATAAGCGCCTTGTAACTTACATAAATCATATTAAATAATATATACATATGTATATGTGTGTGTGTGTGTGTATGTATATATTTATATGTTTGCTTAGCATATATATAAATAATAGAAATAACAAAATTTACTGCTCTAAAACTTTATGAAAACACTTTTAGATATACCTATGTGTATATATATGTTTATTTGTATATGCGTGTGTGTGTGTGTGTGTGTGTGTAAGTGCAGGCATGCGTGTGTCTAAGATAAAAATTAATCCGCTTGTTCTGTACTGCTCATGTATGCGTGTGTGTGGATAAGAGTTTTAAGCTACAAAAAGATTTGAAAAGTGCAACAGTAAATCTCTTAAGCGCTCTTAAATTAGTTTCTTTGCAAATATTTAAGCATTAAGCTGTAGTTAATGCCAAAAGCGCATAATGACGTCACACATATTTGATTTGCAATTTACATGACGCACCAATTAAACGCTTGGTCAAACTAACAGCTGCGCTCTGATTCGTCCACTTCTTCTCTACCTGCTAAACAGCCTCCTTGATTTACAGCGGCGCTCGACTGAAACTTACACACGCCTTGCGGCTGTGCATAGGCAAGCAGTGCTCCATTGACAGGCTTAATGTTAGGCAAGCAGTACACTAAGCAGTCGCTAGCCTGTCTTGCTATGTAGATCGAACACGTTTTGCTAGCGGCTGATCCAACGATAAGCAAGCGGTTCGATTTGCTCTGCTTAAGCAAGCAGCAGCTGCAGCTGTGTTTGACTGCGAGAGAGAGAGAGAGAAACAGAGAGCATATAGGTTAACGCTTCATTAGACAATATTACACTGCTGTGCGTTGTAAAATTACTCCTGGGGTTAATCAAATTTATCATTGCATATGAGAAATTGCTTTTTGCTGCATGCGTAGAATGCAATACTTGAGTAAAAGTAATAAAATAGATATCTTATAAGAGAGAGAGAGAGAGAATGATAGAGAAAAACACTTGTAAATGCAATTGTTTTAATGCAAGAATCTATTGTTGCATTGTCAAGTGGGAGAGAACAAATCGATTTGTGATTTTGTGTATTTCTTTTAATGCTTTGCCGTTGCAATTGACATTTATCAAAGAGCAGAACAATGGCAGCAATAGCATATGCCACTCTATATACACATGTATATTAAGTATAGCAACTGCTCTATCACTTACATGTACATAAAATACTTACACATATACATATACTTACATATCCTGCTATATATATAGTAGTGTAGCTATGAGTCTAGAGGTTTTTACTTAATGCTGCACAATAAATTGAAAAGTAAGAAAGCGTAAAACACACCCAAAACATACTAACAACAGCAAGTATAGAAACAAGCAACAAATAAACATGAAGACGAAGAAGAAGAAGAAGAATAACTACAAGCAAGCACAAGCAGCATAAACAACAATAGCAACATTGTAGGCAATGCCAAGGCGACTATCAGTTGCAGACAGTCGTAAATGGTTAAGTTTACAATGCCAACTGCTGGAATACAATGGGAATATAGGAAAATCCTTAGACTTACACATTTGCCATTGCTTTTCTTTATTGTGGGCAGCTGCGATTGAAAAATTCTCTCATTTTGTTTCATTTTGTTTTGCTTTGCTTTGCTTTGTTTCGTTTTGTTTTGTTTTGTTTTCAATACTGTTTCCTTTCGTATCGCTTTCGTTTTGTATGGCTTTGAACACATAACCCGCACATACGCAATTTTCAAGTTTATATTTTGCTACTCTTCTCGTATGTGTGTATGAGTTGGGGTGTGTGTGTGTGTGTGTGTAGCTTAGAGGACAACAACAATGTCAAGAGTTTTGGTTGCTAGTCAGGATGTAGTACTTTTCATTCAATTTGGAACATCTTTACGATTTGTTAGTTGGCACACATACATACACACACATACACATACAGTCACACAGACACACACACACACACACACACACACACATGCATATGTATGTAGACCCTGTTTAATGTCACGTATTTGATCAGAAAATTAAGGATCAAAAAGGCATTTGTGTAAGCATCTGAAAATGTTGTGATTTATTGCGCTAAAGCGTTTGCAAGTAACTCCTGGTCGCTAGATTTTCTTTCTGTACTCGACAGGACTTCAATGTGTCTCTCTGTCTGTGTATGTGTGTGTGTGTGATTGCTTTAAACCCAGCCTGTCCTTATGATGTATGAGTCCACAAGCAGCTGCTGGCTTGAGCTCTCTGTGTTTTAAACTGGGACATGTACAATTTAATTTAATCTTTGGATTTTCCTTTGTGCATACTGCCACTGCCCTCTCTCCCCTCCCCCCATTCCTCACCAATTCAACACTCTTTTCTCAGTTGGTTTATATTTTCCTTTATACGCCACATAAATTTAACCACATGTCACAGAGCAAAGTAACAACAAAGATTGCCATATGACAAGCAAATCTGCTTGTTTTGCTTTATTAGTATATAGATTAATTACTTTATACTATATTGCTAATATTACTTACTGCTATTGGTTATTTACTTATATCACACACTGTACTTGACAGGCAAATACTATTTATTTATACTACACTTACCTGCTTTGAAAACTGAAGACGTGATAGACATTTGCAATTGAGCAGAAAATAAATGCAAAATTTGTTTGTTAAATTGGTTAAAATGTTTGTCAACATTTTATAAATTTTATATATTTATCAGATATTTATATATACACAGCATACATATATATATATATGTATCTAACGATGATCTTTAAAAGTTTAAATGCCAATTTAATTTGGCTAAAAGCAATTGCTTTCCATGGCACGTAACACAATTTGAGCTGAAACATGTTGAAACAAGAGCAATTTTATTAAATTTAACTCACGCATTGCAATGGAATATATATATTGTATATATATAGTATATATATATAGTATATATATATACATATGTATTATATAATGTTGCGTAACTGTAGCTTTAGCTTATTAAAGTCTGTTATCAAATGCCATATGCCACAGCTCTCCCTCTCTCTCTCTCTCTCTCTAAAACAACATTTATATTTGGCTTAACTGGATATAAGTTAATGCATTATATTTAATGCAAATTTTATAATGCAATATGAAAATCAGTTAAATTTAAAAGTCACAAATGCAATTTGTTGCAAAATGTTGCAATTTTTATGCTATTTATTTTTGCATTTGAAATGTTTTGCTGTTAATTGGGCTTAAATTATCAAACAAATGCAAACGAAATCAAGTCACAAAACGCATTACTAACAGATGATATTATATCATATATATGTATATGTATATATACAGTTGGGTAAAGCGTGTTATAATCCGAGTGAGAATTGATGTTTCGTTACGCTTATTTGCCAGTATAATTTCAGCTTTGATTGCATATTATGCACATTATTATTATTATTACTGACCACATTTCAGTGCAGAACAAATGTGTTGCCCTTATTTCAGCCTATTTGTATATATTTGTATATATATATATATATATATATATAGCTGAAAGAGAAGAACGAAAAAAACAAATACGGGGCGTATACTTAATCTGGGCAACGGTCTATACAACTATGTTCAACTGTGGTCCTGTGGCACAAAAGCGCTGGCGGTTATTTTTGCTCTTTATGTCAAATGAAGCGTGCAAATGCCGCAAACGCCCCCCAAAACCATAGCGTACATTAAATGCGCAAGCCTCCTCCCCTCTGCTACCCCTACCCCTTATATCATAAAACATGCGCTGCAGGCAGCTTGCCAAGGATCAGCAACAGAATGGAATTGAACATAACCAGAGTAGCAGCAGGAAACAGTTCCACTAGCATGAGCAGAACTGTCGTCTGTTTGCGCTTTAGCTTTGGACTTCCCTTACTTGTATGTATGTGTATGTGTGTGTGTGTGTGTGTGTGTGTGTGTGTGTGTGTGTGTATATATATTTATGTAGGTATGTGTGTGTTTGTTTGTTTATGGGTGTGAGCGCTTAACAAGTGACCAGGCAGCGAAAAGGACAAACGCTCGTTGATAAAGTCATCAGCATCAGCGCCTTAAGGGGGGAGAAATCGATGAACGAAATGAAAGCGCACAAAAAAATAAAAAAGAAAAACAAAAAGAAGAAAAATATTTATATATATATATATATAATTTAAGTAGAAACACACACACACACAGACAAAGCTAAGGCATAAAATTTGCAATGAGTTCTGCTCGATTTATATATATATATACTATAAAAGTATGTTAAGGAGGTCCTTTTTATTAGCAAAGGACCAGCAGGAGCATTGCGATTTCCGACTCATTTGCCAACATTGAAATGTAAAATTAATTTACGTTCCTTCTTTTTAGTGAGCACAGCTGCTGACCCCCTGTTACTCTCTCTCTCTCTCTCTCTCTCTCTCTCTCTCTCTGTGTGTGTGCTGTATACCAATTGTGAACTATGTTTAATTAATTAGAAGCACGTGACGTCATTAAATGCTATTTTTTGTCTCTTTTCTCTTATGAAAATCAATTTAAATTTTATTTTGTGCACAGCGATTGAAATTGATGAGCCGCAAATAAAATATATATAATCAAAGCATAAATCAAAATTCCAGCACAATATTTAATCATAATGCAGAGAGGACTTTAACTGTTTTTATTTATAGTTTTTATAACACACATGCAATATACCGCATGCCACATGCAACAGCATGCAACAACATGCAAATGAGTACAATATCAACAGGCAAACAAAGTGAAAATAATAAAAATGAAAGGACATGCATCCAGCTGGTTTGTTGTTGTTTAGCATAGAACTCTGTGGGGGGGAGATGGTATTCATAGAGTTCGTTGGCAACTTATAATCGAATTAGTTGCAATAAAGCACAAAATTAATTTCCGCTCTGCATGTGTGTGCGTGTATGCGTGTGTGTGTTTTAGTTGGCATTTCCCACAAGCCGCAGACAGAAAACAAAATGTGCGCGCTGAAAAGTATGCTACGGTTGAGTGGTGGTATCAAATGATATCAACAAAATGATTTATGCAGACTCCAAATGAATGTTTATTGCTATTATAAACGTTCTTTTTCTTCTTCCTCATTTTTGGTTGGTTTTGAGTACTTTGAACTTTGTGCACAGTGAACTGACCATTTAACAATTTAGATATTGTGACATTATCTTAGGTTTATCTATGGTTCATAGTGAACCTTTTTTTCTTTTTCCAGTACATAAAACCATAACCAGGCCTAGACGGTCCACTTTAATGGCAATCAGTTGGCGTTGAAAGTGAAAAAGATGATGATAATAAAATGAAAGCATAAAGAATGCAGCATAAAAGGATAACGGCATAAGCATATGATATGATATATATACAGATATATATGTATATATACAATAGGTTTTTATATGTTGAATGAAGTTATGCCTGCAAATATGACTATAACCCACAAATGTCCAGGCAGACACTCGGGCAGACTCATATATATAGGCAGGCAGCTAACAAACAAACAAACCGTTTGCTAGATAAAACCGATTGCCTGGCGATATCCCAGCTGGCACACGGAGACACAAACACACACACACGCTGTCATCTTGTGGCCTGGGAGTAGACCAAAACAATGCTGACAGCACTTGGATGCTTAGCTCGGGTCTAGCAGGAACAGCAGCAAAAGCAAAAGCAAAAGCAGAAGCAAAAGCTGGAACATGTAACATGCATACATAAGTTTTCAGTTGGCGAAAGGCGACACATATACACATAGACACACACACACAAATTCAATTTTCTTGCCCTAGTGCCTGGTCTCTGGCAAACGCATATGGGATAGCTTTTGTCTAAGTGGGATCTCAGAGGATATATATATATGCGGTTTATATATCACAATATGTATGTGTATAGATGTGTGTGTATGTAGAAAGATTCTGTGCATTATGTGGCAGCGTATTTATGCGCAAAAGCTTTGGCATGCTTCGCATACGCTCAATAGCATCTTTATGCCAATGCCAACGCTTCTCAGCCACAGTACGCATATTTTCAAATATTTCCATGGCATACATTTCCCAGCAAAAGCAACAGCAATAGCAGCAGCAGCAGCAGCAGCAGCAGCAATAGCAATAGCAGCAATAGCAATAGCAATAGCATCACTAACAGCAGTTGGCATTAAGGACATGGCAAATCCAGCACAAAGCATTGCCATCTCGACAAGTCGACTCTTGTTGTTGAATTTTGAAAAAGTTTTTCCGATTGTGCATGAAAAATGCCTTCTACACCTAAAAGTTCATTTCAGTTCAGTTGAGTTCACTATATAACGTACTGCTGCTGTTGCTTGATGCGATGTGTTGATGTGTTCATATTGCCAGGCTGTCTATATATATGCGCTGCTTAACCTTTCCATCTCTCTTTTATATCCTCTTCTTGTGTTTTTACTACGGCAAAGGCCAGAGGCACTCAGATGTATTGCCAACAGAGTAGACAGTAATGTTTTCTATTGCCTTGGCTTAATAGCCAAAGCCCCAGCGGGCAGCTATTTGCCATATTTCTTAAGCCTTTTTGCTTTTTGTGTATGTTACTGTATAGTAATGTGTGTGTACGATAGACATATCAGCACCCAGTAGCAAACTTGATCAGCAATCCATATGCACAGTCAGCCAGCTAACCAACCAACCAACCAACCAACCAACCAGGCAGCCAACCAGCCAGACAGTCAGCCAGTCGAGAGGCATTCAGTCTCAGTTGCCCAGTGCCAAAGGCGCTAACATACTTTAAAAAATCCACCAGGCAGCAGTTAAAAACTTTTGGGCCAAAGGGGTCTCTTTTAAGCTAAACCAGCTTACACTCCTTGCCTCCCCGTTCTCTGCCCCCCACCAGCATTTCCCGCTCTTGAGCTTGCTCTATACAAATCCCACATGCCCCAAAGTGCTATTACTGAAATTGAAGACATCTATAAGTTTGCTGCCAGCTCTCATTCCGTTTGCTTTCTTTTCATTTTTTTTCTTTCCCCCATTGCCTTTGCTTTTTCTTTTCTGTTTTCATTCATCCACGCTTTTTTTTTTTTTTGCTTTAGCCTACTCTGAATCGTTCATATGTGCGTGCTGCTTTTCACGCTGTCAGTCGTCGAGGCTCTCAGCCAACGCTTTTATGGTAATGAGTTCACATTACAAGCGGCAGCAGAGCCAGTAGCAGGGGCAGAGGCAGAGGCCACCATCAACAGCAGCAGCAGCAGCAGCAGCAGCAGCAACAGACAAGGCTGCCTCTGAATTGGCCAAAAAGAGCAAAGATACAATTTTCTTTTTTTCCTTTCGCATGTCGCCGTTTTGATAGACGCACACACACATACAAATACAGACACGCATTCACAGGGACACTAAAAAAAGTGTCAAAGAGAGAGAGTCCTTTAATATGTTTCCAGTTATTGCTGCTTAGGTCAAAGTAGTTGTAGCTTATAGAGACATTAACTCATACTCAGTAGAAGACTAACTTTTGGTTGGAGTAAATGCTTTCAGTTAGGTATTATATGTAGGGTATACTTGTGCTATATAAAGTATGTTGTATGCTGTACAAAATAGTTGTAGGTACATTTTATTACTCTCTCTGCTCGTAACTTAATGAGCACACCTCGCTCTCAAGCCACACAAATGCACTAGCAGCTCGCTGTCCTTTACAGTTTTATCTCATAACAGAGAAATGAATCGTCGTAGTGCGAGTAAGAATCATCCATATTAAAGGCGCTGCAGCGTGCGAAATGTTTATTTCCGTAATTTAACTTGAGCATCAAGGATGTAACTCCTTGTTTGTATAAAATGGAATGGAATGCTACAGCTATGCTATGCTATGGCGTGGTATGAAGTGGTGTGGGTTGCTGTGGGTTGTGGGTGGATTTAACACTCTGACTGAAAAGACATTTTCAGCTACTGTTCGCCGCTGCCTCCGCCTTGACAGAGACAACATTTCGCTGGGTTTCATTTGGCTGTCTGCATACAGCGACTACTCACACCTGGCTGGGTTTTCAAGTAGCTTTAGCTCAGCGTTTTTTTTATTTATTTTTTCTAGTTTCTACTTTTTCTTCCACATGCTGTCTTTCTCTCTTTGCAATTCATTTGTGCCACTTCATGAGCAGCTTTCTTAGTCTGAAGCCTCGCCTCTGCCGCGCTTTGGCACAGACAAAAAATTTAAAATCTTTATGTCTTGTGCCTCATTTTGGCTTGCCATTGTCTTTTTTGTTGTTGCTTTTCTTGCTGCTGTTGCTGTTATGGCACTTACATGTATATTGCGCAGAACACAAGTTGATGCTGGCGGCAAAGGACCTTGAACTCAGCAGCGTAGCTAACGAGTTAAAGGAGCACAAGCAGCGCATAAAAGCGCGCTACAAAAAATATTTTATATTTATTTTACAAGTATTTTTTTTTGCCCTTCTTCAAGTGTGCGTGTGTGTGTTGAAGTATTATATTACGCGTGATTTACTTTGTAAGTTTTAATTGAATTTTATTTAAAAAAAAAAAGAGAAAACTTTAAATGCATTCAACAAATGCGAATAATTGTTGACTCTGCCGTAAATTTCAATTGAAAATTCAAATCTGAAAACATTTTTTTTACTTTTTTTGTGTATAATTTATGTAAAGCATTTCAAAAAACAGAGAACTAGAACACAACACACATACATACATACATACACACACACAGAGCATGCTACGCACGAGCAAGCACTATAAGCTATTTAAACAAGTAATGATCAGATATGTCTATATAGCTGTATATATATAAGAGACCATTATGTGTTTGCGCTTGACGAATCAAAAAAATATTTATAAAAACAAAATCACTGTCAATCAGAGCGCACAGCCAAGCAATGTTGAGATATTATATATAAATCTAGTTATACATATATACACATACATATATATATATAACTATAAGTAGAAGTATATAGGAATATAAACATCTTTGTAAGTATTTGCTTCAGTGAACTGAACTTGGAAGAGAAAAAAACAGAAAACGCAAAATCCATGGCACATTTGTATGTAAAGCGTAGTAGAAAGCAGCAAAAGATACATAGAATAAATGACTCAAAATGTTAGCTTGAAGTAATTGAGAGAAACAAAAGGAAGTGGGAAAAGGAAGAAAGTATAGATAGAGAGTGAGAAAGTGAAACAATTTGAATTGTTTGCTCTCGTTTGTGCTGCCTTTTTGGCCAAAATAGCTACAATAAAAATACAAAGTAAAACCAAAATGCAAAGACACAATACATAACGTTTGTCTCTTGGCCAAAAGTGGCCAGAGTTAGAGTAAGAGTTAGAGTAACAGTCATGGGACAAGGCCCACAACAACAAGAATAACAGCAAAGACAAAAGTGTAGTAAAAAGACGTTTTGGGTAATTCTTAGTTAACGAGCAAGCACAACGTATTCACGCTTTGCTTAATCCCCAGGGAATCCAGGACTCAGAGCTCAGGATTCTCCATATCGTCTAAAACATGCATATATTTCTTTCTATTCTTTTCTGTTTTTTTCTGCTTGGTTGTGCGCTATGTATGTGTGTGTGTGTGTGTGTGTGTGTGTGTGTTATATGTGTGTATGCTTAGGACAAAGGCAATGCAGTTACTGCCTGTCTCTCTATGGCCATACAATTTAAGCCCTAATTGTGGGCAATTACTTTTTGCTCGGCTAATAAAAACGTTAGAGATATTTGCGTATTTTAACTAATGATTTTCTGCTTAAGCGCCAAGCTCAACACCAGCAAAAGCAACAACAACTAACAGCAGCAACATCAGCAACAACAAGTAACACCAGCAACGAACACCAACACCGCAGGCCAAAACTCTAGCGCCTAAATAAACAAAAGCAAAAGTTTTAGTACCTGTTTTGTGTAGGTGTATTGTATCTATGTGTGTTTGTGAGTGTGTACTATGTGTGTGTGTATCTAAGGTAAGCCCCAAGTTGTACTGTTGTTTCTATTTTCATGTCTGTCAAAGGTTTTAATGACTTTGCACAGCTTGTATACACACACATATACAAGTAATCTATACAAGGATTATATGTGTATATTATGTATACGCACCTTTTATCTGCCTATTCACCTACACGCACTCACACTCACACCCACACACAGACACCACTAAACATGTGTTGTTTGTGCAAACCGCATTGGCACATTTATCAATAATTCAGTTTGTGCTAAGGATTTCAAGGTAAAAACAGCTATCTATGTCGAGTCTATGCAGCCTGCTAAAGAGCTGCTTTTTTATATAGCATACTTTTAGGGCTTAGCTTTTAGCATAATTAGTTGATATATTCAATAATTTAACTAGAAAGTGAAACCAAAACGCACTTCCCATTACGCATTTGTGTCAAGGCATCTTTTGGGATATGTGTTGCAAATGAATGATTATATAACTCTTAGAACAGGTGTCTGTGCAACAATGCCAACATTTGCTGCTGCTGCTGCCAGGTGAACTTTGATCTTGATTGATGACCTGCATTGTTCGATGGGCTCTTTGAATGCTTTGCTTAGCAGCTAAAATCCCATCGATTATGTGTCAACTCTTGTCTCTATTTCTCTCTCTCTCACTCTCTCTCTGTCACTCTATCTCTCTCTCTATGCTTTTGTACAGGTTTATTACAAATGTATCCTTAGAAGTAACTATCATTATGTGTGTGTTTATCTGTGTCTTTGGCTGTGTGTGTGTGTTTCTTTAGTTTGATTATGCATAGTCCTTAATTAGGAGCTTAATTTGTTAAGCGCACTCGAAGCAATGTAAATTTAATTAGCAAATTTTATGCATTTCTCGAGTTTGACTATAAATGTTTATGACACATAAAACTTGAGGGCAGTTGAGAGCTCATTGAGCACTTGGACTTATCCACAACTTGTAGAAATTTGTAACTAAAAACATTAAGTATACGCAACGTTTTACTACACTGTGCTATATATGGTATTGCATTGATAACTTTAGCTTCTATGCTCAATAGCATTGCCAAAATTAAAGGAAAAGAAAGCAACCAATCAAATGGAAAAGCATTAAAGGATACGATATATATCTGGCAAAGACCCTGAGCTATACAATGCGGGCAAGCAGCAGCAGCAGCAGCAGCAACACAATAGAAAAAATGAAAATTGTTAAATTGTAAAATTGTGAAATTGTTGAAAGGAATGCAGAGAAAACAGTAAGTGTAACCAGCAGCAAATGCGGCAGCAGTGGCAAGGGGTAAGAGGTACTGTAGATAAGCCAGTAGCAGCAGCAGCAACAGCAGCAGCTTTTGGTTAAAAGTCACAAAAATAAATGGAAATTAAAAGTTGACAAAAATAGGACAAAAACTGCTGCTGATGCTGCTGTAACAATCACCCAATATGCAGCAAAGCTATGCATATAAAATTGTAACAGAAATTGAAATGGCAATTGAAATTGAAATGGAAATGGAGATGGAGTTGGAAATAGAAATCGAAGTAACAATAAGTAATAATGCCTGAGCCTAGCCTGTATGCTAATCAAATCAAAGCAAAATCAGCAGCAGGAACAGCAGCAGGACATGCCACCAACAGCAACAGCAGCAGCAGCAGCTGTATATCCTTAGAAAATCTTGGCACTTAAAGTTGATTGTATGGAATATGGAATATGGAATATGATATGAAAACACACACTTGAAATTCATACATGTTGTCCATGATGACTTTATGTTTAAGCGCCTGCCTGAGACAGTTGAGATTGTGTACAGCTTACAGAGAGCCAACCCCCCTCACTCTCTGTACACATATGCTTAGCATAATAACTGAAAGGACGTGCAAACAGGCTTGTGTTAAGTTGAATTGAGTTGACTTCAGGATGCGTTGCGTTGCGTTGAATTGTTAACATGACATCATCGTGCAATAAGCGAAAGAAAGTCTAATGAATAAAAATGAATTTTAAATAAAAACAAAACATTTGAAACACAAAAGACACAAATATAAAATGTCATATACCAAACAACAGACAGAGAGACAGCACATTGAGACGGAGAGAAAGAGAGAGAGCTACTATAGACAGGACACAGCAGGCTGCCAGCCAGTCTACGCACGCTACTATATATAAATATAAATCTGGGCAGGCAGACAGCCAACTAGTTTGACACACACACACACACACACACACATACATTCAGTTTTTTTTTTGTTTTCTTTTCTATTTTTGCTGTTGCTGTTGCTGCAGGGCCAAGAACTAGCTTGGCCTGCTGTCTTGATAATCCTTTATTTAAATATTGTTTGCTTTCTATTTGTCATTCTTATTATGCTTGTAGATATTTTGCATAAATAACTAGACATGGCATGAGCACGCACAACACTCACACACACACACACACACACATACACTTATACTAGAACATTCTTAAATCAAGGCAAGTAAAAGTAAGAGCACAAAAAAAGAAAAATTTTGCTGCATGTTTATTTTTCGCTTTTTACAGTAGTCTAATTTAAATATTTGCCTTGAGTTGCTTTATGTTGTTAAGTCTCCTTAGAGTTGACTTACTAACAAATGTCTGTGCACGCTGCGTATGAGTAATATATATATATTACGCATACGCCTCGTTGGTGGCCCACTCATTAGCAATTACATGTGACAGGGCATAACATATCATACCCAGCTCTAACCCCTCCCAAGCCCCCACTAGCCTTTTGTATAGAGACACAAAATGCCAGCTCAAATTTGTGTCAACGTCCAGACAGAGTTTACCAGAGCAACTTGCAACATGCCACCAAGGATGAACCTTTCTCTGCTGTCTCTACTGTTGCTGCTGCTACAACTGGAATAGTATATATTTTGTCCCAAAGGCGTTGCCATATTTAGCATGTTAACGTGAGGCCTCAAGGTGCTGAAATGCTTTTGTCTTTCTATCTATGTGTAGGTTAGTGTGTTGCATGTGTATGTGTGTATGAGTGTGTGTTGTTGCTCAGCCGTTGCCCATTTCATTGGATGTCCTCGTTAAATGCCTGACAGCCAAAGCGTTGACATTGCCGGGCATCTTGACAGTCAAGCCAGCCACGCCCAGACATGTCCCAAAACCCAACACATGTAAGTGTAGTTGTATGTGTGTGTGTGCTGTGCGTGTGTGTGAGAATGATGAACGTGTGCGTGCGCGCTTTCAAATATCAAATTCACATTAATTTTGACATCGAAGCGGAAATATATTTAATTGCTTTCTTGCCACACCGTTGACTTGTCACATACACCAACAAACACACACACGCACACACACAGCACAGATATACATACACAGTTGGATGATTTCCTCATTCTCAACAGCATAACCGCTGTCTGTGACCGCAGCCGCCGCCGCCGCTGAAGGAATCGCACGTATTCACAAGGAATGCTGCTGCCTTCGCCAGGACGACTTTTGCCATTAGCATTTGGGATGTCCCCAAAGGCAAACGCAAATATTTGGATTTTCCTAGCAATTTTCCCGTGTTTTCATTTTGTCATTTCATTAAGAAGCCGCCATCGCTTTAGATGTGTATTTCATCTGCATATTTTCCAAAAATATACACACTCCCTACATCCCTCCCTCCCCTCGTCTACAGCAACTACTTTCATACATAGAAAATAACGTTTATTCGAGCGGCTGTTTTTGCGTTAAGTTGCCATAATCGCATTGGCCTTGTTAATGGCACGTTTCAGCTAAAATAATTAAACACCCAAAACAAAACTTAACTCACACGCCCCCTAAAATACTCAACTTAAGTTAACTAAATTTTATACAAACACTTACAGTTTTTGAAGTTTTTCATCCTTCATCTCACTCAAAACATTTTCTAATGTGACTTAAATATGACTGAGGGTATTCTATTTTAAAACTCTTTAAACAAAACGAATTCAAAAAGGTTTAATGCAGGGTTTAGCGTTGTGTTTAAATTGTTAACTGTTTTGACATAAATAGCTACAATTTATAGTAAAGTTAAGGTGTATAATTAACCCAGGAGAAACTTATTAAACAGCCCTCTGTCAGGTGCCTAACTATGAACTATCAAAGGGATATGTTCAGTTGCTCTTGCCTTGCTCCTAAGGAGAAACACATTTTGCATTAATTGTGATGCAAAATTAAGTTAATAAATTTAATTTATATAAGCTGCTTATACCAGCTCTTATATGTAATACATATTCCAAACCTAAATCTTGTTTAAAGTACTTTATTTATAGCAGAACCAATTGCCCAATTGTTAACCTTAGTAAAAGTTGATAGAAATTGAAGGAGGAAAAATGCTGCTAAAAACTTTTGTTGAAAATGTTGCTTAACTTTTATTAAAGAAGATATAAGTTCTAATCTATATAGAAACTATATATATATATATTTATATATAAATATATATATATATATTATTCTTTATATACATATATAACTGATCTGCAATTGATAAACACCAAACTTGTAGTCAAATTCCATATTAGAAGTCTTTGACTTTGCAGTTTTAATATAAGGTAAAAACAGACTCGAAATGGAATTTTTATATGGATTATGAATAACCAAACTTTTTGTGTTTTGAGCTGTTTCCTACACTTCTGTTTAAGTATATAGAAAAGTATAGAAAATGTATCAAGTATATAGCAAAAGTTAGCCCTAGGATAGAAAGGATATAAAGATAGATTTTGATTCACAGAAACTCTGTTTGAGTTAGATTTTGCGAAGTGAATTTCCATCAATTTGCATAGATATATATACTGCATATTATATATAACTATTAAATAAGTATACCTAAATAATAAATACAAATTTTATATATGTAAAAAACATACATAATATTAATTATATATTAACAAAGATTGAGATAGTTTACTATATAGCTTATATGATATTAATGAGAAGAGCAAAACGCAAATCAAAGAAACTTCCACTGAATCCGCTTCAGTTTTGAGCTCATTTTAGATTCGCTTTGTATACTTAAAACTTTGAAATGATGCAAAGGATGTAAGGATAAGTAGCAAAAATACAGAAAATAAAAAGCTTAATAAATGCTATATTAATGGTATAAGACTAAACATCAAGGATATATTTGTATAAATAATAAAACTTTAGTTTGACTCATTGCATCAACATAATAAATTATCATAAAATAGTTCAATTGTTTTTAAGACTCAGATATACAGTATATATATTTATATATAGTAAATATCCTTTTGAACTTTGGCCCAATGATTGCAGGATATAACTTTTTTTGTTGCTTTTCTTTATATTGAGGTATAGGGAAATGAATATAAATGATAATAAACGATATGCTAAACCTACTCTCAGCTCGTTTAAGGATATGCGTCCTGATTTTATTCGTTTGACGGTGTGAAATTTGTCTTTGCCTTTGGCCATAAACTAAACAAATGTCAAAGTTTGAAATCTCTCGTAAATATGCAAACGAATGAGCTGTATAGCTGTATACCCGTATATAACCTTATACTGTATCCTTATGCATATCCTTCTACTGTTATTTCTTTGAGCTGAGCGAGGACGAGTATATTAATAAAAGTAAAAATAAACGTAAACTTAATAATAAAAAAGTTTCAGATTCATATTTTATAGTTGTCTTAAACTCACATGTGTGTAAAGCTGCTAACAGTGCGCCTATAGTGTGGCAAGTAGCAAGTAGCAAGTGGCTGGTTGCAGCTCCTTTTGTGTCCTTTGACTGCTATTAAATTGCCGTCTCCTAAATTTGTTGCAGCTGTTGACGCGGCTTTCGGAGCGCGAATTGCACTTAAGTTTGGCTAAGTTTTTGCTTGAATTTTTCATATATATCCCCACATATGTATATGTGTGTATGTATTTGTGAGTGTATATAGATCCTTAAGTATCCTTTAATCCTTTCGCTTTGCACTTTGTTTATGCTTGTTCTTATCTATTTGTTCACTTGGCGCGACTTTTATTACACATGGAACTTTGTCATGGCAATGACACCTGCGTTTATCGGTCATGCACTTTACACACACTCGCACATCCAAGCACAATGCACACACACATGGTGTGACAACACACACACATGCATACAAACACTAACACTAACTAAGAGACACACGAGCGTTTCATGCGATTTGGGTCAAAGTGCTAACAAAACAACAATGCAGCAGCACATTGCTGTTGCCGTTGCTGTTGCAGTTGCAGTTGCATTTGTCGCTTGGCTTGCCGTTTCCCTCTTCCCCGTTTCCGTTAAGGTTTTTGCTATTGCTTTTAGCGTACCTTGTCTAGTTGCGCCTCACTTCTGGTCCCCTTTCGCTTCCTTCCTTCCGTTTCCGTTGATGCGTTTTAGCTTTCGCTTTTTTCGCTTTTGCTTTTGGTTTTTAGTTTTGTTTTTATTTCATTTTAGTTGCCCAACTTTTTAGTTGCAACATTTGAAGCTTCTCTACCTTGATGCTGTGTGTATGTGTATATGTGTGTGACAGTTGGCATGTGGCAGGTGGCAGTTGGCATGTGGCATGTGACAGTTGCACGCACATTGACATAGACATAGACAACGACAACTCGTCGGCGTTAACGAAATTTTCCACCTTGTTGCTGGCTGCTGCTGCTGCCTAACTAAAAGACTTGCACAGTAAAATTTTCTTTGCTTTTTTTACACAAGGATATGGCAAGGATATGCGGCACACAAAACAAATACACACAGAGACACACACACATACATACACTCTCACACACAGAGAGAGAGGAGGTGGAACACAGAGACACACGCGTGCCGCCGCCTTTTGTTTTGAACTTGATTCATGAACTTTTGGCGGCTATTTTCATTTATTTTCCCATAAAATATTTTTCGGTTTTCTTTGCTTTTCCGTTTCCTTTACAAAAATTCTCCTCTTACATTAAAAATTTATATTTGAAACGCGCACTTCAAATTTGCCGCCGGCAATGTTGTTATTGTACTTTTGCTGTTGTTGTTGTTGTCACAGTTGTTGTTGTTGTTTGGCTTGTGTGCTAATAGCTACCGTTATTTTGTTTTGTTTTTTTTTTTTTTGGCTTTTTGTGATTGAATGGGGCAAAGAAACGCCGTCAACGTCCGCAACATGTACAGCTTTCAACGAGTATACGAAGTTAACTGAAGGCAAGCTGAACGTTTATATGGCCAACACACGATTGCCATAAGGATAACGAACGAACATTGCCAACGAACATAACACGAACAACACTCGAACAGCACGAACAACATTTAAATCGTTGTCGTTGTTGCTGACGGTGCACGCCCGTGAGGCAAGCAAAGTAAAGTCAAAGCAATATGAAACTTCGTGCCAGCTGGAAGTGTGAGAGAGAGAGAGCAGAACCTGCGCATGGCCTGTGAGCGTATAAAGAGAGAGCGAGAGAGAGCGTGTGTGTATGAAAGCTTCTTCTGTAAGCTTTGCAGGTCAGTTACACAGTTTCGTTTTCATTTGACAGCTGTTTCAGTCTCATGCCACATGCAACTGCTTCCAACTTCCAGTGCGCATTGTATTTAAGAGCATTGCATGTGCTCTTAAATTACTCTTAAGTCGCACACTTCCAGCTGACAGATGCAAATAGATTTTGAACTGTTTGTTAGATGCCTTAAGTGTGTCACAATTCAAAAATTGCGTTTACTTTTTGCTAATGTCACGTGCTTATTGCTTTAGCCATTTAATTAAGTCAAGCAAGCAGACAGCTTGACGACTGCAATATAGGAAGAGGGGGTAGAGAGGGTAGGTAGAAGTAATAGACGAAGTAGTAGCAGTAGCAGCAATGTCAAATGCAGCAGCAAATCGTTCATTGGTTAGCCACACAATTAAAGTGGAACATTAATGACAGATTTCGATCTGAACCACAAGGGGGCGATTGGGTTTAGGTGTTGAGGGGTTAAGGGGTGGGTTTAAGAGAAGTTGCTTAAGCAGAAAGTATCATGAGCAACTGTGTGTGTGGCATGGACAGCAAATCAGTGCTCAAAAGAAATTGATCCTGTAATGCTGCAGGCGGCGTCAGTCAAGTGGTAGCACGCACCAAGCAGGACTCAACGTTGTTAGTTTCTAAAGGACGACTACAAAATGACAGTATGCCATTGCCATTGCTGCTACTGTTGCTGCTGTTGCTGTTGCCGCAACTAGCAGCTAAACTTTTGCGGTGACCAAACCCAAACGTGAAGTAAACTTCAACCGCACAGCTCCACCGCAGCACAGCCCACAGAGCTGACAACGACAACGACAACTATCGTTCGGGCAACATCCGGTTACGTGCGACTAGAGTAGAGTAGCTGTTACTATGCTACTAGATAATAGCAAAACGATGTGGAGGGGGGGGGGGGGGGGGGGGCCATTGGTATGCGATATACGATATGAAACTAAGGAGATTGCAAGCAGAGTTCAGAACTGCAGTGGGGCTTGCAAAACTTCTCTACAGCTGCAAGTTGGTCAAAAGGGGCAGGGCCAGGGCCAGGGGCAAGCTGAGGAACACCAGCAGCAGTAGAAGTAGAATAGTAGTAGGGGAGGGGGAGTAGGGGGTGTAGAGGCGTAGGGCAAAACGTTTGCCCACATGCCGCTTGTCGTATTCCATTAGTGTGGCGACCAACCTCAATGATTTCTTACTTACAGCGCGCAATTTGTAAGTTTGAGTATGCGCGCAGGATGCGGCACATCATTCGTACACATACACATACACACACACACACATATACATATATATATATATATAACCGCATAATCGCAGTCGTATTGGTATTCGAATGCCTGTCGAGTGTCGTGCAAGCATCACCATCATCCAACTTGGCCAATGCGTTTTGAGTGAGGTCGCGTCCTGCGTGCGTGCCACTGTCTGTGTATATATGTCTTTGCCTGTATGTATGTGTGTGTGTGAGTGTGGTTAGGTTAAAAACTTCAGGAAATTGCTTTTGCATGAGCGCTTTGCCGTCTACAGGAGAGAACTACAAGCACAATGAAGGCGGCAAAGCAAAGTAGTCGTAAAAAAGGAAACTGCGTCGATTGCAAAAGGAATTGTGTAAAAAAAGTGTAAAAAAGAGAAGAAGACGATGAAGAGAAGGGAAAAGAAAACCCAACATAAACTTGCAACATTGATAGCTCTGACATAATTGAAAGACTTGATAACAACAAGCTTGTCATGTACAGAGATCTAACTATATCTTTCCATATAGATAGATAATTTTATGTTAATGAGACTGCAATTTGCCAACTATTCAAATCCATTTTATATATTGGTTTATTGAAATTTAATCATTGTCGCTGCTGTTCAATAAATAATGCAAACAAACACAGATACAAATCACAAGAACACACAAACATATATATATATATATATATATATATAAATATATATATTGGCGATTGTTGGCTCGCATGTTTGCCAACCATTCAGTCAACGGTCAATATGCTCGAATCGGATTCATACACTTTGACCTCGTTTAACTTTTGTCGTCAGCCACGTTCGAAATGATTTCGTGTCTGTGGCGCCTCGCCTAGCCCATGCCTCAATCAGTTAACTCCACCCACCAACCCACCCACACACATACACACACACACACACCTACACTATAACCCATTCAACACTATCAATGTAATGTTTTTTTTTTTTGTTGTAACTGTATGTAGTTTTTCTTTTCAATTTGAAAAATGTTGCCTACTTTTTTGCTGTTGTTTCTACTTCCTCTGCCCTACTCCTACACTGCCCCCTGCCCCCTGCCCCCACCACCCATCCAATGACACAACAAGTAAAAGAAATAATACTAAAAGCAATTGTGTATAAACGCGTTACTGTACGGGAAACAAAGTGTCCACCTTTAAGCAATCCTTGCAGCAACTTCAACCATGTTTAACTAGGTGTATGTCCTGTCAGACATACATGAGGCAACAATGGTATAAAATAAAGTAAATAGAATAAAATAAATGAATATAAAAGGCTTATGTGTTAATTAAAACTACTAAGTGTTACTTTAGCTTAAACATTAAATGAAAATTAAATTGAATTCTGTTTTGGGTAACTTTAAGCAGTGCCAAAAGGACTTTGTTTAATTGGGTAAAAGGCTGCTGACTGGGGCAGTTAGCTTAAGCATATTAAAGCTTTATCTTAGCACTAATATAATTGAATGATTTTACCTGAAAACTATGTGGTTTAAATCTTATTATGTACGTAAAGAAAAGTCTCATACTTACCTAGGATATATGCATAAATTTTGCTCATAGTTCTCATCGATTTACAGGCAGGAAATCGTTGTTTAAACTTGCCTCAAAACTAATCAAATTTCAATAGTTGCTTTTACTCTTCTAATGTTATATTTTAACCTATTGCAATTGCTTCCATAATAGGCATATTAAAGCAGCAAATAGTCCTGCATCAATTGAAATCGTAAACACAGTCGCATCGTCCTTTGCTTTGCTTTGGCATTTAAACGTTAAATTTTACACGCAATTAAGGATAATACGATATGTGCTATTGTTATGCAAATACGATTAAACTATAACCTATTGCCGTCTAACTAAACATGCACACTCTCCCTCTCTCTCTCTCGCTCTCTCTCTCTTTCTCTCACATACTCTTACTATGTATGCGCTCTCTAACAGCTTTTCATTTGTTGCTCTTTCAGTTTTACATTTTGAGTTAGTTTAGTTCGAACATGCAGCAACTCTATTGACAGGTTGAACGATGTATTTGAAATGCTTTCCACACACACACACACACACACTCATACAATTGGTGTTACTCCTCTAGAGTGCGTGTGTGTGTGTGTGTGTGCTTGCATCTGTATGCATTTGGGGGTAAGTCTATTAAATCAATTTTGGTTGCTGCTCATTTTTAGTACTATATTGTCTAAAAGCCTACAAATCGAATCAATGGCAGACTGACAAACTGTTTTACTGACACAATGACCAAATGATTGAATGACTGAATGACTGCATGACAGTTTGACTAGGAGGGAGTGCCTGGCAGGCTGAACACGGCAACATGAAACATCAACTAAACTCATAGAGATTCAGTTAAGCATGCAATATTTACTTAGGCCTTAGGCTAAATCCGAGCCAGCCTAAAAGGTGTCCTGTTACACTATACTCATATCAATCTTTATGTGTATGAGCGTATGTGTGTGTGTGCATTTAATAAGTTACAAAATCGTTTGTGAACTTCAAATATGTGATGCCTGTTATATAAATATTGACACTGCAAAAGCAAATTAACTGATTACATTTGGGTCAAGCCATTTTTGCTGCTCGCTACTGCCACACAGCGGCACTAAATGTTAATGTATGTGTGTTTGATGGTATGTGTGTGTGTGTGTGTGTGTGTGTACACACACCACAAAACGCATACGTACACTCGCGAGTCGCAACAGACGCAAATTAATTAAAAGTTTTGTGTGTTGTCTAGCATAATGTTGCTTCAATTTGTTGTTTTTTTTTCGCTCTCTCTCTCTCTATCGCTCTCTCTGTGTGTTACTTTTTATGAACAAGTGTTTGTTTCTTGTTGTTGTTGTTTGTTTACATATTTTTATATATAGCAATAGATATATATATATATGTGTATATATATACATGCATCATATGTACGACCTTGTAGCAAAAGTTAACAATTTGGGGCACTCGCAATGTCGCAATGTTTACAAATAATAATGGCATTTATGACCCTGGGTCTACGCTCGCGCACAGCTCTATCTACATGTGTATGTGTGTAAGTGTGTGTGTGTGTGTGTGTGTGTATGACTGTATGCTTCAGGGCCGCTTGTTGCTTTGGGGAATTTTGTTCATCATCATTTTATTTGCGGCACACACACACACATACACAGAGAGAGTAGCAGCTCTGCCACATATATATATAAATTTTTTTTTTTGGTAATTTTTCTTTTTTGGTGTAATTTTTTTTCTAGCGTTTAGTGGAAATATACAAAAATTTCATTTAATGCTCGGCTGCCAAATGTTTCTAAGCAAAGCATTTTATTTTTTACACATTTTATTTGAAATTTTATTTAATTTTTCTATTTTTGTGGTTTCCTTTTTCCCTTATTTTGCGCTATTTTTCATTTTGCGCTTTTGTCAGTTTTCATTTTAACTACATGCAACTGCCATAGAGATTAGTAAAAAGCGTGAGAGAGAGACAGAGACATATATATATATTTAGTATGATTTTTCTTAATGTCCTTTCAACTGCTTTCCTTTTCCTTTCAATTTGCTGCCAACTCCAATACAAAAACTTTGCTTTAAATGCAATTTAATGTGCATTAAATTTGCTTTCATTTTGAATTGAATACTAAGCTAATCATAAACAAATTGTTTATATGTGCAGTGAGTTGTGAAAGAGTGTAAATCCTTGGAGAAAATGTTTGTCTCTGTCAAAGGAAAAACGGCAAACAAGCTCCAATTCCAATTCCAATCTTAGTAATAGTCTCAGAGCCACTCGATGAGTAACTCCATTAATTTGGAACATATCAAAAACAGATTGACACTCGTCGTATGTCTTTCCGCTCTTGCTCTTACTTATATGTATGTGTGTATGTATGTGTGTGTGTGTGTGTGGGTGTGTGTGTGTGTGTGTGGGTGTGTGTGTGTAAATTGGTGTTGTTTTCATACAACAAGATACAAGTAAGCTACAACATACAAAGACATCCTTTTAGAGGTAGCCTAGCCTCCTGTGTGCGTTCATGTGTGAGACTCTGTCGTCAGGCTGCCAGCCAGGTGTTTGACAGAGAAAGAGTGTGTACGAGAGAGAGAGAGAGAGAGAGCATATAAGAGGAGATAGAAGCCAGTAGACTGTAGCCTGTAGACTGCTGTTGACTGTTAACTGAAGTAGAGTTGCCAGGCCCAAAAATGTGTGTAAGCAACTGAAAACATGTTCGCACAGCTGCGCAGTGTGGCATTAATTTCCGTTAATTAAAATAAATACGTCAAGCGATAATAAATGACTCGTTGATGATATTAAATGCATGCAGGACTCACATCCTTGCACGTATCAACAACATAAGGTTACACTGTAATACATATATATGGGGAAAAAAAAGGACTGCAATTAGTTGACGGAGCTGCGTTTTACACTGCGAGAACCCAGAGACAGACAGAGTGAAAGAGAGAGAGAGATAGAGAGATGTCCTACTTCATATGAATGAAGTGCATCCTTGGTTAAATTTGAGGCTGGTTTTTTGGCTCACTTTGCTACAAATGCCACACAATTTGCGCTACATTAAATGACTTAATTGATACGCCTCTAACTCTCCAACTATGTTGTGCTTGTGTGTGCCAGTGTGTGCGTGTGTGTGTGACTGTGTATATAAAATTAATTTAAGTCCTGTATAGTTGGTAGCATACGAGCACTAGCTAGCGGCAAAAGCAACTTGCTTTATTATACTGCATAAATTCTGTTCAAAATTCTATAACACGTCAGCACGTAAGCTGCCCTGTCAGGCATAATACTATCTACCTATGTGTGTGCGTGTGTGTGTGTGTGAGCAAATAACTGAAGCAAAACACAAATATGTTGTGCCCAAAATGGCAGCAACAGCAGCTATATGTGTGTGTGTGTGTGTGTACCTGCAACACAATGCGAAAGAACTGAAGTGTGAGCTGTACAATGGCAAACAAAAGATTATCCTTGCCCTTGCTTCACGCGCTGCTTTTGGTCACAACACACACACACACACACACACACACCTACACACATAAGCCAAGCAGCTGGCTGCTGTTGCTTCTATTGAAACGTTGAAGTAATGAAAAAAAATGTCAAGTTGTGCACAAAAAGAGAGAGACAGAGAGAGAGAGTATCTGTAGCAGTTGGAAAAGCTGGAACAGTAACAGGAGCGAACAACAGGATAAGAAAACATCAGCCATGCGAAGTAAAGCACTAGAGGTACTACAAGTACAATAAGTACAATAACAGCAACAACAACAACAACAATAACAACAACAACAAGTAAAAGCGACAACAACAGTGACAACAAAACATGTGTCAAACGCCAGACATTCTGAGGAATATTAATAACACTCTGCGAACATATTTTTCATTAAAGCTGCACAGAAATGTCAAGCAGCCACACACACACACACAACACACACTCATATACACAGCAAAAGACAACAGTACACAACACATGCCACTCACACCCACACCCACATACACACACACACACACGCACACTGGCATTAAGTAGCTTTAAAACTGATTATGCAAAAATTTTGCTCGTTATCAGGCAGAAAATTTAATAAATGCATTCGAAACAATACAAGGATATGGGATATATGATATATATATATATATATATATTATCCTTAAAGAAACGATTAGCGCTGATTCTCAGTTCTTTGTACGCAGCTTATAAATATTCCCTCAAGGATAAGCAGCAGCAGCAGAGAGATAAGGGTATAGCAGTCCTTGAATTTAAGATGACGCCTAATGATAAGCACGAGCTCTAAACCTTGGGCAATTCCAGGCAACAAAAGTTTATTGGCCGCACATGTAAATGAATTGGGCCCAAAGCGACAACAGGCAACACACAACAGACAACAGCAAATATTGTTGTTGTTGTTGTTGTTGTTGTCGTTGCGTTTGCTTTTAAATTGAAAACTTATTTGTCATAATGTAGATGTATATCGCTTAAGTTTTGGCCCCGTTGCACGGTGCGTATGAGTAATGTTCTCTTCTCTTCTGTTTTTTGCTTATAATCAACATCAAAAGGTCGCCTTCAACTTGAACTTTTACAACTTTCTCCATGCTCTTGCCAGCTCCACCTTTCATCTTTTATGTAGAATAAAAACTGTACACGTGCCACAGCTGCAACTTTATTGGCTGTGAAAGCAACAGGACATGCAAAGGACATGCGTTAAGCTGAGAGTTAGTCAATTAAACCAATAAATTTTAATAACCTAATGAAATGCTTGGAATTAGCTATAAATATTTGCATTTAATATGGCATTAAGTCTTATAGATTGATCCTTGCTTACACTTGTTATGGCGTCGTATCCTTGCTTACAGCTGCGCTCAGACAGGATACTCCACTGCAGCTAGGCAGCTTCTTTTGTATGTCAGTTAAGGAGCTACATTTTCAACTCATAACAGTTGCATCTGCAAATTATTAAGGACACTGCGATTGCTGCATATCCTGTTTATACAGCTCTTATGCATAGGATACTGTACACGCTCACCTTTTGATTTCTTTCTCTTTCTCTCTTTCCTCCCCCATGTAACCATTAATGTATGGTTACAACCTTCTGCTTAGATCCTTCTCTCCTACCATCGTTAGTTTTACGCCCAACAATTTCACTTTTATTACCCAACACTTTCACTGGTATTCAATGGCATTTCAATACGTATTGGCAGGACTCTTTTATCCTTGGTCTATTGCTACACCTGCAATCTCATTATAGATGACTGCGTCACCAGCTGCCAGAGCATTTGATGATTATCAGCCACCAATTGTTGTAACCTCTCACACTCTCTGCCCAATTTGCAACAGCAGCAGCGATAGCAGCAGCAACAGCAACAGCAGCAGCAGCAGCAGTTCAATGCCGCTTTTATTGCCAGTGGCATCATAGCGATATCATTGAGCTGGACATAAGTATAAGGTTCTATAGAGCAGCTCCTTAAATAGGGACAATGACAAGCGGCGACAGTTGTTCTGCATTCTGCTTTTATTATACCAACTTTTGTTGTTGTTGTCAATGAAAAATTATATAGAAAATCTTAGAAATTTGCATATTTTCATTTGAGGTGCGCGCATTTCTTACATTTATTTAAGAAATAATTAAAAACTTGTGTTATAAATATAATAAATTTCTACTTAAAGTGCTTTAAGCAATTAGAATTGATTATTTATTATATAAGGTATAATATATACTATATTAGGGTATATTATATACTTATATATAAGGTATAGTATATACTTAAGTGTGACTGTTTGAAGTATCTCAAGCTACTTTCTAGGCAGCTTCCTTTGGTGCCAATTTCTGAAGGATATTCATCTCTTTAATTTCACTTTGAATTAACAAAATCAAAACTTATAAAGTTAATTAAATTAAAATGCTTATTTTTTACATTTTTAATAGAGATTTATAAAGTTTTTATATTAGTTTATATTGCACAATAATTTTAAATTAGTTTAAAACTAAATTGATAAAAAAGAAATCTTTTGGATACTCCAAGTTTCTCTCATACAAATCTTAATTACCTATTGCCTTGCACTGAAGTAAACGTGTTTGAACTTGCACGCACATAAGTCAATCACCTGCTATGCATATGCATAGGTTGAACTTGTTTGATGTATGAACTCATTTCTTTCGCACGTTCCATACAACGTTCCAACAATAAGCATTCCTACCATTCCCATCGCTAGCCGCCGTCTTTCGCTGCTGGCATACGTTTCGTTCTATGCGTAGCTTAATAAGCGAACAAGTTTGATATAGAGTGAGAGGAGGTTCGATACGTTGAGCGTAAGCTAAGCAAGCAGTTCAAATGCATTCATATGTCGCAATATAAACGAAGTGAACCTCTTTCCACTTTTATGTATTATGAGTAAAATAAAGCAAAAGCTGTACAGCAGCGAACATTGCAACGATATTAATAGCCATTTAATGAATTATAAATTGTTACAGCTGTATTATTACAGATTTTTAAATGTTTTATATAAATACACATTTAAAATGTATTAGTAGAAGCATCTATGCAATTTTTCATGTACTATAAGTAATTGAATGATATAAAAGAAAAACTTTGCTATATAAAAAATATTTCAAGACGTTGCGGAAGCTGCTAGAAGAAGGAAGAAATGTTAATTAATTGATAAGAAATGAAGTAAATTAATGAAAAACACTTACCTGAAGAGAAGTCTATAAGCTTCAAAGCATTCCAATAGCTTTTTCTTGAACGTCCCTCAGTATATTGTTGCAGGTAAAGCAAAAGACAGCTTCAAGTCAATTCACAATGGCAGCAAAAAGTTAATTGATTAGAAATGAACACAATGTGATTATATACAACTGAAAAGATTGTAGAGAAAAGTGTTAATCCAAGAGTAGAAAATAACAGTTTTGCTACAGTAATTTTCCATTGTCTCTTATAGTTTCATAGACCAAATAAACTACCAAGAAAACAATGTCAAATCCTGCTAATATAAAACTATCAAAGAACGTGTGTTGCAATATTCATGAGTCACACGTCAGTTGATTACCATTGGGTTACAACAAACAGGCCGAAGGATATAAGTATAAAAGGGAAGTGCAAGTACTATAATGCTGTTTATTGTTAGTGTCATGTAACGTTTAGTGTTAAGTAAAAGTGTACACTTGCCTACAAATAATTGATGAGGCGCGTTTATATGGCTTGACAGACTGTGACCTTTGCACCGCAACCCGTTTTCACTTTCTCCTTTAACTAACTGAGTCATTAAAATGCAATTTTGAAATTAGTGCAAGATGTTAAGAGCTCTTTACTTAGAGCTTAAAATTGCAATAAAATGTTAAGTAAATGTCAGAAAAGTGCTTTACGAGGTTTAACTCGAGCTTTAAGTGAATAGTAATTAACGGTAGTTAAAGGATTTATTATAATTATAATCCTTTTTTATAACACTTTTCAAACATAAATACAACATTTTGCTGCTGTTGCCCTTTGTAATATGCATTTAATTATTCATAATTTAAATTTTCTTTTAACGCAATGAAATATAATTGTTTGTGCATTTTTTTACATCTATATATATATATATATAAATATTTTAATTTAATTCCAATTAAAAATATCTGCCGTAAACAGCTTTTCCTTCAAATATAATTTGCAATATGCAATACAATAGGATTGTCAGCTCAAAAGCAATTAGTTGATTGCTTGAGGGTTGAAACTTTAAATTACATTAAAATTTACAGCGGAAATAAGGATGGAAACTTAATTTTATTATATTTGTATATCCTTTGCACAAGTCCTTTCAATACTTGTACCATTTGGCAGCAACATAGCGAAGTCTTCCTTAAGGCCAATTACTTTCTATTGGCAAAGTTACTTAAAGGCCATAAGATGTGCTTGAATTGCGTATACGCAGCGTGTGACAGGTGTTGTTTCCGCCTAGCTAAACATGAGAAGAATTGACTGACACACAGAAAGAGAAAGAGAAAGAGAGAGAGAGAGCCGCAGCTGCATTTTGCTACATTTAATTAACAAACTGTGACACATTTTGACCAGGCCTAAATAATAAAAGGTGTCAAATTTTGATAGGAAAACTTTTAAATTAATCACCTTGAACAGTTATGGTTAAGGCCCTATAATGCTATGAACTTCAGCATAGCTTCAACTTAAATTATTTGCTTTTAGTTCAAATTTTAAGTAAGACACAACAACAGAATGTCCTGTCCAGCACACAAATTCCTACAGAATAAACTTTTGACACAAAACCTAAAGCGTCGTTGCGTAAAGACCCCAAGTCCTTCCATAAGAATTATGCCATTTGGTTATTTACATTACATCAACTGCTGCTTGTGGCACAAATACGAGACTTTAATTGTAGCTAGAAGTCATAACGTATACCAGGCATACGCGCATATCCAGCTAGGATTCAATTACAACATTTTCCGGCGGAAAATTGAAGCCATGTTAAATGGCAAACCATTTGCTGCTGCTTTGAGAGACCGAAAATATAGCTCATATTCAGCCGAGGAATGTATTTTAATTTATATGCCCCTTTTGACAACTTAATACAGGGTATCATGTTGACAAACATGCGCGTCTGTGGCATACACATTTGCAGCTTGTTTTCACTTCTCCCTCTTCTTCCTTTGCTTCTCTTTTTTTCTTCGTTTTTCTGTTAACGTTGGGCAATGAGCAATCAACAGCCAGAGAGTTGTCTGACGCGCAAATATTTAATTTCAGTTGCCTGTTATTCTAGATGTGGCAGATTCTTCTCTCCCTCTCTCTTACTCACTCTTTCTATCTGTTTCTCCCTCTTCTACAGTCTCCTCTTTATTGCTATTGCTTTTTAACAGTAGCAGCAGCAGCAGGCTGTCTCTCGCAACAGGTGCCACAATTTTATTGCTAAAAGCAAACTCATTTGCACTTGAAACCTCAGCAACAAGTCAGCAACATGGCCTTGTGGCAACACCAAAAAAAAAAAACCAAAAAAAAGGCGACGATACCAACAGCAACACACAGCAACAGCAACAGCAACAGCAGCAGCAGCAGCAGCTAGCCAAATGTTGATATTAGCCACCCGAGTTGGCTCAAATCAACAGTTGGCTTTGGGGTCAACTTCAAAACAGCAAACAGTTGCCATTTCTCTTGCTTTCTCTAACTGCCTATCAATCTCTGTCTTTCGCACCTCTCTCTCTCTCTCATTCTGTCTATCTCCACGAACCGTGTGAATCTCTCAAGCGTTTGACTTCAAAGTAAATAAAAACATTGAATCCCATTTTGCTCTCCTGGAACACTTCGATATATATAGAAAGAGGAGCAGCATATAAAGCTACTGCTGCTGACCATGATACTTAGCTGGTTTCGTATATCTCCCAGCTTTATGCTGGAAGCGAACGTGCTCATGATGGCAGTGGGCGTGATCTTCATAGTGGATCTTTACAGTCATATAAATTCGAGAGTAACCATAATACCGATAGTTAAGCATTCCATGCATGTATTGGGTCTGGATCCAAGACTTACCTACCTGCGAGGATTCATTTTGGTAGCGTATCTGGCCAATGGATTTCTGGGCATACGCATGGCCAAGCGTCCCACAATATACAAATATGTTAGCTATTTACTGTTTACCGTCATACTATTGATTTGTACATTTACAACTGCACTCTGCCGGTGTACGGATACTGATGATGATTATGCGTTCGTTGTATCCTTAGTATTACAGGATATGTGGGTGCATGAGAACTTTGAACAGCTGGAGGCAGCATTCGATTGTTGTGGCAAAAATGGTGCTATCGATTATGTTATAATAAAACGTAGTTGGTCCAAGACATCCTGTTGCGAGTTGAAGGATTGCCATGGCTGTACAGCTGCCTTTTTACGGTTTATGAAAGCCATTGAAATGGAAATAGCCCGTGATAATATCATAATGTTTTGCATTTTGGTAGCTGCTCTCATACTCATGCTTTTGTTTGTCAAGGATGTGCAATTCATTGATGATCCTTATTTGTCCGAGTCTGATGAGGAGCCTTAAACTCAATTGCCAGGTAATATTGGCAATGTCAATAGATACGCGCAATAAACTTTGATCTCTAGATTAAATTAATGTAGCTTTTTATAATATTAGACTGTTATACTGTTATACTATCATACTGTTATACTGTTATATTGTTGTGCTATTGTCCTGCCAGCAAGCAGTTCTCAGTAGTTGTGGACGCTATTAGTAGCTTTATTAACGACCCTTGGCGTGTTTTGGCCAATTGAACTTTAATTCAATGTTGTTGCCACGCCTTGCAACCTGACTATGTATGTGTGTTGGTGTGTATGTGCGTGTGTGTGTGTGTGTTTGGTTGGCTGCTTGTTGCGCCTCATTAATTGAGCTTAGCTCCAAGCTGGCTGGTCCGCTTAATGGCCGCACTTAATTAGCTTTCAAAATAAAATGCTCTCAAAATATATTTTAATGGATTCGATTTCATTCACTTTATTGGCTGTGAGTGTTGCAATGATGGTGGGGGGTAAGAGAGGATGAATGTAGAAGTAGACAAACGATTATGGTTTTTTCTTCAGCTTAAGCTTAAGCTTAGAGCATTATTTACGATTATCCCCGATATATATTATATATATATATATATATATAAATATATTTACTTCTCTTGATTTCAGCTACAGCTTGCGTACAACGTTGCGTATGATTAATGCGCTGTGTGTAAGCCATAAACGCTTCATTTGACACAACCATTAGGTGCTTTAATCGACTTGTTATGGCATAAACACTTGAAACTTTTAAATACCAAACACGGCTAAGAAGAAGGACGAAGCTGCCTCACTGCCTCACTGCGTTCTGTGGCAAGTACAAAACACTTTTTCTTTTTTTTTGATATAAAATGAAATTTTCATGAACTGAAACACAGACACGATTTGTCTGTGTGTGTGGTGATAAGGGGGGGGAATGAGCGAATAGTTTCTCTCAAGTTGCTTTATCATTTCACTGGCCCCAAAATTGTGAAAGGAGTGAAAGGGGTGAAAGTTGTTGGCGGTGGCAGCAGTTGGCATTGCATCCGCAGCGGTTTGTCTATAGGAAGCGCCGCCACAAAAATAAACAGGCAAAAATGGAAAAAGAAAAGAAAAAAAAGAAGAGGAAAATAAAACTGGGAAAAAAGGATGCGAAATGTAACGGAAGTGCGCGAAATTTTTGCACATTTCTGCAAGCAGCAGCGCCAACTACTTACCAAATACTATCTCTTGGCGAGAAGAAAGGGGGGAGGGGGGTGTAGAGGGCTTTATTTTAAAGAGAAGGGTTGTAGTGAAACTTTATGACATTTTAATGATGTCGACATTTATGACAGTTGGCCTGAAGATCTCGCAATGCTTTGACAGTTTGGCCTTTTGGAAACTGAACGGGAGCCATGGCAAATGCAGTCGTAAAAGTTAAAAATTGAAAGCGCATATAAATTGAATTTATTTTCAGACAATTTTCAATTCTCAATTGACAATTGACAAGTGCAATAGCAGCAACAGAAGCAGCAGTGGCAGCAACAGTATGCAGCATGCAACAACAGCAACCACAAATTTAATAACTACATAAATCGAAACGTTAGTCCTTTTTGGCTCTAAGCAATGTCAGAAATGTACTTGCTGCTCTAATGAATGTTGTTGTACAGTTTGTAAATCACAAAGAAACCAACACACACACACTCACACATACATACAGCTGCACATGTTGCTGATTGATATGCTGCTGCTGCTGCTGCTGCTGCTTCTTTTTGCTGTTACCTGGCAAAGGGTCAGCCTCTGGCTGTTGCTGCTTGTTTTTGCCAGAACTTGTGAATTGGATTTGCTGGCAAAAATTGTGACATAAATCAATCAAATTGTACGCAACACATACACACACACACACACACACACATACACAAACGACAAAACATATATGACATTTATTAAAATTCGTTTGAATTTGTTTGCGACGCGTCTCCGTGCAATTTTTATGAGTTTTTCTTACCCAAAAGAAAGAAGAGAAAAGAAAAGTTAATGCAAAGTTTTTAATTAAATATATTTGATTTGATATTAAAAACTGTTTATTTTGTTATGATAAACATTGCTCTTAACTTTCTTGGCAAGTCTTTAAGCTTTCTTCTGCAGAATTCGAAGGTCAATGCTGCGACATGTCCTTGACAACTGCGTCAAATGACAAATGCTTTTGGGTTAATTTAGTAGAAACAGCTTTGCTTTTGCCTTTGTTTTTGCTTTTAATTAAGTTTTGTCACGAAAATTGGACAACATGCAGCATTGACATATATATATATATATATATATATATATATACAAACAATGAATGACACAGAGAGAGGGAAGGGCAGAAAGAGAGGTAGGCAGAGCGGCATTCCAATAGGACAAAGTTTTTGCTGCCTTTTGCACATTTGCATATTTTGTCGAGCTGCGTTCTGTTGCTCGCTTGAATTATGTACCGCACACGGCATTAAATAACAAGTATTGCAGTTGCCCCAAACAACAACAACAACAACAACAACAACAACAAGCGGCAGCAACAACAAGCAGTAATAATATCAACTAGAAATAATTATTTTTATTCTACAGTAAAATACAACATAATTGTGCAACTTTGCACATAAATAAAACAGCTAACAATGTGGTGTGATAAAAGAAGGACAACAACAACAACAACACACACACAGAGAGAGAGAAAAAAAGGACAAGCAACAAAACTTAATAAATGAGTAGTAAAAATATAAAGGGTTCAAGGGTCATCAAATAGCCAACTTTGCTGCCTTTTGCCTGACAACAATTTGTCTCTCTCTCTCTTTCTTAGCTAGCTGCGTCAACAATTTGCCGCACATTTGAGTCCTTAAACATAATGCAAGCAAATGTTTAATATAATAAATTTTAAACGAAATTTAAATACTCTAACTTAAAGCAGCTTTAGCTCACAAATATATATACATATATATATAATATATATATCTGTATCTCAGTTATCCTTTTGAAAGACAAACTCATTTGCAATTTTCTTGTCAGGACAAGTGAAGCCTCGAAAATGTTAAGCACTTTGGCAGTTTCGTTGGTTTTTTTGGGCACAAAACCCACAGCGCACTTATTCCCCTCTTGCTCTTCACTTAGCAACAAATACAAGCAAAAGGAAACTGAAGCTAAAGCAACGGCGATGGCAATGGCAATGGCAAATGCGTAAAAGCAAAGTTCGTCGTCAGTGGCAAAAGTCGATTAGATGATAAGATTTGCATGTGCGGCATGTTAAACGTATTAGCAGCAAGCATCAAATATATATATATATAGATTCTCACACACACACACACTTACACACATATACATTTACAGCAGCAACTGTATCAGGTGTTTAGTCGTGGCAGAAATTGAGCTGCCAAAAGGCATTGTCGTTGCTCGATTTGTTTTGCTCTTTTCTCATTTGCAATTTTAAAGTAACTTTTTTGTCTTCAGTTTTTGTTGTTTGGCCTAAACCAGAAACTAGCAATGGCTTAAACGATTATCAATCAGTCTATAAACGTTTACAGCACAATCAATAGCTTTGCCAAAACAATACTCTAACTGAATTTGTTACCTTAAATATTCTATTGCTTCAACTCTTAACTTTTGTTGCTTTTATCTTAAATTGGTAAAAAAAAAAAAAAAAACTTTTTTTTAAATTGTTTTTATATTTGTGCAAAAACAATTTTTAAAGCATAAATATGTATGTTTACATATAAATAAAATAAATAAATATACATATATATGTTATATATATATGTACCAATCGATATTATGTCTCAATCGCCTGTCTGCGGTCGCCTCTAAGAAGTCGCTTAAATGTTTTGGTTGAAGCACTTGCAATTTGATAGAAATATATATATATATGTATATATGTATGCATATATGTATATATATTCTTGTATATGTTTAGTATATAAAGCAATAAGATGAAACTTTCATATGTCGCAGTGTTTTACCTGGCCTAAGGGGGCAAAGCGGTAAACGTGGCGTATGCGCAATATTTGCATAAGCAAACGCTTAAACAGTTTTCCGCCCGCGTCTGCCTTCCCCCTCCCCTCTACTTTGCCCACTAACTGCTCTTTTGCATCAACGTCGCTTATGGGCTGCTTTTTATGTATATAATTTTGAAAAACTTTTACTCAAGTTTATTTGAACCGAGACCACATAAAGTTAAATTAATGCCTGGTCTGAGGTTACACACACTCAAACACACACACATATATATCTATATATATATATAGAGAGAGAGTATTTTCTCATATTTTTTTTTTTGTCGTTTTCAATTACACTTAAACTTCAAGTGTTTGGCATTTGTTGCTGTTCTGATCCTGTTTTTAAATAATCAACTTTTGCTTCAGCGCTTCATAATTTTATTAAGCAAAGATTTTTGCCTGGGATACTTGCCACATGATGTAGCACACACTCACACACAGACAGACTCGCACACATTTAGTATTATTATGATGTGTTGAAGCTTTTGGCACAACAACAAAAAATTTTCCATATGAATTTGTAGTCCTTGTTGGAAAAGTAAGAGTTTATAGGCCCACTTTTCATCATATCCTTTGAAAACGTGGCTGGCATTTAAATGCTGTTTTCACTTTTCTTTTCTTGTTGCGACTTTTATAGAAAGTTTTTTGCATTTGTTGTGCTGCTGTTTTGCTTTTTTTGTTATTGTTGTTTTTTCGGGGAGTGCAGGGAGGAGGGGCTAAAGTCGCTTTCAGTTCATATAACTCTGGTTAATTTAGTTTTCAGACAAGAGTTCAGAGTTTTTATGTTGCTCGTCTGGTTGAGTAATTTATCAGCAGACGTGCTAGTTTATCCTTTATATATACATATATAAATATATATATATATATATATATATATGTATGTATGTATTCTGCTTTCTCTTTCTTTTGTGGCTAACTAGTTTTTAATTTGAACAGCATTTGGTAAAAGTTCTAATCCACTTAACTTGTCTGGCTGACTGGCTTGAATGTTGGCTAAGACCAGCGTAACTGTAAGCTATTAGGTGCAAATCAATTTCAGTTTACTCTCACTCACACAGAATGGGGTTTTTGCGGCTTTTACGTTAATTTATGCCCAACTCTGTTACTTGCAACCTGCTACTGCTACCTACTACCTTCTCCTCCTCCTGCTACTTCTTCTTCTTCTGCTGCTGCTACTGCTGCTCCTTCTTGTATACTGACCAGTCACGTTAAGTTTTGTCAGCTGCGACTTTGGCACACACAAATCCCTTCACAAATCACAAATTGAGCGCTTGATTAAGCGTTGAGCATCGGACTTAAATGGCCTCAACTTAAGTATATGAGTGTGGCTGGCATAAATTATCCATACGCCACTTTGCATTGATTGATTGATTGATTGATTGAAACGTTTCATAAAATGAACATTTAACTGTAAGGTAAACCCTCTAGGGTATATCAACCAAAGATTTCTCTTCTTTTTTTCCTTTGCTCTGCAAATAAATATTCACAGCATTTTCATAGGCAATTGCATGACTAAAATGCGCTTATTTATGTGCCACAAACATGCCACATATATGCATATGTATGTGTGTATGTGTATATATATATATATATATATATATATTATTACGATTCAGTTTTATACCTTGGCAAACATTTACATTGTCCAACAGCTAAACCAAACTGTACCATTGCCCTTTGGCTGTGTTGACAGGCTTCAACCACAAAGAACAAAAAGAGACAGAGAGAGAGAGAAAGAAAAAAAAAGAGAGAATGTTGAAATAGAGCATAAAATTTGCAATAATAAACGAAAATATCTGCTGCTTGCACCATAAAATGCTATATAGAAGCGATAACATTGCGAAAGGAATTCACAATAAACGTGAATATTTTTCTCTATAAAAGAGAAAAACGTGAAGAAAAATTCCTAAAAATATCATATAGAATGATAGACGTCATCATTGGGTAACCAACACAGAAATTACAACAAAAATACCAAAAAAAAAAAAAAAAAAACCAAAAAGGAAAACTCTGAGTATTTCCACAATTTGAAATATCAAAATGGAAAATTTCATATAACCCACTGAAACACGCGATTTATGAATTCAAATGAAAATAACTTGCAGTTAACTATAAACAAGGTTAAAGCCAATACTATTATTAGTTATATATATATATTTTTTGATAGGTTCAAGTTGTTAACAACAGCAACAATAACAAGCAACAACAACTAAATGAATATCCTTAAGCTAACAGTACTTGCCAGCGCAGCATCATTGGGCTTAAATAATGAAAGAGCAGAGCAGAATAAGGGAAAAGGAGATGAAGTAACGAAAAGCAGCAGCAAAATACATTCCTTGGGTCTTAAACCTGTTGTCAGATTGTCACATTGTCACTTTGTCAGTTTGTTAGTTTGTTAGTTTGTCAGTTTGTCAGGTTGTCAGGCAACTTGGCTGTGAACAAATAGCAGACAAATCGACAAACGATTTCAAGAGTGTTCAAATGCTAAACACAAAATGCTTAACTTGACCAATAAAAAGTAAATGCCGAACACGCATACAATACAAGGACACAAACAGCACACACACACATATGCACACGCATACAAACAGACAGAGAGAACAGCCACAACACCACAAGCTGGCCGCAAGTTAAACACTAACGCACACCCCCACACACACACATACATAGTCTGAATGAATGGCAATGGCTTTTACTAAAAGCGGGTCGACAAAAGTATAAAAGGAGAAATCAGTCGAAAGCAAGCAGCAACAGCAACGCCAGCAACAGCAGCAACAGCGGCGGCAGCAGCATGCGGCAGTCGCTGTGGGGCAACCAAGCTATTTGCATAGCACTTAAAATAGAAAGACACAGTGGAAAAATAACAAAGAGAAAAAAAAAAACGAAAAAAAGAGAGGCGAAAAAAAACAAATATCCTTCGTAGAGGTAAAAAGGATGTGAAAATCTGCTGCACTGGCAAATGCTGAGCTGAGTGATAATTCGACATGAGGCGGCTCGGCATACTGGCGCTGGTAATTGACATTGTTGGGCCAGTGCTGAATGTATAGGACATGCCGGTCTGGGCCAAGTTAGTGCAAGCCTGTTTATCAGCAGATTGTCCGTTTTCCGTTCTCCCCCTTCACCAAACTGTAACTCTGCTCTATCAACTACAACAGCTACACATAGGCAGCAATGCTTACCTCCATATGTGTCTATGGGCTTGGACACAGGACGTCCTAATAACGTGCTTGTCAACGCAGTAGCTGCACACGAAAATACAAAATACAAAAACAAAGGATAAAACAGGGGAGAGGCAATACAAAAAAAAAAAGAAATGAAATGGACAAGATGTGTTTTCCGCCGTTGACAATGACATTTGCAGCCAAAAGTGTCTGCTGCTGCTGCTGCTGCTTTGGCTGGCCAACAAATGTTTGTCAACATATAGCAGAGCGTTTTGTACCTTAAACCACTCCCTACCCCCTCTATCTGTACTGTAGCTGTGCCCATTTCTATCTTCATCTATGCTACATGTCCATATATCTCATTGGCAACAAACTGCATACATGCACCACCCTGGTTAGAACGTTAGGCACCAAAATGTGCATAGCCACAGCAACTGACCTAATTGCCTGAGGGACCTAACCTAGCCTCAGTGAGCACACACCTGACGTATGCGTAATTTGTCTTTCCTGCATTCTATGCCCCATAGGCAGCAACGTAAACTGTAATTTAACAGCTGCGACAACAACAAATTAGCATTGACAACAAGCAACGCTTTAATTTTAACTTATTTAAAACTTGTATTAAATGCAGCCAGCAGCAATAGCAACAGCAGCAACTGTTGAATTAGTGTGTTTGAGCTGCTGTCAGAGCAGTTAGCAGGGCGCAGCTAAGATTCGTATAATGATTGGTAAAGCTGATGTTATCTTATAGCATGTCTCAGTTGTTTTAGTAATTAGCGGTTTGACGTTGTTGTTCAACAACATACAGACACAGAAACGCACACACACAATCACAATTCCAATCATACTCAAACCTATAATTGCCTATGCACAAAAGCAATCACAGAGGCAGCATTTCTCTTCCTGTTAAACAGCTGGATAGCTGCATACACATGGCATATCTAGGCCGGATTTGGTTCACATTGAATTTACGATTAGCTTGCCATGAGCGCAGACTCTGCTTCATTCGTGTAATTCGCTTCTTGTTTTTTTTTTGTGCTTTAGTATCTTTAGCATATTAGCTAGCTAACTAATTGAAGCACGACTACAATGTATATATGTATATATATATATATGTAGTTATATATATGTGTGTGTGTGCTTTTGTATGTGTTGGTATTTGTTTGTTTATGTGTGTTTATACGCTTGTAAAAATATTTCACTTGCATTTTGCTGCTGCCGCTGCTGCTGGCGTTGCTTCTTTTTTGTTGCATACTTTTGAGCGCACTTATTTATTTTCGCGTTACGCATACGACGCGTACGCCAGCGTTTGTTTTACCATTTCTGTCTATCTCTGTGTATGTTTGCTGTTGGATGTATTGGGTGTTTGTTTCTGTGTGCTTATATGTGTGTACATGTGTGTATGTGTGTGTGCATTTGTGAGTTAGAGCTGATGATTCTCGTTGTGTTTGCGCTATGAAAACGACGCGTGCTGTGGCCATGCTGTATATTATTTTGTCTGCACACATTTTGTTTGGATTTTGTTTTCCTTTTTTCGTTCGTCTTTTTTCTCGTTTTGGTTTTTAAATTTCTTGTGCTGATGTTTTGTGTGTGTGTCTGTATGTGTTTGTGTTTTGTTTTCTTTTTATTTTGTTTCATTTTGCGTGAAATACGCGCCACGCCTTGATGTACGATGTACGAAGAAACCGACAATCCACAAAGGTGGAGGAGTTTGTTGGGGAGGGGGAGAGTATGTAGCTATATCTGCATTTTATACTTGCTGCTGCTGCTGCTGATGATACTAGTAGCATTGCCATTGCTGCTACTTTTTCTTCATCTTGTTTTATTTTTTGGTTTTCTTTTTTTTCTGCTCTTTCGTCAGTTTCCGCTCGTCGGCGGCGGCATCCGCCATCATCATTGCTGCCATTTTGTGCGCACTGACCCGCTTTTTGCGCTTTTCCCATTACATTTGGTTTGCTATTTCGCTTTATTTTGTTTGTCTTGGTTTATTTTTATTCCTTTTGCCCTCTTGCTTACTTATTTATAGTATAACTGTTTCATTGTTGGCTCGCAGGCATGAACTATCTGCCCGTCGCTCTATCTCTCTCTCTCCCTTTCTGTCTCTATATATATGTGTGTGTGTGTCTGTGTGTGTATATGACCATTGTTTGTATAGGGTGCACGAAATCAGTTGTGCCATGTAGTTTTCATGTTAAACGCGCTCAAAATTAATGGTCACACATAGTAGCATACACACACACATACACACACAATCATAGTTGGTTGTAGTTTGAAATAGAAACGAACGTTATCGTTACAAATGTGCTTTCCGCTGCCTGTCAGCGTGGCAACAATTCGCAACCGCGGCCTGGCTGCTAGTCGCCGCTGGTTGTCTCCATTCGCTTACTCGTTGATTTTGATGTTGTTCCGCACACACAACACACAGCACACACCACACACCATACAGCATACAGCATATAACATAGAGTACGCAAAATGTTATAACACCAAACACCAACTACTATAAAGGACTATATAGGGTCCATGTCCTGGTGGTCTTTCAGTCAGCACATGCATTTAATATTTGCCTGCAGCTAAATCAAATTGTTTTTCTGCTTCATTTTTTGCCTTGTTTTTGTAACAGTTACTTTATTGTTGTTGTTGTTTTTGTTGCTGTGATTGCCACAAGGCTTACAGAGTTTACCCGTTTATTTGTTGCTTCTGGTTTTTGTTGTTTTCTTTATGTTTTTTTTTTTTTTTGGTCGTTTCTCTGCTGTGAACCCACAGAGAGTTGGTCGCATAAAAAATTGAAGATAAATGTCGGTAAATGTAATTTTTAAAAGCTCTAATATCCTGCGTCCATTTACGCTACAATTGCTATTTGTGCTGCGGGCTTAGAATTTTGATTGGATGTCCTGCAAAATGTTGCAACAATTAACATTTTCGAAAAACCCAAAACAACAACAGTAACAACAACAATTTATAATAGAAAATTTTCAACAACACAATGTAACAGACAGCAGCTAGTAGAATTCATTAGCCAGAAAAGGATATTAGACAGATAAACGGAGCAGAAGTTTTAACTGCATGACAAACATTTATTTAAGTTATTAACTAAAGCTCTCAGATAACATATATATCTATATATAAATAGATATATATATATATATATAAATCAGTTATCGTTTGTCCCTCAACTGTATATATACTGTATGTAATGTAATGGCAATCGAAATGTGGCTGTTACAGCAAACGTGGTAGAAACGTCAAGAAGCGCATTACCAAAGTCCGACATTGGCATTAATATTTAAAAGTCAGCTTTTGCGAGTTGTTTGACAGGCTGTCAGGACATGTTTACCAGCAAAGGGTAGCAAATGTTATAACCAACATACGTCAAATTGGTAACATGTGCCCACAATACACCCACAATTCACACACAACCAACACTAACACCAACATCATCATATACATATGACAGACAGCAGTTCTACAGAATTAGGATTTAAAAAAGGAATGTATATGTATGTGTAAGTGTGTGTGTGTGTGTTTGTGAATGCTTTAAAGCGTTTAAATATTCAATAGCAGCACGTTTTAGCTATTTTACTGAATGAAAGTAGAAGAAATTTACTAGCAGCCGCAGCTCGTCGCCAGACAATGTCAAATGAAGCGCACATTTGCTTTGGCGGTGAACTCTCTATCTCTGTCTCACTCTCTCTCTTCCTCGTTGCTAGTCTAGTCCTTAAGGAATGTGCTAGGCACGTGTTTAACAGTTACCAAGCTTACACACAATATACACACACACAAAGAAAGAGTGTATGTATAGTGAATGTAGAACGACAACAATCTCGGTTCATATTTTAATATTTTTTATATTTTGATATTTTGCATAAATACGAAAACGTTTTTTCTCCTTTGTCAGCAATTTTAAATTAATTTTATTTTTCTTTTTTTAACATCATGTCTATATATATAATATATATTTATAAATACATACATATATGTATGTATGTATACAATAAGCGCCAAGTCGAGCAAAATATGTTCACTGAGTTGTAGACTGGCTGGTGCCCCGTCACTTAGACATCAACTCAGGTCTTTTTACTTTAACTCTCGCTGCCCTCTCTAACTCTCCTCCCCTCCCTCTGTCTCTTTCTCTCTCACTCTCCCTTTGCATTTCCTCCTAAACCAAAATATAAGAATGAAACCGCAATCTAGACATGCTCAGGCTTTTTTTTTATATACCCACAATGTTTGATGCGACTTTTGATTTTTTGCTCTTTATGCAGATGGATTCGCCTTACCATACACAACACACACACACACACACACACATGTATATGTATATTATGTAGAAAATTCTAAATCACAATCTTCTTGCATGAAGCATATGAAAATTGCGTTTTGTGTAATAAAAAGTCGAGTTTATCTGCGTTGCGTTCGCTCAGAAAACTGATTTACTTTGCAATTTTATGACTTTATTAAGAATTATGCGCTGTTTTGTATATATTTACAATACACAACATCCACACACACACACACACACACACATATATATATATATAGTGTGCACACACATATGCTGTATATTATAGTATGTTAAAGTAGCAGCAAAAGAAAACTAAACTTTATACAGAGACACACACTTACTCACAGTTTGCCAGGCAACTACGATGCGTGTATCCGTGAGTGTGTGTCTGTGTGTATGCTTAGTGACTCACTTGACCTCTAGTAAATGACATGAAAATCCTTTGATAGAGTTCCACACATCCATTCATATCAAGCCAAGCCAAGCAAGCCAAGCCCAGCTAAGGCAAGGCAAGTCCTGGACACAAGTTATGAATGCATATTTTTATGCAACAAAATTGTACATTGCGTTTAGAAAAGGAAACGCTCACATTACGTATGTTGAATCCCTGTATTCCTGTGATTCCTACTGTGCCACATGTCCTGCCATGCAGTATACTACAACTGCTGTTGCTGCTGTTACTGCTGCTGCTGTTGCACTTGCTGCTGCCAGTATTTGCCCCTAACATATTTGAATGCAAGCTATGGCTTTTATGCTTCTACTCACACTTGCAACACATATACAGAAGCAGCAGCTACTGCCACACACACACGCATACAATAAGCACAAAATTTGCTTCACTGATGAGCACAAATAACAGAAAAAAAAATGGCAGTATAGTCGTAGAAAACTTGCAGTAGAAAATACTATAAAGGACTTCCCCAAGCATTGTGTCTGAGGACTCAGAACTGAACACTGAGCACTGAACACTGAACACTGACAAATGATAATGTTGTGTGATATGTTTGGCATGTAAGTTGCAGGATAATGCGTTGTATTTATGTGCAGCCATTGCGTAAATCAACATTAGATGTGACACACCCACACAGCCATACACACAGTGCAATATTTTTCTTTTATAGATTGCCTTTCGGGCAGCTGATGCAGTCCTTAACCTTTCACCTTTAACCTTATCAATTACTGCTTTTGTCAGCCTCAAAAAAGCATCTTATCTGTAAGAACCCATCGGGTATATTTCGAGCATTGTGTAATTTAATTAATTTTTAAAGAATTTTACTCAGTTTCACATAAATTCAGTGCTTTATTTGGCTGTTAATTGTGTTGATAAGCTGATGTCTGGCAAGGACAACGGCAACGACAACGACAACGACATGAAAAAGGATGAAACTCTCCATAAAGAATTGAACAGGACTTATAAAGCTACTGAACCATTTCAACAGGTAGTAACGCAGCAAGACTTATGTCCTTACTGTGTTTGTCATACATAACTAGGATATATATATATATAAAGTATAGAAGGATAACTAGAGTATTGCCTTAGAGCCTGGCATTGATGTGTATGGCCAATACACCATCTTCAGCATTGCGGGGAATGGAGATGTGTGCACGTCCATCGGAGCCAACTTGTACAGACTTGCCGGTACAACCGGATGAACCCTTTGCGCCAGAGATGACATCACAATAGGTGCCAGCAGGCAGACCAGTCTGTAGTGAACTGTTGAGGTCATAGTTGTCGTTGTTGAAGGCCACAAAGGCACGATTGCCGCGGCTGAAGGCGATCTGATTGTTGCCATTGTCCCACCAGTTTTGGATTTGAGTGTTGGCGGCGGCATTTCTGAAGGCAACCATGTTGTAGATCTGACGCCAGCGGTGCTCACAGACCCAACCGCCGCTGCAGGACTTGTCGGCATTGAAACGTGGTGAGGCAATGTTCTGTCCATCTGTGGTTGGTGGTCCCTGGTCGGTATTATCGAAGGCAAAGGAGGACATAATGCGTGGTGTGCCGAAGGGATGGGCCAACATGAAGGCGGAGGCCATTTTGTATTGCCTGGCCTGTTTGTAGGTGAGCACATCAGCACCGCCGGCGCCATGTCCACGTTGATTGTCATGGTTATCGACGAAGACTAGCGACTGCTCGGAGGAAGCGAAGCCCCAGTCAGTGCCCCAATTTCTAAGATAGCGCAATTGATCCTTGCCGCGGAATACTTTGCCAATGGAATCGGAGTGACGGAATTCTGTGATGGCGCCCATTCTAGTATATTCGAATTTGCTGATACCCTCACCACCCAAATCGATGACTTCCTGGAAGATGTAGGGCCTGCTGCCATGGTTGAAGCCATGTCCAGTGTTCAGGTTCTTAAGACGTCCATAGATGGCAGCCAGATCGGCGGGCCACATGTGCTTGGCGGCATCCACACGGAAACCAGCAACACCCAAGTCAATCAGCTTGTTTAGGAAGTCAACAATCTTGTCGCGTACCCAGGAGTTGCCCTGGTTAAGGTCGCGTAGACCTACCAGCTCACAGTTACGCACCTGATTGGGATCATTGTAGTTATAGATGGCGCAGGTGGGATTGAAGTCCAGCGAAGTGAAGGGCACAGCGGGGAAGTCCTTGTCATTGGGATTGGCCCAGCTGCCGCCAGTGCCCATGCTGTTGCCACTGGCTGACATGTGATTGAAGACAACGTCCACGTAGGTGCGTACTCCAACGTTATTGCAACGTCTCACCATGCTGGCGAATTGCTGCTCATTGCCGGAACGAGTTGTCAGCTTGTAGGAGATGGGTTGATACCTTTCCCACCAGGGACGTCCACCAATCACAGCATTTTCATTGACAGGCGATACCTAGCAGCAGCAGCAATAAGAGAGATTCATCCATAAGATTCGACGACACTCAATGATGGTGTGCTGTCACTTACCTGTAAACCAGCAAAACCCTGAGGTCCCAAGAAATTCTCACACTCAGCAGCAATGTCATCCCATTTCCATTCAAACAGATGCACCATACCATTACGTCCTGAGGCATAGTTATGGGCATACTGGCCACTGGCCAATGCCATAAAGGCAACACAGATCAATCCTTTAATCAGGAACATTATGTTCTTGCTAAACACAAACCAAGTTCCAAACTGAAGCCAATAAACCTGCTAAACGATCTTTTATAGCCAAGTGTCAACTGCAATGATAAAACAGTCAAGAGTCTCTCACATCAAATGGTCAATGAGTCTTTGTTATTGCTTGAATGATTTGTGATGCAAGTTACACGCTTATCACTTATCGATAAGAGGGGCAGGAGAGCAGCTTAAACAGTAGTACTACCACTAGTACTAGCACTTGTAGTAGTAGTAGAAGTACACAGTGTGGGGTCTACGTGTACTTTATATTATGATTAGATATGACAACAGTCGTGTGCTCAGAGCAATAGATTATCTGCTTATCAGCTTATCAATTTCTATATGCTTATCAGCTTATCAGCTGTCGTCTGTTTATGTTTTCCGCTGGCTTTTACATAGAATTTCATTGATGATTAAGGACTAAGGTACAGCTACAGTTGATTATCATTTTGGGCTTAGGTCCAGTTTTAAGGCGTGTCAGGTGTTAATGCATATTTCTTGGCAACGAAATCAATTTTGCGATTATTTTGATATCGCATTTTTGGCAGCTTGTTAAATTTGTTTTACAACCTGCGATCAACTGTGCGGTGATTTTTCTGATTATAAACAAACACAGACTGACAAATACAACACACACACACACACACATGCCCACATATACATATATATGTATGCTGCTATATAAGAAGCATCATATATTTTATTTATATTACGAGTCTTTTGTTTTTGATTAAGCATTTTGATAACTGTAGCACAAATTAATTATAGTTTGTGTATATTATTAATTTACGTTGATTAACAGTATGCTTATATAGCCATAGATATTGAAATTGACAGTCAGAAGCCAAATTTATTGTTTACTCAATATCAAAATTTCTAACCTTTGCCCAAATACCTGATAAAATTCAGTATGAAAACACTGGTAGAGGAGGACGGTGGAAAGTGTTTGTTTAACAGTTGTTAGACAAGCACTCGATTAAAGCTTAACTTTCATTTAGTTTCTTTAACTAAAATTACACATATAACTAACTAAAACTGTGCTTAACTCAGAGCTACTCTCTATAATCTTTATGAAGTACTTTCTGCATAAAGTTGCCTTAAGTAGAGCCAAGTGTAATTACAAACTTGTTAATATACCCGACTTTGCTTGATATATATACATAAATAGACATAGACAGTATTATAACTGAATTGCCACTACAAGTGTTGTTTGTAGTTCAAGAGTGAGAAAGAGATAGGCAGACAGAGAGAGATGCATGCAACAGTGCACACAACTTACAATTTAGTTATATTAATTAGAATTTTTATCTATGAAAGTCAAATAGAATTCAAAGTGTGGAAAATATTTGATAAGTTTTCAATTAGAACTAACAAAGCATTAAAAAACTGTTTATATTTACCAACTAAAACAGCTTGCAACTGAATTATATATATATAATATATATATATATATATATATATAGATATATCTATAACATTCTGTTGTGACATTTTGCATTGTTCAAAGATGTTTTTACAACTGAGCAAATTTTGTCTTAAACAACACATCAAGCAATCTTTTTTCCAATGAATTATTATTATAAATATATATATGTATGTTTGTTTGTATGTGTGTGGCGCGTGTGTATGCACAAAGAATGAAATTATGTAAGTTAGTTTGTAGCTGCAACAACGGTGCAAAATGTGACACTTGTGCTAGGGCTTATTGATTTGCATGAGAAGCAAATTTACATTTGCATTTTGCACAGAAGACAGAAAGAGACAGAGATATAAAGCAAGAGACAGTTACTGAGAATTAGAGACAAGCTGTCGAAAAGTCAGTGATAGAGAGAGGGAGACAGAGAGAGAGAGAGAGAGTATGTACAAATATTTACTTTAAAGTACGTAAACTTAGCCAAAGACTGTATATGAGCATATCCTTACACACACACACACACACACACACACACATACATACATATTACACCTGAACTTTTGTGAAGTTTTGTTGCAGCCCAAAACTTGTGGTGCAAGAAATATGCCAAATACACATACACACACACACTTATATACACTGACACATAGCGTTACTAACTGAGAAGCCAATTTGAATTGTAAGCAAATGCCGGATATGGCAAAGTTCAAAACGGAAACGTTTGCTGCACTTTCAATGCCAAAAAGCCAAACAAAAATGGCGTTGCCAACTGACAGCAATAACTTTTTCTGGCCCAGGCTCAAAAGGTGTGCCAGTTCCCTAAGGGTCTATGGCAATTGCCTAACATAAACTCAACTTACCATCTATAACTGAAACCACAGAGACACGCACATAAAGACAAAAACACACACACATACACACATATACACATAGATAGAGAGTCAAGGCAAACGTTGAGAGACTTTTCAAATATAGTTAGCATAAGTAAGCTTAAAAACTTTAAACGCCTTCTACCTCAAACTCAATCAAATCTACACACACACACACACACAAACACACAGTATGAGCAAAAAAATAAAAGAGAAGAAAAAAATAACTAAATTTACATTTAAATTAAATTTATGACATTGGGCCAAAAGTTGTTGATTTTCCACACAAAGCGTGTGACACATGACGACACAATTGCAAAACTAACTTATAATTAGAAAAAAATTTCTCTGCTTTTTGTTTCATTATTATTTCAAATGAAATTGAAACACCTGACAAATACACAGACAAACACAACATTGTTTTGTCTATTTTGGTCTAGAAAAGTTCAACTTTTCCATTTTGATCAGGTACATTAGAGACGTTTGCAGCACTCAAAGCAAATTTAATGTGCGCTTTGCAACAGTTTGCAGGTGCCAAACGAATTACAGTGAGCTCTGCAAAGGAGTCAAACTGAATAATAACAAAAAAGGGAGAAAAAAAAAATGAGAAAGTGTTCCATGTGTGTGTCGTAAACCCGTTTACATATAGCACTTAACTGCAACCCATCGACAGACATAACATATGCAGCAGCTGCTTGACTGTGTGTGTATTAGTGTGTGCGTGTGTGTCTGCCACGTAATGCGTTTTACGTAACTATGTTACATTTTCCATTTTGATTGCAATATGCTAAGCATTTTATGACAACACACATACATACACATATACAGATGAGGATACACTTCAATGAATGCGTCAGTGTGTTGCGTGTCTACCGTTTAACACGTTGCATACAATTTTTATAGCATACACTCAGGCGGCAGCAGGAATTTGTCAGTAGAATGCAAGAAGCGACTTTAAGTCATTTAATAACATAAATTTGCCAACACAGCTAATAAAATATAATACACTGTCATCTACAACAAAGATGATGTTGCTGCAACTGCAACTGCTGCTGCTGCTGCTGCTGTAACTGCTGTTACTGCTGTTCCAATGACCGAATGGTATGCGGGGTAAGCAACAAAAAAGAAAGGCAAGCTAATAAAAACCAACTTTGCCGCTGCTGTTACTGCTGCTTCTGTTTCTGCTGCTGCTGCAACAGCAGACTTTGACTTCTCGCTTCCCTTTTTAGTGTCACACGAAAATAAAACTGAGAATAACGAGAGGCAGTTGAAAGCGACTGAAATGAGAGGGGTTGGTTGTCATTGAGGAAGTCTGTACCAGGTCCGGGCCACGCCCTCGTCGCCAAACGCCAACGCCCTCGCACAGTTGCACAATGAAATGTAGTTGAAAATTATGAAAATTATCTGCCACGCCATTTTTATGCCAGAAACTTTGCATCTAAATGTCCATAAAAGCGGAAGCGTCGCGCCGCGTCGCCAAATGCCAAAAGGAGAAAGTAGAGAGAGAGAGAGAGAGCAAAATAAAAGGAAATAGTAAACGAAGAAGAAGTATCAGGAGACGTGAAAAAAAGTACCAACGCGTCGCGGTATAAAAAATAAAATGGGAATAACTGCATCAGCATTGGAGCCACTGCCGGTGGCGGTGGCGGAGGTACAGCGACGATATTCGTGTGCTGCTATATATGGGTTCTACGTGTGGGCGTTTCAGCCGTATGGGCGTGCCAAAACCAATGGGCAGCCTGAAGCACTGACTGCCTTGCAGACGGCATGTCATCATTATAATAGAAATTAAGTGCAGTTCCAGTTCCAATGCTAACAGCAACAGCAACAGCAAAAGCAAAGGCACAAACACAAGTACCAGAACACAAGCATCAACATCAGCTAGTACTTTAGAACGTGGCTCCTTTCTGCAGCATTTGCTCTTGTAATGGGTAATAGAATTAAAATTACTTGGACGCATGCCACGCAGTACCGAGGCAATGACAACGGCGAAAGCCAAACAATAGCGTCGAATCATTAAAAACAAAGGGCCAAAGACAGAGCCAAGTTTGTCTTTAGTTTCTGGTCCATTGCTTTAAAGGCAATTGCCCAACGTTTTCTTTAATTTAAAGCAATGCGCAAATTATTGAAAACGAATTGAAATGTTTATAAGGATTCCACAGGATATATATACTGTAACAATATCCGATTAAATCATATATATAGATAATGCCTCTTTAATTACATTACAAGTCTCGTAAAAACCATTTAAGAGTCTGCAAAAAAAACGTGTATATGTGTACATATATATATATATTACATACCGTTTACAATTTGCTTGAATTAACTGACGCGCACAAAAGTATGCAGCACGTCACTTCAAACTGTTCCCACCATCGGTACACCAACTGCAGTGGGCTGAGCAGACATCATGAACACCGTATGTAAACGAATATCAGAGATTACCACAACAAAAATACATTGCAATATTGCAATTTTGCATTTATGTGAAACCATTTGACAGATGATTTTACACATTTCGCATTCCAATGCATATATATACATACATATATATATATATATATATTGCTGTCCCTTTTCACTTGCCAACAATTTGGTAGAAGTTCTATATGGGAATTTATTCAAATAAATTAAAAAAGGAAAACGAAAGTATAGTGTTTATACAGCATTTAAATGTAAAAAGGACCACAATACGTATGCAAAAAGTTGCCAACAAATTGCATTAAATTAAATTGAAAAATCTATTGAAGTAGACATGAAATACACTTCAAAGTTAAACTTAACATAACAACCAGTTAAAATATTCCTAGTCAAAGACTTAACTCAACGAACTGTAAGTGAAGTTGTATTCAAACATATTTTTGTCAACATGTTCGTCATAAAAAATTTCATTTAATCGTTTTTCAACTATGTATAAACCTTACGCACAGCATCATAATTGCATTAAGCTTTTCACGTTGTGAGTGCATTGCAATAAAGAGACCTCTGTAACCTCTGACCGCAGCAATGAAAGCTGGTTAGCCACTCACGCATATAACTTCAACGAGTACCTGGTGAGCTGGGGTGTAAGCCAATGCCGCCAACGCACTGCATGATAACCATAAAACATGGAAAACACTTGAATGCCCAAAATGTGAAAAAAACTACGAAAAATTGTATTTACGCACAGGAGAAAATTGAAATTTGAGGTGAACCGTTCGCTACCTTTTCCCAATGTTAGCGGGTTAAACGTTATGTGTATGTGTGTGTGAGTGTGTGTGTTGCACAAGAAGCACGTAAATGAAGAAGTCTGCACTTATATTTTGGTCGCAAATTTGCGTAAAGTGCGTGTAATTGAAAACATGTTTTGACCCACTTGCTGTCAGCTACAAAAAGTTGCATGGCAGGAATTTTGTCATATACAGATTTATATATATTCATATATATATGTATGTATATAGTATGACAATATTAGAGACGCCATTCATAGCATTGATAGCCAACAAAGCCGTCAGCATTTCAATTTGTCTTAATATCAAATCAAATTGCATGTCATAAGTACAATTTTTCGGTAACAAAACTGAAACGAAATGTAACTGCAGCCGCTGGGGTGACGTCAACACAAAGCACAAAATAGCAGTAGAAATACTACCAAAATAGTGGCAAAAAAAGGAGAAAGAAGAAAAATATCATCATCAAATCGTAAGGACAATAGAAAATCAGGAATTGAACGCCTGTCGCCGCAGCAGGACAATCAATTTTATGGCAAAATCGAAACGCAACTGAAACAAGCAATGCGATCCAATCGCGTTATGAGCATCAGCATCAAATAAACATAAAGCTATGGCCCGATTTGGGTTTATGGGTCACAGTAACATCAACTAGTTACGACTATACCTAACAGCATATTCCCTCCCTCTCTCTCTCTCACTCTTATTACGTATACATCTCTTTCTCTTTCGCTTTCGCTTTGTTTTCTATTTTGTCTGTTGTTATCCATTGATATACTACGTTTTTTTCTTTTTTTTTTGTCACTTTTTTTGCCGTGTTTCATCAAGTTTTTGGTTGACACGTGGCCGCCATTTTCAATTTATGACACACTATTTGGACATGAGTTTGTCTGAGTCACCCTGTTATCAGCAGTGTGACAATGTGTGGTAGGGGAGGGGGGAATGGCGCTGAGACGTGCATTTTGGTAAATAAATCAAATCAAATCAAATAAAATCAAATCGAATGAATTGTGATTTCTCTCTGAATGTATGTGTATGTGTATATCTGTGTGTGTGTGTGTGTCTGTACAGGAAATTGTCACTAAAAATAATAATACATAAATGTAATTTCCTGCAAGTGCTTTGAATTTCTTTGCAATGCAACAAAAACAACAACAACAACAAAAAAAAAATAGTATAAAGAAGATTTAAATTAGTTTCTGGAGCAAGGACAATAGTTTAGGTCATAATACATGGCCAGGATAATTACCAAAAGTGTCAATAAATCAATATAAATGACACTTAAGTAATTGTTAGATATTATAACGGATAATTCCCAATTGATTTGTATGGAAATTAAGTTATATAAAGCCTTTACAGCTGCACCAGGATAATATATAGTTCGTCCTTGCAACGCTGAAGTGCATTAAAAGTGAATTGGTAAAAAAGTAAACGAGTTTTTGGCAATCAAAATAACCTTTTTTTAAGTTAACTTTGGCGCCAACTTAATACGTTTCTCTTTTTATATCTTTGCTCCATTCGAATGCTATAACATATCCTTGTTTTTTTTTATACTTTATCCTTGTTAATATGTGCAGGAACTCTATTCATCATTTGAGTGTAAATTTTTGGTTGAAATAATCAAAAAGTCGCAATGAAACTGGTGTTTGCACTTTTTTACGAGCTGCCAACACAACATACACAGAAAGCACTCAAGTATAAGCATGTATAGATAGTACACACACACACACACATACATACATACACTTATACTTATACGTATTAGAGAACAAGCCATGAGAATGCACATTGGCAAACGGACAGCTGCACTGACACATGAGTTGAGCATTTATCAATAATTTTTTTACAGTTGTGTTTTGAAACTGAAATTATCCTTTAGCTTTATCCTCTTTAGATTGAGTAGTAGTAGCAGTAACAGTAATATGCCCTATATATATCTGTTATATAGTATAGTTGTCAATAGAGTCCGATTTATGCATTGGCAGACGAGCAAAAGCCGTTTGCATGCAAATCACTGAAAATGCTCAAATACTGTGCAAAACGAATTATCAAAGCGTCTCTATGTGTGTGGGCTATGAATGAGCACTAACATACACATCTATACACACACACACATACATACATATAAAGTTTGCAACACATATATAGGTATATATCCTAACTGGCAATCACAAACCGCCGACTCATTTTTAAACGCAATTGGTCACCACATGAAGCACAAGGAGCGCTAGGCAGGCAACAGACGTGACAGTTGGAGCAGAGCTGTGTACAGTTTGGCCAGTTAGGCAGCTGGTCAGCCAGGCAAGCAGCAAGCAGCAGGACTAGGCAGCAGAAGCAGACTGGCAAACGCTTCATGAATAAAGCATGAGCGTCAACACCAGTTAGCAAAAACAACAGTAGATAGAGTGAGATAGAGAGAGAGAGAGAGAGAGAGAGCTGCAATAGCAGAAGGAGCAGCATTATCCTGGCTCGTTGGTTGGCAACAAAAAGTGTGCCAGCTGCAGGCTGTATGCGCATCCTTGCATCACATTGAGCCTAAGCCTATACTATACCTATGACTGGTAAATGCAATGAGTCTAAGGACCAGGCACACAACTCAACTGACTGTCCCCCTCCCCCCCTTCACTCCTCTCTCTTTATACTCTTCACATACTGCTCGTACTCTGTTTGTGCTGGAAAGTACTTAGCATATTTTGCACTGATGGCGGTTTTTGGTACGTAATGACCAACAGCAACAGCAGCAGCAGCAGCAGAGGCAGGACACTGTTGCACACAACGCCACGTAACGTGCAACACTGAAAGTCTTAATTATTTTCTAGGTATTTGTGCATACATATTTGTGTGTGTGTGTATGTGTGTATATAAATGCTTGTAGTGTGCAAAGTTTTTAGCCACAAACTTAAAACATTTTCACTTTAAGCTGCTCATGTTGCAATGACACAAACACATGCGTATATCTCTGATGTTGCAGCTATCAAACAGTTGCACGCATGGCTGCAGCATTACTAAAATTATATATGTAACAAGTGTTATATATATATATATATATGGTATATCTTAATACTTATTGGATATGCTAGAGAGAAAGGATATACATTTTGAGTAAGCATAATAGAAGTTTGCTGCATTTGCAGCTTATCAGCTCAGCAGCACTGCAAGTGGCAAGTAGCTAGTAGCAACTGGCATGTGGCAAGTAGCTAGTGGCATGTGGCAAGTAGCTACTGGCAAGTGGCATGTGGCAAATGTAAACAGTATATAGAAAAGGGCAAGTAACAAATTTTTTGACTAAAAAGAAAACAGCTTATCCGTTACAAACATGCAGCAAGTGGCAGCATGATATGCATTTGACTTGAACATTTTATGAAATTTTTGAACACAAATTCAAATTAAATGGACAATCGACAGCAGCAATAGTTGTTGCTGTAGTAATAGCAGCAACAGCAACAGCAACAGCTGCAGCTGCAACGTCGTAATTGTTGTTGGTTTTCACAATTTGCAAAACAGTTTTAAGTGAAATGCCTCAACGCTCATACGCCGTGTGGGCGCATACTCCAAACAAGCAGCAAGTGAGGTTTAGAGAAAGAGAGAGAGAGAAAGAGAGAGAGGGGAAGAGTGAGAGAAAGAGGAAAATTGGTAGATGCAACAGCAAATACACAAATGCGGCCAATTTTCAAGTCTCGAGTGGCAGCTCCATTCAAGTCTCGTCTTAACTTGCCGCGTGTTGTATGTATTGTGCGTGTGTATATGTGTGCCTGTGTGTGTGTGTGCTAAAAAGTTGATCGTTAGCAGGAAATTTCTGCTTAAAACTTCTACACCAAAAACTTTGCACAGTCTTTTTATGCGCTGTTATAGTTTATCGTTAAAAAGTTCCACTTTCAGCGCGCTAAAAATAAACCCAAAAAAAATAGAAGTAAAAAAAAAAAATCTATACAAAACTTGTATTGGGATTTACGCAATAGCCTGATATTCCAGCATGTCCAAATGTCCTACGTCCTTCGTGCTTCGTTCTTCATCGTTCACCCACAGCTCTCCACCTCAGGCTTACATCCTTCAGGTGAGTAGCCAATATTTCGTACTTGTAGTTCGAGTTTTGAAATGCTGAAGATGACGTTGAGCCCTTTATTTTGTGTATTTTTTCACTCTCTCTTTCTATCTCGCTCTCAACTGTATTGCTATCTCACTTATTGTTGCTGTCTTGAAGTGTTAATAATGCACTTTAGTAAAGAGCTGAAAGTTATGCCACAAGCTGAATTAGACCAATATTCTTGGCCAGCAGCTGCACGCACCACAGTTTTACTTTTCATAAGCCTACTTACTATATATATAAATGTGTGTGTATATATATGTTGAGTATATATGTGTGTGTTTGTATATGTGTGGCATCGACCTGTATTCGACCTTGGTTGCTGTTGTCGTGCATTAATTTCAAATAGATTTAAGATTGAAGCACCGCCTAACTGGGCTCGTGTGCAATTTATAAGAACGTGCTTCATCTGCACACTCAAACACACACACCCCAATCCATACACACACACCCTAACACACACAGAAGAGATTCACATACGCATATCATTCATTCTAACGATTCCATTGCTGTCTAAGCTACCTTTCAACTAGTCTACGTCCATAAGCAGTATTCTAACTTTTCTCGATTTCCTACCCACCTACCTATGTTCCCACGTGCGCACCACACACACACACACACACATATATATATATACATTTACGCATACACACACACATACAGCTATGGTATTTATCTGTGCCAGGAAAACGTTTAATTAAGTCACTTGAATGCGCACCCAGTTGCTGTGGCATTTATTCTCAATGATGTTGCTAATGCTGATGACGTTGATGGCTACCTCGCACCACCACCAACAACAACAACAACAACAACAACAACAACAGAAACAGCAGCAGCACCTCAAGCAACAGCAGCATCAACAGCAGCAACACCACCAGAAGCTGCTGCTCTAGCCAGGAAGCGAACAAAGGACTGGGGCATCCCTATGATACAGATGAGGCAAACAACATTCCTGCTAACTCCAAGTGTTGTGTGTATTATGTGTGTATGTTGTGTGTGTGTGTGTGTGTGTGTCGCTCAGTGTGTCACCTGCGTTGATGTTGATGTTTTGTTTGCTTGTTCCGTGCCAGTTACCTGGTGACCTTATCAACCATGTAAAGTTCTCACATTTCTTTAGCTATTTCAAAGTGCGCATTGTGATTTTATTAGTGCTCATTATGTATGTGTATATCTGTGTATATATGTACATATGTGTGTGTGTGTGTGTGAAGCTGTCTATTCATTTAACTGAAGCATGAAATCGGGTTAGTGCTAAATATGAAGATGTCTTTGATAACTGTTGAAATAAGTCAGGAATGAGGCAGCATTGTGTGTGTGCGTGTGTGGCAAGACCAGGGGCAGAGGCAGATACAGATGAGTCAGCAGTTATTAGGGTTTAGATTTTCGTGTAATTAAAATGATGCTACAAGTATGTAACTTTACATATATAGTATGTACAGTACATCAACAGCAAATAGTAGGCATAAAATACAAAGGAAATTGCAAGTTAAATAGAAAGAGTTGAGCATAGGGAGGGGGCTAGGAGGAGGGTAAGAGAGCTTAAAGTGGCTTATGTGCTTATGTAGAGAGCAGCTTAAAGCATATAGAGTTACTGTTATTTTATGAGAATTAATTAAAGTTAACTGTAAAGACTTAATTCCTTAACTCTTTGGCAAAGAACTTTGGAAATTTTGCAACTTCTCTGCAGAGCGTTGCAGTTGCTTTTAAGTGCTGGAATATATATATGAAAACTAACTATATATATATAAATATAATATATATAATATAAATACAGATTATACAGTTTATATATATATATAATTTAGTACACATTTTGGAACTATTTTGCAGTTGAAAGCCACAAAAAGACAAGCAACCGCAGCAGCACATAAGTAAAATGCTTTTTGTGGTCAACAACTTCTATTGTTGCAGTTTGTGCTTCTTCTTCTAGTTGTTGTTGTTGTTATTAAGTTTATGTTTTTTATTGTTGTTGTTAAAGTCATTGTTGCTGCTAAGGTATAACATTATTTATGCCAGCAACGATAATACTCATGATTAATGCGAAAACTGCAATTTTGCTCTGTTTGTAATTAGTGCAGGCAAATGTTTAGATAACTATACAAAAGGTGTGTGTGAGTGTGTGTCTGTTTTTCTATCTCTTAATTTATATATATATAATATATATATATATTTGTAGATTTAAGGTTTATTTATTTTTTGCTATGCGCCATTTATTTACTGCGGCTGCTTAGATTCAACGAACACTCAAATATGCTTAAGCCAACAGTTCAAGGAGCTGAGAGAGTCAAACACACACAAACACACACACATATATACATGTACAAATACAAATACAAATACAAACACATTATGTTTAGATAGTGTTACATAATTAAACATCAACTGACATTTGAGTAAATACAAACAGCCTCAAATACCACTTGGACACTTGCTGCAGACTTCGACACTTCTACACCAAAAAAGGGGGTCAAAAATAGAGAGAGAGAACAAGAATGTAAGAGAGGAATAGATAGAAAATTGCAAAAGGAAAGCAAAGAACACACGTTACATATGTCAACAACTGTCAACTAGTTTTTGGCCATGTTTGTTATAGACAGGTTTTCAACTTAAAGCAAACACCAGCAGCAGCAACAGCAGCAGCAGCAGCAGCGTGCGGATTATAGCCATTCTGTTAATATGCACATTTTGGCCAAAAAGAACTGGCATACATTGGCAACGGAAATGCATTTTCAACTATTTTAGTTTTATTTGAAACTAATGAATGAATCGTTTGACCAATTGACCAATTGCCCAATTGACCAACTGTAGCATTGACCAATAATTAGTGACAGTTCAATTAAATTGCCATATTGATGCCATAAAACCACGAGAGTAATTGTTTTACGATAAAATTTTTGGTTAAAACAATTAGTTTCCCATTTGCACACTCATTATGCCAATTATCAATAGTAATTCTACCCCCCTTTCACTCTCTCTCTGTTTGTTCCTTTCATTCTCTCTCTCTTTGTCAGTTCCTGCTGTGCCTTAAAGTGTTTAATGAATTCACTTTGCCACCAACAACAACAACAACAACAAACAATTCGTGTATAAAAATAGCAACAGGGGTACAGGGAAGGGGGGTTTTAGGTGGTGTCTGTGTAGGCGTGGCAGTGCCAACAAGTCAATTTGTCAATTTTAAAACAAACTACAAGAAGCAAAGGGGAAAAATCAAGAGCTCCAACCCGCTGTGAGAGCTGTTGATAAAAAGAAATGAAAAACAGAACGAGAGAGAGTTAAAAAAGTAAATCAACAGAGGGTGAAAATCGTGAGGTTTATAAATACATATATATATATATATATATATATATACATACAGCATGTGGGTGTGTGTGTGTGTGGGTGTCTCACAATGTGTGCAAAATTCAACGTGCCAAAAGCCGCACACAAACAATCAGCCAGTCAACCAGCCAGCCAACCAACCAGTCAAGCAGTCACTCATTCATTCATTCATTCACTCAGTCAGTCAGTCAGTTAGTCATGCATTCTGTCTGCCAGTCAGTCTGCCACTCAGTCAGTTAGTCACTTAGTCAGTCAGTTAAAGAGAGAGATACACAGAGAGAGAGAGTCAACGACGTTCGGAGTTCGAGTGGCGCTTCCGCCGAAAACAAAATCAAAGTTAAGCACTCAATTTTCAATTAAGCTCACAAAATGCACACGAACGCAGCACATATACACATACACAGACACATACACATACAAATACTAAGGCACAAAGCTAAGGTCTAACATCCTATATCAGCCAACGTGCTGTGCTCTGTCGAAAGGGAAAAAAATAAAAAATAAAAGTGAAAATAAAATTGTTTGGTGTCAATGAAACACCCGCAACACCCGCTACAGCAGCAGCAGCAGTGGTAGCAGCAGCAGCAGCAGTAGCAGCAGCAGCAGCAGTGGCAACACCCGTAGCGCCCGCAACATCAGAAACCGGAATATCATCCGGCGAATGGCCCTTAGGCTTGCTCTATCAAAGCGGCGGGATATATCAGGTTTGTGATGTCATTAGAGAGCACTCAGTGCGTTGCGAAGAAGCATAAAGTAAACAGCAACAACACCAGCAACAAGAACAAAAACACCAGCAACAGCAACAGCTGCAGAAGTAGCAGTAACAATAATCCTTTGATTTCTCTTTAAAGTATTCCCTGAAGAGCTGGTTTCATATTAACTAAAGATACTCTCTCTCTCTCTCCCTCTATCTATGTCTCTATTTCTTGGCCAGTTTGATAGTCTACAGGCAATTGAAAATCAACTCAGAACTGAATAGAAATATATATATATAAACTGATAAGGGGTCTAGCTAGCACTAGCAACAACAACACCAACAACAACAACAACTAAATCGTTGCAAATTTTCGCATTTTCTTAAGTTTCCGGCAAAATAAATGTCATTGGCAGAACGTGCTAAGGATACTCATACTTCTAAAGGGCAACCAATGTGCTATATATGCCTAGGATGAGTCTGCCAGTATTTCCTTGAGGGCAAAAGCAAACACACACACACACACATATACCTATTCACATATACTAAGAGAGCCATACAACAGGCACACAGACAAAGGCGCAGCCTCAGCGTTTCGCAGTCATTGAAATGCTTAAGGCACTTTTGTATTAAATTCACTTTGCCTGTCACCTGCCAATGTACCACCTATTCCCACCTGCTCCCCTCGCACCCTCACCCCCTCCCCCTTGCCATGCTTAACACCTTTATACTAACAGCCCATTCTTTTACACTCAAATATCTATAGGATTCGTTAGGTTCGTGTCTCTCGTGTCCTCTTCTCTGCTCCTCCTGTCTGTTGTCTGTTGTCTGCTGTCTGTTGGCTGTTGGCTGCTGCTCCTGTCTAGCAGCGACCTGTCCAGGACAGAGTTAACTCTTGGCCTAGTGTTGTAGTCTGGGCTGGCACAACGAGTACTCATTCGATATTTTTTTTTGCCATTTTTATCCAGTTTCTCTGTGAAGTAGCTTCTTGATTTTGTTCGTTATGCTGCGGCTCGATGATGTTTCCGTTTGTATTTGTGTTACAGGCTTCATCTGCTGCCCCCTCGCCTTCTCTCCTCCCTCTCTCTCTTTCTCTCTGCTGCTGCTCCTTCTCTATCGCTGTGTGTGTGCTTGGCTTTTCAATTCGCAGTACTCAGCGCAGGAAGCGAAAATGGATAACTGGTTTGAAATGTTACCTATACATGTATGTGTGTGTGTGTCTGTGTGTATGACTGTGTATGTGTGTGTGTGTGGGTTAAGTGGCAGTCATGCCGTCGACTTAATTTGTTTGCTTTTCTAATTACGCACCTTTTCGTTAAGTTACGTTACGTTACGTTACGCCATAAGTATCTATATGTTTCTATGTATATCTATATGTATGTTTATGTATGTATGTGTGGATGTGTGGGTGTGTCTTTGGTTTTGATAGCAGCTGCCATTTGCTTATGCGATTAGGCTCAGAAGTTAAATGTTTAATGTTTAATCTGTGCTTCATGTTTGTCAGTTATCGTTAACCTGCCGCTGTTGCAGCTCGCAAAAAAAGCCTTAAATTGTTGCTTGGCAATAAGTAAATACGCCCACACACACACACACATACATAGAGTAACAGCAAAAAGTTGATCCAGCCTCCAAACAAACGCAATCAACATTATCATCAATGGTAACTGCGGCGTCAATAGTTCAGAGAGAAAGGACATGCAGGCAGACAGCCAAAGCAAGTAGAAAACGAAAAGGAAAAAAAAGGAATGCCAAGGAGCAGACACTAGATGCCTAAGATTATTCAAAATGGTTGGCAACGCTACCCCACAAACATACATATATATATATATATAAATATATTTAGACAGCAAGGAAAAGACATCGACAGCGACAGAGAGACAAAGAGACAGACAGACAGACAGACAGACAGACAGACATGGACAAGCACAGTTCCAGCTACTGTCTAGCATCAGGTTGCGTTGCGTCAATGGAGGCGTATACGCAATGTTAAATGGAGAAGCCGTTTGTGTTTACCGTTCAGGGCTTTCGTCTTAACAACTTGTGCAAAAATTCTAAGAAATTTAATTTATATTTTCTATTTATTTTTCTGAAAAATTTCACTTGTGGTTTAGATTCACCAAGGTGTAACACACACATACAACACACAAACACAGAAAGAAACACAAACAACTTATTTACACCAGATCTATATGCTCAGTGGCATGTGGTAAATAGCAAGTGGCAAGTAGTAAGTAGCAAGTAAAAAGTTGACAGGCGCAGCTATAAGACTTACCTCTTAAGTTGTACTTTTCATGCTACAAAACAATTTTAGGACCCCAAACCTTCGGGCTTCGGCAATAAGTAGCTATATTCAAGTATTGCAATTGCCTGTCTGTAACTTAATACGTATCCTTCAAATATATATATATATATAGCTGATATTTATATATATATATATATGTATTATATCAATGGCTGACTTCGGCGTTTAAGCTACTCTCGTATATTAATTGAAATCCTATCGTTTTGGGGCAGACATGAAGCGTAAACGTTTCACATAAATAGAGCCGTTTATAGCACAGTTAAATGTGTCTGTATGTGTGTGTGTGTGTGTGTGTGTGTAAAGCTTATGTGAAATTGCCAATGAAAAAACGCTCAAATAGAAAAAGAAAAGAGAGAAGCAAAATAATATCAATTTCAAATAAAAATCCACCTTTCAAGTAAACATAATTGCTTTTTTATGCTTACCTCAAGATTAATTCTTGTTTTTTATGGCAAATAGCAAAATGTAACACATAAATTTAATACACTGCACTGACAGATTTTTATACATCCAATATATATATATATATATAGATTTAAGAGCAAAAACAAAACAAAAACATTTCCATTTTAATCGCTTTAAAGTGCAAAAATCAGACATAAAAATAACACAGTGAAAATGTTCGCAGACTTTTTTTTTATCGGTCTAATGACTTGTCAAAAGTCATTCCATTTTCAATTTTCCATAAATATGCTCAAAATCAATGAAAATGTTGCTTTGTTCTTGAACTGCTTTGATATGATTTGCTGATTCTTATCGGTACTTTTTACAGACTTTTTTTATTTTGACTGCAAAAATGCTGTAAAAAAAGAAATTATAAAACTGGCAAAACTTTTAATGCTCAAGATTTGCTTTTGGCATGGCGACATAACTTTGCAAACAAACAGTTCCTTTTATGCGTTATTTACTGTACTTTGCATATATCAAGTGATAACTGTAGTCCTATATTTATATATATATATAAATGTTTATAGAAACTCTCATATATTTAATAGCCTTGGCATAGGTCAACCACTCGCCTGCAGGCAGTTTGCTTCAGATTTATTTCTGCTTAATGCGTGGCAGTTGCCTTGGGGCAGGCGGCAGCAGCTGCAGCAATTGGCATTGGTCATAATATAAATACACAGTTCAGCCAGTAGCAGACAGAGTAAGAGTGGAAAGTAGTGAAATTAGTGGAAGGCAATGGAAGTAGCAAAAAATCCAATTTTCAAAATATAAAAAAAAAATGACAACAAAATTTCAACACATTCAAATCGTGCGCTGACAGCCGCTTTATTCGTGTTTATTTCATTGTTGTAACTGCAATTTGCGGTGACAAGCTATATACAAATATAATCTATATACTATATATAAAATATATATATATATTTATATATGTATATGTATAGTTAGCTATTGTTAAAACTCAACACATTTGGCATGTGGAAATGCGCAATGCAGAAATTACGAATTGTAAATAAAATGTCAACGGCTTTGTCACGGTTTGTTCTAATATTGTTCATGCATGAAGAACGAAACAGATATATATATAAATATATATAAATATATTAGCAACGCAATATTAACATTTTGTTTCATTAGCTGAATTTTACTGCTATATAATAAATATATAATGATATTACCCAATCAATCTAGTATATACTGCTGAACACTTTTTGCGTGCTATAATTTAAGCTATTCGATGCACACTGACCCAGACTGATCTTAAGCAGCGAAGAGTCTCTAATTGAGTGAAATTTTAGAGGTAAAAGCACTCAAAACAACAAAGCGCTCAAAGCACTCAAATGAGCATTGAGCGAGTGCTGATTATGTCGTTGATGTTTGCTATGGCAGTTGGTGAGGGGGGCTAGTGGTAGTGTAGGGTGTAGTGCGTAATCAGCGCCGGCTACAAGTGACTACAAGATGACGTATCCGTTATAAAGACACACATATATACATACATGCATGCAAGCTATACTAATTTGTATCAGCAAATGCTCACTATCGCTCGCTCTCTCTCACACTCTCACACTCCCTTTCTCTTTTAATCGTTGCTGCTGTTGGCGCTGTTGTTCTGTGGCTTTGCCAATGCCGCCGTCAGTTGAACTTCATGCGTCGCTGATGACGAGCGGGCAGCGGCTGTGTAACGTTGAAAATAAGAAAGAAAAACGATAAATATATATATATATAAATATATATAAATTGCCGTGTTAATGATCTATATACAAACGCGAAGTACGTAAATTGAATAGTGAGCCAAAAATTTAAATGCAAAAATAATGCATTATTGAATCTAAAGCAAAACGAAAATCAAACACAAATCAATACAAATAAAATTCTAAATAAAATATTAAGTGTTAAAATAATATATATATATATATTTATATATATATGTGTGTGTATGTGTATTTAGGAAAATTGAATTGCTATTGTGCTTGTTGCGTGACAAAATCAACACTATAATTTAAATAGTATAATTAAATTCCCATAAAAAAAATGGCAAACAAACAAAGACAACAACGACAACAACAACAATTGTTACGCCAACTGTGGGAAAACATAAAAATCAGCATAAATTTTCCAACTTTAACAGCAAAAAATCACGTGGTGGAGGACGCGATCATTTCAAAGTGCACAACTCCATTAGAATTCCGTTATTATTGTTTCTCTTTTTTATCGTGTACTTCGTTTACTGATAACGAATTGAATACACTTGTGCTCTCAAGCACTCTCCGACTTATCCACTCTCCCACTCTCTTCCTACTTACGCTCACTGCCTTGTCTAAAGATGAGCCCATTACTTATGCTCGCGCGCTCTTTGCATATTATTTGTGGCGCTCTCTCGCTCGCTCGCTCGCACTCTTTTGCTGGTTTGACCGGCTTCACGTGCTTTGCAACGTCCGCCTAAAGCGCAGCTTCTGTTCAGATAAAACAACAACAATAACAACAACAACAACGACAGCAACACATTAACAGCCGCTGAACGGAGGCTGAGCAGCAACAAAAACCTGTTGATAAGGTCAATGTACAGGCATTTTATAGGAATTGCAATGCGATTCGTTGTTGTTGTTATTGTTGTTGTTGTTATTGTTGTTTCTATTTTGGCATTGTAAACATATAAACAAAAGAAAGGTTGTAAATTTATGTTAAACAAGTATATATATACATATATATTTACTTGATCAGCAGTAAATTAGATAAGAGCGTGTGTAGGAGTCGAACATATTGAATTAATATCCGCTTTATTAGGGCGAGGCAGAAATATTTAAAATCAATTTAATTGTAATATTATTTTTGGAAATATCTAAATTGATTTCATGTTCAAACTGTATTTATATATATATATATTAATATGTATGTATATAGAACTTGACTAAATATAGCTGCGATTTTAAAACAGAAAACATGAGGAGAAACACAAGAATGCCCCATACATCGTGTGCATAGCAATGCTTTGGCCCATAAATAAACTGTTATAAATGGAAATCACATCAAATCGAATTTGGTATTCAAATAATAATAGAAATCGAAACAGAATCAACTTGAATTGCCTAAAATCTGTATAGAAATATACTCACTTTGCCCTTCTTTCTATCTCACTCTCCCTCCCCATCTCTCTGTCTTTCTGCTGTCAACAATAATAAATTCATTTGAAATCAGTTTCCATGATTCCCATACAAAAGCCGCTTCCCCACGTATTGCACGTACACTTTTATCAATACTTGGTCTCATAAAGTAATTTCTGCATCTATAAAAAGTCTATATATATATTACACATATATATATGTATATGTATATGTGTTTATATATATACTGACAGCTCATTAGAGCAAACGACAGCAATTATTTGCCGCAGACTGTGTTCCCTCAGTCGGAAACACCAAAAAAAAAACTTGAAGATAAGCAAAATGTTTCTGTTATTATTGTTGCTTGTGTTTCGTATAACAGTTATATTATCAGTGTTGCTTTTTGCCTTTTTTTGTTTGTTTGTATTATACAATCTTTAGTTATTTGATCTTTAACGCAAAATATCTTTTTATCACACCCACAAACACACACACGAACACACAATATTTATAGAATCTGTCGCAAAGTCTTCAAAACATGTCAAATGTTTACGATTCAAGTGCTAATTGTTGTTTATATATCATAGCTAAATTGCGAACTAAATCAATTGTAAAGGGTGTGAAGTGCGTCTGTGTGTGTTTGGGTGTGTGTTTGTCACACAACTATGTCAAGCTAATCATAGCTATAGACGCTACCGCAGAGACAATTTCATGGGGAAATGTGTGTCGCTTATCGCAAGTTGAAAGTCCCCAAGGCAACCACACGATAAATACGTAAACCAAACGAAAATAGATAACAGCCAAGAAACCTACAAAACAAAGTATAAAGTGAGTGCGAGGAGAGTGTATAGAACACTAAGTAATACCCTAGAATTTATGGTTAAATCAATGAATCATTCCACAGATTTCAATCAACTTAAGTTCAATTTATTTTTGTTACATAATTTGTTAATACAATAAGTGCCCGACCTGACATATGGAGGGTTGTATTGAACATAAATCGATATTTTTTATCGATTGCCAGTTGCTTTTTATTACATATTTTGTCTTAGACTGTTTATACCCTCTCTTTCATACTTTCTAAGTACAGGGTATAGCCGTAAACAGTAGGGGTAATAACACATGCACTGGCATAACTATTATTGTTAATGACAAGGCAAAGCAATTTGAAAGTTGTTGTAACTGACGAATGGCAACAGGTGCAGTTAGACAGACCTAAACAGAAATAGAATATATATATATATTTAGATATATTTGTATATATATAATTTATAAATAGAGTCATTAAAGTCAAATTAAGTAGAGAGAAAATAAACAAAATAGAAGAATGAAAGAAAATAATGCCACAAAGGGCTTACAAGTCTTTTCAGTGAAATTTTGTCTGCTTCAAAGACAAAAACATTTCAATGAAATCAAAGTAGCATTTTGTGCACAGTATTAAAGGTTGTGATATAATAAGAATATAATAATGGGGAGGTTACTCTCTATAGAAATCATTTCCTTTACTTCCACCGTTCTAAAATGGAACAAGAGTTAAGCGCTGAGCAGCTAAGTTGATAGAAGAGCAAACAAAGGCACAATCAGTCTAAAGACTGTTAAATATTGTTGTTCAGTTATACCTATAGCTTATCTAAAGTCTGATATACCCTTTATGAGGTATTTATGGCTTTTGTGTATAAAAAAAATACCAAAAATCAAATTCATTAGCACAGAAATAAAAGCAAGCACTAAAAAACTAAGCAGGCCTGAAGCAAACTCACATCTGTCATATATAGTATAAAATTCGATAAGTAGAGGAACTGTACAGAATCTCAGTCAGTTTTGTAGTTCCCTTCGTACTTTTCATAGGAAAAAAAATAAAATAAAAAATTCTAGGAAAAATTTTCGGTTGCCACAAAATTGTATAAATAAAGTTTTTGTCGTTGTTGTTGTTCGTGTTCGTGTTGGTGTTCGTGTTGTGCGGAGGAGACAGAAAGGACGAAGAACTCTAGCTGAATAAAGGATAATGCTGTTAATGATTGCCTTGATGATGATGATGACGATGTTGCAAATGAATCATGACAGTGCAGCCGCACATTAATTATGATTAATGCAATGTAGATAAACGTCATAAGTGCCACACAACCAAAGCTCAAATCAACTTTATACATATATATATAGCCACACTTACACATACGCGCGCATAGATATATAAATACACACAAAGAACCCAAAACATTTACAGTTACAAGTTTACAATACAATATTCAATACATATTATAGATTATTATTAGTTAGCGAGAGTGAGAGCGATTTTTTTAGAGAGAGAGAGACCATCAAATAAAACAAAAAAATAAAAAGAAGAAACGAAAAAAAGGAAGTAACAAAAAAAAAAACAGAAGAAAAAGCCGTGATACAATGTCAAAATACCAAAAACTTGACAACGCTTTGGCGCCCACAATGCATGATGATGATTACGATGAGAGCTTTTCACTTTATTCGGTTAATAATCAGCAACATCATCACGACCATCATTATCATGAACAGCATCAACATCAGCAGCAGCAGCAGCAGCAACAGCAGCAGCAGCAGCAGTTAGAGCTAGAGCAACAAGACCATAACCATATAAGACTGAATATTGTGGGTGAAAATCGCAGCACTCGCATGTCAAATGGTAATCCCAAATATCACTACACAGCCAGCAACAATGCCCGCAACAACAACAACTATAATAATAACAACAACAACAGCATACATATAGAAACAACAAATGGAACGTTGGATATAGAGGAACACACATGGGAGGTGCCGTTGTTAAGGAACAGCAGCAGCAGCAATAGCTGCAATAATTTGGTAAGTTTTTTAATAGATCATTTACAATGTGTGTATATATATATATACTTACTATATATAGCATATATATATATATCATACTGGTACAACTTTAATTGTTCAATTAAGGCACAGCTCAGCCCGTCGCTGTCTGCTGTTGCCTTGCGCTCTGTTGTATGCTATGAAATTTTCACAGCGGCAGCCATTTATATGCAAACACACACAGAAACACACACACACACATAGACAGTCATATTTATAAGGCAATTATTATGTTACTTGCAGCACTTGGAATATGAAGCTAGAGCTGGAGCTGGAACTGGAGCTGAATCTGGGGCTGATGCTCATGCCACTGCTGGTGGCAGCGATGGTTTCGGTTGTCGCAGCCTGCAGCAGGGTTTCGGTGCAAACCTTAAAAGCAAATCGACGCAGGAGGCAAAATTTAAAATTCTGCTCGCAATTTCACTCTGTTGCATATTTATGGTAAGTACACAAACATACCACACACACACACACACACACACACACACACACACACACACACACACACACACACACACACACACACACACACATATAGATATCGATGCATGGGTGTGTGTAATGTGCATGCTTGATTTAATTATGATAAATTTGCAACAAGATGAGTAAAATATTCGCGTTACCACAGATCATTGAATTCCTTGGCGGTTATATGGCCGGAAGCCTTGCCATTATGGCAGATGCCGCACATTTAGCATCTGATTGCATTAGTTTCGTCATTGGGCTGGTTGCAATTTGGTTGGGCGGTCGACCGCCGGACAAACGCATGTCCTTTGGTTACAAACGCTTCGGTAAGTACCCAATTATGGCCGACACTATGCTAATGACTCTACATGCAAGTTGACACAGACACAGACACACACACAGACACAGACATACACTTACACACCCACAATGTACACACACTATATATACATATACAGTGTATATAGAAAGTTCATTCACGCAACGTAATTGCATTTATTCGAAGCACACACACACTTAGACGCTGCCAACGAGTGTTTCTGAGTTATCATTGAGTCCATTATTAGGCCATGTCCTGCGCATTTTACTGCACCCTACAGCTATCTATCTCACGCACATACACACACACAAAACAGATGCACACAAGCACACTTGGATGAGTCATTTACCTTGCCATTAGATTCAACTTTGTTTGCTTTGCTATTGTTGCAGAGGTCCTTGGTGCCTTGGCCTCTATACTAGGCATTTGGTTACTAACTGCAATGCTGGTTGTAGTTGCCATACAACGCATCTTTTCAAAGGACTTTCAACTGGACGCCAATGGCATGATGTATATATCAGCCATAGGCATTGTCATTAATATCATGTAAGTAAAGCCAAACTAAAGCATTCTAACTATCAAAGAGTTAACAGCGCTCTATATACCCACTTTGTTAAAGTTTCTTTATTGAGAATTATTGCAGCATTCTTTTTAGAATGATATATTATTAATATACCAATATACGCTCCCTATAATAACAGTTTAGTGTCTTGGTTGTACAAGTAAGTCCTCTATCTACAGTTATAAGCTCTCTATATAGACTTTAACTAAAAACAAACATCATTCTTAGCCCCTTTTGCCTCTTTTTTTAAGAGAATTATTAAAGATATATAATTGATATGCCGTTATGAAAAGAATCAGAAGTAGCTGATGAGCGATTGCCATTGTCTAAATAAGCTATAACTTTGGCAATTCTGTACCGATTGTAACTTTTTATACCTTGCAGGAATCGTAAGGATCAGTACTAACGTTTAGCATCAAAAAACAATAAAAATTAGCAAGGGGTAACACTGCAAAAATTTGCAAAAATGAGCAACGACTCAGATTTGAAAAAAATCAATTGCATTCGACAGGACGAAGTCCCAAGACTCCAAAAAGTTATATTTTAGAGAAATCGGTGCATATTTGCCAGAGTTATAACCGGGCAAAGTTGAGCTGTAGGTGGGCAAAAGGGTTCCTTGTAGTCAGGTACATACGAGTGCAGTTTTCTCACTTGTTAAGTACTTGATACTTAGTAGTTGATACTTAGTACTAGATAGTTGATAGTTATATAGTTATATGCTAACATTATTTTTTAATATATAATTAAAACTAATTATCTAAAATGCTTTTATTATTTTCTACTTGTGTCACGCAGCATGATGTTCGTTTTGCACGGCTCCTGGTTCATGGAGCACAATGGCCATGGACACAGTCACAGTCATGGACATGGACATGGACACAGTCATAGTCATGGTCATGGATATGGGCATGGTCATAGCCACGCCCACACAGCTATGGGTAGCAGTGCTAGCGATGAAGGCCATAATGTTGTTATAACAAATGACTTAAAGCCAATTCAACAAAACAGGTAGGTGGATAAAGGACTTTGGCTTTTATGTTACACACACGCAAACACATACATATACATATGTATATATATATATATATATATATATATATATATATATATATACAAGGTTATGTATGTGTATATTGATTTGAATGGCCTGTTGCAATTTTATGGCCTGCGGTTAAAGCACTCATGAATTTGCAGTAAACATGAGCAAAAAGAAAAAAACACAGCAACAACAACAGCAACAAGAGGGCACAGCTGCTGCGCTGCTTTGACTGCAGGCAATTGTTTGTTTGATGACATGTAATTGGAATTTAATTTAGTTGCATATACTACTATATGTTGCGTATAACACTAGAAGCAATAGACAAATTAGTTATGCTTGATTTGTTGTTATATATTAATTTGTGTCCTGTTGCGTGCATATATATATGTGTGTGTGTGTGTGTGTGTGTGTGTTGGCCTATAGTTAATATTGGTTTATATAATGTTTACCTTAGGTCTATAGCATTTCCACTTGCATTCTATTCCCCAAACAGTGCAACCTCAAAGAGTCATATGGAGCATAACCTCAATCTACGCGCTGCCATGATCCATGTCATTGGGGATCTGGTGCAAAGCATTGGAGTATTTCTGGCTGCTGTCTTAATCAAATTCTATGTGAGTCTAGACAACTCAATTAATAGCAATCATTTTTTAAATTGTAATTCAATTTATCTGACCTTTACTTATATGATGTATATATATATCTATATATAGCCTGGTGCCAAGTATGCGGATCCATTGTGTACGCTGCTCTTCTCCATAATTGTGATTATGACAACGGTGCAATTGTTCCGAGAATCAATTTCCATTCTGCTGGATGCTGTGCCACGCAACGTTTGTCTTGTGGCGCTACAACGTGAATTGTCCAGCATTGATGGTGTCAAGTAAGTCAATGAACCACACACACACACACACACACATACAAACACACATATATATATATATATATATACTATTGTATTACATCACAGATCTGTGCATCATCTGAATGTCTGGCAGCATACAAGCGAACACAATGTGCTTATGGCTCATCTCGTTGTGGGTAAGTGAAATGCATAATTACATTTTCATTAATTATGGCTAATTATGATTTTGTTTTCAATTACTTTTTGTATAGATGAGCTTAGGGAAACGAATGCAGTGCTGCAGGAGGCAACACAATTGGTTTGCAGCAGCAGCTACAACATCAAACATGCAACGATACAAATCGAACGTTTGACTGAGTAATTTTCAATTATATAAAAATTACTTAATTAGCTTTTATATAACCTGCCATACCGCATACCCCCTCTAGATATAAGCGAAAGCAACAAATATGCTGAAAGACCAAAGTTTCTATATGTATGTGTGTGTATATCTGACAAAAATATGTTTGTAAATTCTTGTATATTATTCAGTTTATATATAGTATATAAATTTTAAAAGTAGTAAAGAACTGTATTTTTTTTATTATAGCCCCATTAAGATATGAGAAATAATATTAACAATTGTAATAACTTTTATCGATTTGTGGCACCCAATGCCCAATTACCTCATGTATAAAAAAAAATGAAAAGCAATAATATTTTTGACTGGCAAATAAAATTAGCGAGTGAGTTTTATATATAAGTTTGGTTTATATATGTATATAGCAATAATATTTTTTGATAAAAAACGAAATGAATTTGTGCCTGTGGTATGCGGGCCAAAACGAAATGTATACAAACGTAATTACTTATGACGAGGCCAAAGCCTCAAACTCAGCATAAAATTCATAATAATAATTACAATTTCAATTAGCTAAAGACAAATGTAAACATTTTTAGTTGTAAAAAAAAATTATATAGCAAACTCAAATATATATATATATATATGTGTGTGTGTGTATGTGTAGATTGTGGTATAAGTCATATGACTGTGTGTAATTAATTAGAATTTGCAACATCAGCGAGAGCAGCAAGAGAGAAAGCCAGAGATAAAGTGAGAATCTGTTGAGTGCTTGAATAAGCAAACTGCCACAACTGTTGGCTGTTAGCTGTTCGCTGTTAGCCATGTTCAAAAAGCGCCAGAAAAGTAAAAAAAAACTGTAATTGATGTCTTTATCTTTGGCTCTCATTTTAATTAGCTACTCAATTTGAGTTTTACCTGACTACAGCAGGTGCAGCCTTAATTAGTTGATAAGCATAAACAAAAAATAAAATTCTAATATTCATTTATAAATTAATTAAATAATTGCAAAATGTAAATTTTTACATCAAAGCTGCAACCCGAGGCGTTTACTTAATATGCATTGCTTATTATATAAATAATAAATAAAATGAATTTAGTGCTGTTTATACACTATATTAATAATATTATTATTATTTAGATATGTTTATCCAAAAGTTTGCTTAATTAATATTTATTTATGTATTGCCATTTAGTGTGGCACAACACGCATTTCGCTGCAGTCTCTACTGATGCAGTACATTATTATTATTATTTTTGTGTTGCTAATTGTTGTTTTAATAATTCATATACATGTACACACACACACAAACATATATATACATATATACATATAGAGAAATGAACAACATTTGTCGCACAAGTTGAACGCATAATTCATATATTGAACAAACACACAAATCCGATTAGAATATCGCATCTCAACACATTCGGACACTCACACACCAAAATGGATTTCAATGAACCGGAAATGAGCAAATCAAGCATGGCATATACACACACACGCACACATACATATATATATATATATAAACATACATACATATTAAGAGCAACTAACCAGCTAATATCGCTGTATAATGTTAACACATGAATGAAGTCAAGTCTAAGGCAGCATCTTAATCAACAAAAAACACACTCAAACATACACACACACAGACACACTCATGTATACAAACAAACACACACATACACACATATGTATATTTATATGTATTTAGTTGAATGATGCCTGTGCATTTATCAGCTCTTAAGCCGCGTCAACTTGAACAAACTTCTCGATCCTTGAGCCTCTTTATATCCTTCCTTCCTTCCGTCTGTCCTTCCTGCCTTTCTTTCCCTTGAGGCCACATATACACACCCACACGTACACACACACACACACACACACATACACATACAGTTCAATACGCTCGGACACGATTAAGTTATTTATAATTTATGAAGCAAGAGCAAAAAAAAAACAACATATAAGAGTCAAAACGAAATGGAAATTTCCATTTCACTGCCAAGGAAATTGCGTTAAAATGATGAAGCTGTAAGCTCTCTATGTGTGCCTGTGTGTGACTTTGGTGTGTGTGTGTGAGCATTGTGTACTGAGCTGTGCAGCAGGCACAAAAAGAGTCTATCCACTCACACACATACATATACACTGATATGCATATACTTACATATCAGCCGCCTTATCCCACAAGTTAAATTACAACCAACCAACTGACTGCGTGTCTGCTCATAAAGGTTAATAAATCAAGCAGATCGACTGCTCCCCCATTTTACAATACTTTACTGTTTACTCCTTTTGCTCCTTTAGTTCATTTTCCCATTCCTGTGCTCACTATCATCATTAAATATGCAAAATGTATCGAACGCGCCGGTCTCAACTAATTTTATTGTTGACCCAATTGCCAACTACAGAAGCTCTCTTTCAAAAACTAATTAATAACAAAGCAAAAGGATGCAGCACGTCGACTACGAGATATCCTTTACCCAAGTCTCCGGTAAACAATCAAAACTTACGCTGTACATGTCAATAAATTTATTTAAGTACTAAAATAAGCTGCAATTATATTCTATCTATTTATGTATAAATGTCCTTAGTCCTCGCTTAACATGTCCTTGCAAAATCTGAAAGGATTTAATTAAATTTGTGCTAATGTACGCATTGAGACATATTTTACATAGCTATAGCTCGACTATTATGTAAAAGGATAAGAATATGAGTATAAGGATATATTTATAATTTTATTGTAATTGTTAATGTAGAAATGTCCTTAGTCCTCGCGCAACCTGTCCTTGTTAAATCTGCAAGGATTTGACTAAATCAGCGCTAATATACGCGTTGGGACATACTTTACAAAGCTATATCTCGGTCATTTCTTAAAGGATATGGAAAGGATACCACTTTTTATGCTAAGGATGAACAGGACTTTCGATCTGCATTCAAGGATTTCCAGGATCTGCCAAAAAAAAATTTCGAAAATTTTGTTAAGGGGGTAGCATGGAAAAATGGCCAAAAATCACAAAATTGGCCATAACTCGGCTATTTTAAGGACTTTTTCGATGTCCTTTGGCATACAGTTAGGTCTTATCGTAAAATTCAGGTTGTTACTTTTTAAAGGACGAAAATCCTTAAAACACCGGAGTTATAAGGATATTTTAGTTTAAAAAGAAAACCGCTATATCTCAGCCAAATCCTTGCGTATCCTGGCGAGTTATATTTCAAACGCTTTCTATTAATAGCCTCTACCAACTGGCCAAAGGACATCAAAATCGTCCTAGTAGTTTTCGAGTTATTCGCATTTTTCTGTTTTAAAACCAATTTTTCTCCGCCTCACACTGAATTTTGACAAGTCGATGGTAACTAGATAAGCCCATAATCCTTGAATGCCAAACGATAGCGGTGTTTGTAAGGATTCAAACGCGCCATGTCCTGCAAAAATCCGCAAGGATATGACGGAGTTATAGCCTTTTTAAAAGTACACTAGCCCCTAAAAGTAGGCAACACATTTTTCTCTAAATTCGTCGATCGCTGGTCAAATTTCAAAACTAGGCAAAATACCAGGCGAACAGAATCAGCAGAAAGTGGCTGAACGAAATGCAACTTAACGAAACTGAATTGAACGAAACATTTGAAATTTAAATTTTGCCCGCTAAACGTTAAAATAGCGCAAAAATTAAATAAGCAATAACTCGGCCATTTGTTGACCGATTTGGATGAAATTTTGCATGTAGGTAGCCAGGAGTCTTGCCCATTGGTATATCCTTTCCAAAGGATGAAGGTCCTTGGAAGGAAATTTTTTTTCAAAAATTAAAAATTGAAATTAGCGATAACTCGGCCATTTGTGGCCCGATTTCGATAAAAAGGACAAAAGTCCTTGCAAGGACCTTTTTTTTTAAAAATCAAAAATGCTTTTAATTAGTTAGTAAATGTTTATTTATTTCACTTATTGACTAGATTTAACAATATATTGTAGGATTCTAGGTGCTAACTTCTGAATATTAAAAGCTATATATGCCCCATATTACTTAGTTTTAATGGGTTAAGAGTCTAAACCGGAACAAAAAATATATAAAAGTATTTGAAGTGCGCTTGAAGAACAGCGAAAAGAATGGACTGGGAAAGGGAGAATGAACCACGTGCCATGCACTCGAAGTGCAGCCAAGCACTAGCCCATTTTTCAAGTAGGCGTGGCACACTTCAAATGCGCAAATGTAAAATTAATGGCATACTTGACTTGATGCTTTTCTAATTAGAAATGCATATAACAAAAATCGTACCATACATACCAAAGCAAGCAGCAGAAATAGCAATAGCAATGGCAGTGGCAGTTGCAGCAACAGCAGCAGCAGGAGTTCAGCTCTAAAAAGCGCTTATAAATGAAAACTCGAGGACTCGGATTGCACTTAACACTTTGGAAGCTTTGGCACGCTGGCACACAGAGACACAGTGCAGAGAAGCAGCCCAAAGTAATTGAAGTGCCATTGCACGTGCGCTCCAGCAGCAGCCACTCGCTACGTTCAACGTCCGTCTCCTGTTTGCTACTCAACCAGCTCCTGCCCCATAAAAATAAAGTAGTAAGAATTATAATTTACATTCACAATCATATTTTTTTCGCTTAATATTTAATATTTAACAAGATTTACAAATGTGTTATTCATTAGCCTTAGCAGAGGTTTTGTTTTTGTAATAAATAATTTTTGTTTTCAATTAGGATCAGAAATATTGTTGACATTTAACTTTAACTTAAGGCCTAAAGATTGTCAGGCAAGTAATGAGAGTTATTTGCACAAATCAATAGCAAATCCGACATGATTTGCCTGACAATCCAATAACTATTACTGTAATACCTATGAATCTGATATATACACACTTTTATAGCAATACAAAAGTTACAATATCCTCTTTTATATATATATGTTAAGTTAAAATACAAAAAGAAAACAAAACAAAACTATGTGTAAGAGTTAATTTAACCTGAGTTAACTGTGTCTTATATATGTATATATATATATATATATATATATATGTATATATGGTGTGTGAGTTTGGTTAACTTGCACCAAAGGATACCCTATAGTTGCCTATGTTATACTTAAATCTTAACTATCTTAAAATAGTGACATATAAAAAAATATCAGTTCAGCAGCTTTAACATTTACTTTCACAATGAACACACACACAATTAATTCATACGGCGGAAATTGTCATATCTCTTCGGTGTATTCAGGTTCGGATGTCCATAGATAAAGGACTCGTCTTCTGTTGGCGAGAACTGTATGCGTTGCGCTTGAGAGCGATTTAATGAGTCTATAAAAATGCATAAAGTAGATAATATAAATTAAAAACAAATAAAAAAAATAATAAACTATAACTATAAGTACTATTAAGTATTATTTACCATTAAGGGATTGATTGGGCGTTCTTCTAAAGCTGGGCGAGGCGCCTTCTGAAGTGCGTGAATTGTTGTGCAGGAACACTGTAAGAAGAAAAGGATACGATTAAAGCAGTTCATAAGGATTAAAGCCTTGTTAAAAAAGAGTTAATAAAATACATTTATTACTGCTGCTATAAAAATAACTGTGTTCTTTTATATCTAACTTGTAAAGCAAAAGTCAACATGTACCACATCAAAGCAGCAGCAACAGCGGCAGCTGCAGCTAACATTTTATATATTTTTCCTTTCGGGTCAGAGTTGAGAAATATGTAATTAATTTTAACTCTGTAGCACTGTAGCTCATTATGTTTTGACCCTAAAGATATGTTTAGCTTTAAACGTTTAACAAGGTAAAAAATAATTTAATATATATATATATATATATAATTTTCTGCCTGCCACACAGAATCTGCCTGTGAATCTGGAGGATGGGTGTGAGTGTGGGTTGGGTTACGCCTACTTAAACAGGAGGTAAATAGTAAGTAATTAGCAAAGCGCTCGTAAGACATGAAAAATGAGTTGGTAATAACAAAAACAGGTAACAATTTTTTATGCAACTTTTTGTGGCAACACACAACAAATAATTTTGCTATTAAAATTAGTGTAAAAATTACGTGCGGATAGGCAAAAAAAAACAATACACAGTAGGGACAGAAATGGTTGTGTGTGTGTGTGGGACATAGCTGACCTCGCAATTTGCTCATTAGGTGGCAAAGACTGGGGAGGGGGAGGAGGAAAGTTGTTCGGGCAAGGAAAGAACGCAAATCTTAAGTAATTATACTAATTTTGTAATTAAGGTAATTTGAGTGTTGGCAAGTTGTGGCGCATTGCTGATAAAATGCTAAACACAGCCAGGAGACGTGCGTCTTATCGCAAAGGACACAAAATTCAAACTGAAAACTTAAAAAGTTCTTTCACTTATTGCTGGAAAATTTAAGTAATAGTTGAAGTACACTTAAAGGATATATATATATACATATTTATATGTATATATGTATGGGTTGGTTATTTATGATTTCTTTATGCATTTTATTGGCTCGTTTGAATGAACGGCGACACTTGGGAGACGCCTCCTTCTAATCGTAGCATGCAGCAACAGCAACAGCAGCAGCAGTCAATCTGCTGTCCTTGGCTAATGCTCCTTTTTGTATGCTACGCTTACGGAATGTCCTGGCTGGCAGCATTATGTGTATCAGCTAAGGCTTTCATTGCATTTCAAAAGGAAATTGATTTGCTTTGGCATTGAACATTCATTGAAGTTGTTATTTATGATGCTTGATTACCATACAGAGATTAGGCCAATAGGTCAGCCACTAGACTGAACTTATATATTATATATACATATTCGATATAAATATATGGTAAAAGTCGACCGCAGGATACAGCAAACAGCAGCAGCAGCAAAAAAAAAAAACAGCAAGTTAAATAAAAGCAGCACAAAAAAAAATAATGCTGAAAAATCAAAGTTTAAGTCATAAATAAGAAATTTTTTGAGCTCTGCTGCTGCTGCTGCTGCTCCTTCAGCTGATGCTGCTGCTGCTGATGATGATGATGATAGTGGAAAGAAGACTGCGGCCTGTTATCGCTCGGCAAAAGTTTTTTGGTATTCATGCACGAAATGACTAAAAACTTAAAACTAATAGAGAGAAGTGTAGCAAAAGTTGTGCGTAGCCTCAGGGATATTCTGCTGCTGCTGCTGGTAGTTGCTGCTGTTGCTGCTGCTGCTGCTGCTGCTGCTGCTGCTGCTAGTTGCTGCTGCTGTTGCTGCTGTGCACTCAAAATTATTAATTAAACTTACTCTCAGAGTTGACTTGCGTGACGCTCTGCGTCTGGAAGAAGGATATGTACACTGCAAAGATAGATAAAAAAGAAAGTAAGAGAAAGAATGAAATAAAAATACTGCAGGCGATATATTCCTATATACATATATAATGTGTAAGTGTGTGTGTGTGTGTGGCACATGCATGGCATGGAAGGTCGAAGGAGTTGGCTGCAATTAATCAAGTTGCAGTACGTTTCGCTATGGTTGTTGTTGTTGCAGTTGTTTCTATTGTTGCTTATGTTTCCCTTTCCGCTTTTATTTTATTCTTATTCTTTTTTTTTGTGCTTGTGTCTACGCAGGATGTCAGCAGGGTCAACAGTATTGGGTATGCTATTGGAGGGTTGGATGGGGGTTAGAGGCATGCAGCACGTAGCAGCAGCAACAACCCAGAGGAGCAGCAAGCATACAACGAATACGGTAAACTTCTTATCAGTTTGTGGTTGGCATGCGAACAAGGTAAACCCTGTTTAAGTTTTAGTTGGATACAGTTTGAGATCCTACTCATCTACTACTTCTTCTTCTTGTGATACTTATTGTTGTTCTTCTACTTCTACTACTACTACTACATCTTCTTTTTTTGTGTTCTGTGTTCTATTCGTTTTTTGTTTCTTTTGCTTTTTATTGGGTGTAAAGTGTTTTCGAACCGATAACACTTCTGCTCTGGCCGAGCACAGAACGAATAGACAAGAGAACATTGAAAAATGGCAAACACAGGCGACGTTCGCTGGCACTCATAAAGAAAAAGAAACAGAAAAAAACAGTGAAAACTTTCTCTACAAAACAACTACTATTGCTTGAAGGACAACTGGAAAGAACAAGAGATAGTGTACGAGTGTGTGTGTAAAGGGATTGAAGTTGGTTTAGCTTTGGGTTTAGTTTACCTAAAGGATGCGCGCGAGGAGCTTGTGTTAAAATGCAAGAAAATGGCAAAGTTTAACGAAGCGTTGTCCTAAAACGCAGGTCGCATGAAGCGTCACTAAAAAGGTCTGCGTCAAAGGATAACGCCAAGGATGCTGCCAGCCAGACTCCTACTGGCTGCATGGCATGGAGCGTGCTCTGGGCACAGGTAGAAAAAAAGAAAGAAAAAGAAACAAGCGCCAGAGCTCACAGCTCGCACCTCTCGCGTTTGGGTTGATTAAAAATTCATGGAATTTGCGATTAACTGCAAACATAACAACAACAACAACAACAACAACAACAACAACAACAAGAACAACTATAATAACAGCAACAACAACTATAACAAAATATAAGGACTAAAAGTGTGAGAAGACTGTCAGGGTCGCAAGCACTTATGATTTATGAGCCTTTGGCACTAACAATGTTCTGGACAAGTTAAGTTCCTTTTTACCCTCTTCACTTTGCATGATTTATGCGCCAATAGAATACATTAATATATGAATACACACTCACAAAATGAATGAATATACACATTCACACACACACACACACACAAGTATATAAATGTATTGTACTCACCCCATATTGAGAAGATAACAATGAACGTTGTTGTCGCTATAAAGCCCAAATTTGCGATCAAATGTTGTAGCAAGGATCCTCCCACACTTCCAGTACATTTTAACGATGTATTTCCAATGATGGGCAACTGTAAGGATATATATAAAAAGGATAACAAGAAAGTTAGTTATAATAAAAGAAAATAAAAAACAAGTATGTTAAGCTTTAAGTTTGTTTTAAGTCCGATTGCAAATAGATTTTGTTGAAAAAACTTTGTCTACATCAACGCAACGTCATGTACAATGTTTCAAGGATATGTCCTTGGCATCCACTTTAACTCTCGCTCTCTCTGTGGCCCGCACACTCACAATTGAATAAATAAAAGGCAAAAGCAGCTCAGACTTTGTTTTATTTTTTTTTATTTTAAACCAAGGAAACCAAAGAATCGCAACAAACGCACAGAAATCAATTATAAGAATTGGTCAAAACTTTTGCCTTTTTCTCCTTCTACCAAAAACATGGCAAACTGGCCAAAACACCAACAAAAACTAAGCAAACTGCTTCCTCAATGCAATTGGCATACGAAGTATTCACTTGCAATTTTCCTAAGCGAATAACATCCCTATGCCAAGTGCTTACATTCTGGAAGGACGAAAAGAACATTTGAATGTAGTCAAAACAAAGGAAAGGTTCAACGACTTTCAAATATCCTTTGGAAATAAATACGCTTTGCTTTAATAGAGTTGCTTTTGGTTGATTTAAATTGATTTATGTAGGTGTCACTATTTATATGAACACTACTGTATACAAGTGCTAAGGCTCACCAAAGAGTTGAGCAGTTGCTTTTCTTCCTATCCTTACTGCAAATATTCTTTATACTATCACTGATTGTATCAGATTTCTATAAGTATTTGCCAGTTATTAAAGAGTATCCATTAGTACATACAACCCCTAAGAAACGAAGATTGAAGCTGTTGAAAGTTGAAGTATAAATACACTTGAGAAAAATCTATATAAAAAATCAGTTTGAAGAGTTTTACTTAAAGGCAAACGAAGGATGCATTACATAAAGTGCTTTAGGAACAGTTAACAGGTAAAACGAGCAGAGGGGAGAGAAACAGCGAGAGAACAGCAGCAGAGAGATTAATTTTCATTAATGTGTAGAGAAGATGCGTAGTGACCAAAATTGAGCAATTAAAAGCATATGGAAAAAGATTTGTACGCTTTTTATTGGCCAAGTTAAGCAAACAGTATTGAAGCCACGCGCGAGACAATTACAATATTGTGAGCTTGCCAGCCAAAGGAAGTAAACAGAAAGCGAGAGGGAAAGAGAGAGCGATAGGGAAAGAGAGATTGTAGTGTTGGTAGGTTGTAATGGTAGTAGTAATAGTGTTGCTGGAGGCTTTGGCTAATAAATGAGCAGTCCGAGATTGGGAGACGGCGTACAAGCGATCGACTTATGTGGCAAAATTTATTGACATGATGTGTGTGTCCCCAAGCATTGGTAACATACCACAGATGAAACAATAGCCATAAGGACGAGGCTGTATCTATAAATATATTTATACAGGGGTAGGGATTGAGTTTGGTATTCTGAGGGGTGTGAGGTTGGGGGGCAGCACATACTTAACGACTTTTCCTTTGTTTATGTGCCAGCTGTATGCGAGATAGCGTTTATAGATGAAGCTTCGACTGGCCTGGGCTGGTTTGACCTCACCTCATGCTCCATCTCACTCTCTCTCTTGCTACCTCTCTTGCACACGCATACAGACGCTCAAGCTCATGCTCCAAACAGAAATTTATGCAATTTGGCTACGAAACGGCAAACTGGTAAAGTATTTGGCAATGGACAAAGACAAAACCAGAGAAAGGACCTGAAACTGGGAATGGTTGCTGCCTGAACACCAGCAAGATATACGCCATTTTGCTGTTCCAAACTGACCGAGCACCTAGTGACTGGACAATTGTACCAAATTGGAGGAGGTATAGAAAGGGGGGAGGGGACAGTTGGTACTATTAAAACAACAAGAACAGCAACAAAATAAACGAAACTTATTTATGCAATTCCGTTGGCTCGGCAAATTTTTATATATATTTTGGTCTACTTGGTTTGCCCTTTTGGCTGCCTTTAATGCAACACAAACAGCAGCTGCCACTGTGTTGCACCGTGTTGCAACACTGCCAGGAAGTTAAATTGCAGTAGATAGAAATTGGTAAATGGTGAATGCAACTTGCTTTTCCATACTATACCATACCATAACAGGAAATGGTGTACCTTTAGCAACAAATTGATACGCGCCAGAACTACTGCATATCAGTCTCTCTGTTTGCACTATCTAATGGCATCAGGTAACCCAATGAGAAATGGCAATGGAATCGTATTTACATTTAAGCTTATTGCCCATGTAGTTGCATACCTCATTTGTTGCTGTTGCTGCTGCTGTTGTTGCTGCTGTTGTTGCAAGCTGAGCAACACGAAAATAAACAAAATTTGCTGAAATTGAAAACGCTGCCGAAAATGTACACAAAAATGGGAAAATAAGAGAAAAAAAAATGAAATGAAATGAAATGAAATGTAGGAAAAAGCTCCCATACGAATACTGCTGAAATATTACTGAATAACGTGCACCAACTGACAACTAACAACAACAGCAACTAAATTATATATATATAAACAAATATATACGTATGTATGAGTATATAAAAATACCCTATAAAAACAACTGCAGTTCTATGGCAGACAAAAGGCAATCAATATTTGACTCTATCTAAATCTCAACTGTTAACTGTGCTAATATACCCTATACTGTACAGATATTCACATTATTTACAGGGTATTTGCAAATGCACAAATATTCATTATCATTTGGAGTATTTGGATATTGATAAACACCGAAATTTCAGCCACAAAATCAATTTACAGCATTGCGCTTAACTGCAAGTTAATTGCATAACAATTTTCAAATATTCAGGCAATTGTTCAATATATATATATATATATATATATAGATAACTTACCTGTATGCTCTGATGTGTATCTGGTGATGTGATTAATACATATAACGTTTCATTTGCGGGGAAACGTTTATGGAAACGCACACGATATCTGCGCAGGCCGTGGGATTGTTCAAGGAAATCCACGGAAATGTAGCTTGAATCCGAGGGTCTTACCTGTGGAATAGAGCAAAATGAAATGGAATTTGAATAATATATATATTTGAGAATAACAACCTAAATGATATCATTATATAATTATTTTCTCATTTGAGCAAAGCACAAATTTTGGGACAAAATGCCATAAACGCTCATTAGAAACTAGAACAGCAGCAATGGGAATGTACACAGAGTTTGCCAAAGGATTGGGTTATATATATATATATATATATATATATATATATATATTTATGTATAGTATATGAATTATGTTGCTATGCTGCACAGAGTTAGAACCAACTGCTGCTGCTGCAACATTGCAACACATTTGCAATTTCCTTAAACAATGAATTTTTGTTATTTTGTGTGGCAAAGACTCAAAATGTGTGCTACAAATGCATTTAATTAAATTGTATAAACTCAAATGTATTATTGTCACACAACAACAACAACAACAACAACAACACACACACACACACACACATATGCAGTGGAAAAAAATAGATTTTTGCAAAAATCATGACAATTTTTAAAGTGTTTGTCAAATTTGCTGTTGATTTTTGTTGAATTTTAGAATATTTTTTTTGTGTTTTTTGATTTGAAAATTTGCAATTTCCTCTCATTGTTGACAGCTAACAACATTGACAACATTTGTTTATATATATATATACATATATATAAATATATTATATAAAAATATATTATTTATTTAACACTTTACTCAAGAAAAAGATTTGACACTTAAAAATAAAAAAGGAAACGCTCAAAATGCAATAAAAATTTGTATGAGGAATTAGACTGGAATTAAATTTAAACCAATTGATTAGCTAGCTTGGAGTAAATAAATAAGTTAAACTTTAATTAAAGAGTACTAATTTTTAATAATAATAATGTAGCAATGTGTAAACTATTTTCATTATTAAATCGACTACAATTAATGCAAATGGGAATTGACTCGAAATAAATACAAAAAAAAATTTAGATTAAAAAGTTGTTTAGACTTGAAGGCATTTGGGAATATAAAAACACATAAATAATAATTGTTTTAATAATAGAATAGAATTTGATTTTAAATATGCATTAAATTTCTTTGTAGTCAGTCTTTTTTTTTAATAATTTATAATTATTATTGATTTATATGCGTCGTGCAGGCTCAGTGCACAAAAACTCTTAACTATTTTATATAAATTTATATATTGTTTTTGCAGTTTTTGTTTGCAAAATTAATGTGTATAAATGAAAATACCAAAAAAAAAAGAAGTAAATATAAAAAAGGACAACAAATTATTATTATTGCACAGGATGTGCACTGAAAGAGCAAGTGCTGACACATCCGAACACATTCATAGATATATGAGACACATATGATGCAGAAACGATGCAACTATACACGACTAACAGATACGCTTTAATTTGTGTAAAAATTGTATTTAATTTTAGTATATGCATAGGACATGGCAGTAAAGTTCTTGTAATAGAGAAACATTGCCCAAAGGCACTGAAGTTGCTCAAAAGGTGCTTAAACTGCAACCACTTAAAGGCACAATTTGTGCTACAACCAATGGGAAGAGTTTTGCTTGCACTGTGAAAACTGTTCCCACTGAGGAATTGCAGCTGTATCAATTGCTTTGGCCACAGTTTATGATACAGTTTCAATAAACATTTAATTGATAGTGATAATGTTAATTATATATATATAAATATATATATATAGATGTATGTATGTATTACATATCTCTATTTATATATATATATATATGTGAAAAATAATATTTAATATGTAATATTAAATGCTTGTAGAGCATAAAAATATAAAAATTATATGAACAATGTTAATAAACGGAAGTGCAGTCATATCAACAGCAACAACAACAGCCGTGACAGCAACAACAACAACAAAAAGCAGAACTCTTATTAGTCCATCGATAAAACATGAAGAATATTTAATAATTAATTGAAAATTATGCAGACCAATGCGCTTTTAACCAGCCCCAAAGAGGTTGCACAATCAAATTACATACAAATATGTAAGATATATAACAATTAATATAAAATACAAATATATACGTATCAGATATATATATATATATAGTATATATAAATGTATCTGCTGTATGCGGTTGTCCCAGTTCTTCACTATGGGAAAATGTGAATTTTAATAAAATTTGCCGAATGCACTGAAAATGACAGCCGCATAATTTGCCTCTTTGTGGTCTCCTGTGAGAGTTTGTCGAACAACTTTAAATGATTAATTGTTAATCAACAATGAAACAATATATATAAACACAATATATACATATATAAAAATTAAATTTATATAATATTATTATAATACTTTAATAATGTATAAATAATAAAGACTAAAATTTAGTTGATACTTAAAATTGCTGCATTTGAAGTTATGAAATAACATTTAAGACTGCATTTGAGTGCCATAATAGTAAATGCCTTTTGGCATTGAAAACAATACAAGTCTGTTAAGAGTTTTCAACAACAGCAACAACTGGAACAACAGGAACAACAACAACAAACAATGAAAAGGATAATGGCCACTTTACACACTTGACACTTTGAAGTTGCATCGATACGATTTGTAATGGCTACGAGTGGCATGTACTATTGAATTGAGCAATCAAGTGTCATGTCCTGTTCATGCCGAATGTTCAAATGTGCATGTCCTGCGGGTAACCAGTGTACCATACCATTCCATTCCATTCAATAACATCTACACTATATTTATACAAATATATATATATATATATATATATATATATATATATATTAAAGCGTGTTAGCGTACTCATTCATTTAACTTGATAGCGGCCACACTTTAAGTACCATTCACAATGACACAATGCATCCACAAACTTGAGGCACACTCCACAGTCCAGAGTCCAGACTCCGCACAGACCGCATTAATGCAATGGCATGTCGTCTAAACTTGTGGAAATTTGCATCTAATGCAAATTATGCGGCATATTTCAAACGGGCACTTAACTGTAATTAGAGTTGCTGAAAATGCAGCTAATATTTTACTATGAGATAGAGAAAGCATGAGAGAAAGAATGAGTGCAAAAGAAAAAGCAAAAGCAAATAATGCCTCAAGCTAGCCGGAAACGGAAGTCAAGCAAAATGCTGTCATTTTGCATTTTTCAAACCGGCGACGTCGATGTCGACGTCAACTAGCAACTAGCAACGAACAACGACCAACTGGGTACACATCATCTTAGGACCGCAGGGAGTAACAGAAATACACACAGAGAGAGAGAGAGAGCATAAGAGAGTGCGCTAGACCCGAGGGTGGACATTGACATTGCAAGACAACTGCTACTGCTGCTGCTGCTGTTGCTATTGCTGCTGCTATTGCTGTTGGTGTTACTACTACTTCACATGCTGCTGCTGCTGTTGTTGCCACTGTAGCAGAAAAAGCCGCAACTACTTGCGGTGCTTCTTGCGGCAATAACAACAATAACAACAACAGCAACAGCAACGTTTGTAATAATAGCTGGCTCACTGACTGTCTGTCTCTCTGTCTCTGTGTGTGTGTGTATATCTGACTGACTAGCTGACTGGCAAGGAGAAAGGCAGAGTCCATAAGAAAGAAACTTTCAAATTCATGGAATACTCTCAGTCTGTCCAGCGTCTGTCCACAGCGTACTCTCAACACTTGTCGCACATAATATTGTACTTTCGAGTAGCCGCCATTGGCAATGCCAATGGCACTAGCTCAAGCAGTAGCAGTGGCAGTAGTACTAGCTGGAAACAGGAGCGTACATTGTAAAGCAATTTCCTGTATTTTATTACCACATAAAATGTGTGTCCTTCTGTTTATCCTCACTGCCATTACTACTGCTGCTGCTGCGGCTGCTGCTTATGATTGTTTCTTAAGGCTTGCGTATAAATATATATAGGTACAAGTCTGTAGTCTGTAGTCTGAAGTCTAGAGTCTGAAGATGACTTTAAAAACGGAAATCCTTGAAACACATGAACCATGATCAAGCACAAAATAAAAAGGACTTATGTACCAAGCACACACACACACACATATATATATTAAGTTGAACATTTCTCATCAATCTTCAAGCAGCAGTTGAATAGTTTTAGTTGTTTTACCATTGAAATGTGCCAACTCACCTGCAGCTTATGAAGTGCCGAGTCCAAACCATTTATATGCATTTCCTGTGGCTCCATATCTTTCATCTGCAACGATTCCACCGACACTTTAATGCCTGGCACTAGCTTCAGCGACATCGTATCCAAATGCCCATTTGGCACTGAAGCCTATAAATGCAGTAGGTAAATCTCTTAGTTAAGTGCCACACTTGCCACAATCTCTGCTTCATACATACCTCCAGTTCCAGGTAGATAGTGCTTGTCTTCACAATGGATAGCAGATCATTGAAACTGGTCAACAGTTTCAACTTGCAGGCATATTGTCCATGGGCTACATCAAACATGGCAGACACCTCATAGTACTTCAATAGCTTCTCTCCCAAATCATCTTTGGCAACGAGGCGACAGTTGAACGTGTCTGCGGCAACATTATGCAGTTGATTGATGCACTTTGAGACATTTTGTGTAATCTGCAATAATTACGTTTAGTATTCCACCACTCCATATGGAAACAGCTGCAGTTAGAGGGCAAAACTTACCAGGTTGCTAAACTTATCCGTTTGCATGTGATTGCGCATAACCAAATGGCCACGATAATCGGAGCCACCAAAGATGTCCAATGATTTGCTAAAGGCAATCTAAAGGAATGAAAGTTTTGATTATAAATGAGGTTTCCTTTGGAGAAGTTACTGTCACACTTACCACATCCGATTCACGCAATTCCATATCGTATTTGAGATAACCACTGCGACGATACTTATCTCCACATGTCACGAAAATCTTTTCGCTCAGCTTGTGCTGGTTATGATTAAGGACACGTGCAACACCTAGGATTAAGTAGAGCAGAATGAATGAATGAATGAATGAATGAGTGATACAATTCTACAACATTTTAATCAATAATGTTTTAAATCAAAAGCTAATTACTTTTGTCAAAGTAAAATTTAATTACCGTTCCAGACGAACTTTAATTATGCTCAGCAGGTGGGTAAGTGGAAGACTCTAAACGACAGCTCAAAGCAAATTCATCATTTATAATGATATAATTAAACTTTTAACTTCAGAGTTTATTAACAGACACAACCACACAGAGCAGTCTAGGGAAAGGGCAAACTTAAAGACAGATTGATATAGATTCAAAAAGATAAGTTAAAACAATTGCAAAGGATTCACATTATATATTCAACTGTCAACTTTTAAACTTTGAACTAAGAACTAAATTTATTCCTAACTATATACATATATATATAGCTCTTATATAGCCCATACCTAAATTGGGAACAATTTGGTTGATTAGGGAAAGCAAAATGAAGGTTTAAGATGCAAATATAATTTAAATTGAACGAGCTCCCTCCGTGTGCTGCTAGGTACTACTACTTGTGTTGCTTTCCCCAAAGGCAGCTCAATAATTTTCTTTTTATATTGAGTAAAAAATTCAAAAAAACGAAAGGAAACCCATTCTTCAGTTAGTAGTAGTGGGTTAGCATGAGGATAACTGAAGGATACCCCCAAAATGTCAACGCAAAAGGCCTAAAATATGCAAGCGATGTCGTCGACTTTGCGCGACGTTGTCAAACAAACAACAAACGAACGATATTAATATTTGATGGCATTAAATATGCTTCAATGATTTTTTTACCTGTACTCCTCCCTACACCCTACTCTCTACACCCTACACCCTACTCTCATTCCCTCAATGTTTCCCACACACACACACTCACTCGCTTGCTCGCTCTTCCTTCATCTCTCTATCTCTCTCTATGTTGGGTTTGTCAATGCAAATGGTGCGCCGCATTGAATAGTAAATAACAACGCTCAGTGAAGCATAAATATGCTGCTCAAAATATATATCTATGCTATAGTAAGAACGACTATCAAACTGTATGAGACTAAGAGAAGGAAGAGGAGGAGCGCTGCACTGCTGGGGTTACAGTTTAAGTGAACTTTCTTTACTGAGGAAAAGCAGCAAGCAACATAAAATGGGTCAACTGGCTACTCAAATGTAGCATAAATGATAAGCGCCAGTGCTTGACTGAATCTTTCACTCAATACCATATTGGAATGCGTATGAATGGGATGCGATTCGATTAGATGGGATTGGTATGGGTATAGCAATGGGTATGGGTTGAGTTGGATTGGGTTGTGTTGGATTGGGTCGGATAAGGGATTGTATTGGGGTTAAGGATTGTGTTTAAAAATTTTTGAAATTCGATCAAGTCAAAAGGCATTTATATTATTGCTGTTATTGTTGTTAATGTTTGAAGTGACTGTTGCAGCAACATATGTTTTATAAGTATTGTTTTTTGTGTGTTTAATTAATTTATACGACAACATGACATGTCACTTTTGTAAGGACCAAAAGGATTATTATCACTGCACACATATAAAAAGTTTATTATATTTGCTCTGCGCTTTTATTTATAAACTTTAATGTTCAATTACTATAAATATATATATATATATATATATATATATATATATATATATTTATATATGTATAGTTGAAGTTGAGTTTTGAAGCACTGCAGACGACACGAAGCTAATTGTTTTGGGAGTTTTCTCTTCTCATATTTTCCATGACACAAAACAGCTTTGATTTTCCACATTTCCTTTGCCCCTAGGCAACAACAAAGGACAACAAGCTACAATAAAAGCAACAATAACAACAACAACAACAACAGCAACAACAATGAGTACTAAAACTAATCTGCAGCTGTATAGAATATTGGTTATATAAATTGTTTAGGGATTTCTGCTTCTTGGCCACACAATAAGGACAATGCCAATTGAAAAGTAAATACAACAAAGAGCTCTTATCCTTTTGTTATATCCGACGATAGCGAAGATTATATATACTTGCTGAAACTTGACAACAATATAGGAAATCGATGCTATAGTAGCCTGATTCTAAACTATATACAGCCAGCAGAGCTGCAACAATAAAGCTGTCAAGTTGGTTGCAAAATTGCAAGGAATCAGTTAATGTATATAATATATACTATAAGTATAGAATGAGTGACAAAACTTATATACCCCAAAGGTATAGTGTATATATAGATATATATGTTTGTTTAGGGAAAACATAAATGTCAACTGCTAAAGGTAAAAAGGGAAAGCAACTTATGATATTTGTTTGAAGGGGTTACAAATTGATATTTTGTTGAGTTTGAAGGACACTTGCAGAGTTTATGTCGAAAAAGGTATTGAACAGGACATGCCTGAGAAAAAGAAGAAGAATATGTTAAATGATAAATCAGTACACAAGGTCTTAACTTTTATCAAATTATTGTTGTTTTATAAAGAAATTAACTGAAATCTTTGTTTGTTTTATATTTCCATTGAAAGTTGAAGTTACTTTGAAAAGAAACATGCAACAAATTTAGTTTAGTAGTTGACAATTTCAATTTTAATTGCCATTTCTGAGAAAGCAGAAGATAGATGGATGTTGAAAAGCGGGAGGATGTGGAGGGGGGGGGGGCGTGGGGTAAACAGTACAAGAGGCTTATAAGGCCTAGCTAGCAATTTCCTTGGAAATCTCATCCACAACTTCAGTTATGCTTGCTGTTTGACATAATATTTTCAATTTCCATCAACATCAACAGCAACAACATCAACAGGAGTAGTGGGAGTAGCAACAGTAGTAGTGGCAACTTCATGATGAGTATGCAACAACAATGCCAAAATATGACAGCAATGTCTAAGGTCCTGGTACTCTGAATTGAAGTCCCAAACAAACAGAGAGACACACGAGAAGAACAACTACTCGTTGGATATACAATGCGATATGTCTGTCAGCCTATTTGAATTCCCAGAAGAGTAGATACAGTTATGCTAGCTTTGTACTTATTTTTGGTCACACACATCATACACAGCAAACACAGACACACACGCAGACACACACACACCCAGACACATCATATATTGAGATATGTTAGATAGATAGATACTATATCTTTTATGCCCGGCTGCAGTTCAGCAGCTAAAAGCGACGACAAACACACACACTCGCACACACCACACACACATATACGCACGCAAGTTTCTACAAGACTTGCATAAACGCGTTTGCCAGTTTGCCGCCAGTATCCTGCCTTTATTTGCGTTATCCTTTTGCCAGCGACGTGCAAAGTGTGAAAAATTGTTTCTTCCAAAAAAACAGCGAAGCAAAAGAGAAGAAACCATTTTCTTGCCTCAAAGCTGGATGAGGTTGAGCAAGTGGGATTTGAATGTGGGCAAATGTCACAACTAGAACTTGGCAGTTGCTGAGGAGAAGGGGGAGGGGTGAGAGGAGGTGGAAGAAACCAACGGGTGCTGCGAGTACTTTATGAATAATGTATAACGCTTAGTTGCGTTGTGTTGTGAATTGCGTTAGAAGTTTATTTTGCAATTGCTCAGAAGTGTGTGTATATATATATGTGTGTCTGTGTGTGTGTGCCATAAGTATATAAAGATATAACCATAAGATATAGTATATTTAAGTAGAGACTTTTCGGTGACGATTCTTATCATAAATGTGTGCAATTTACTAAACAACTTACAACACATATAAAATATCCTTTTACCTCTTTCTGTAGCACCCAAACTATTGAAGTATGAAGTGTGTGTGTTTCTGTGTGTGGCTGTGTGTATAACATGTGATATGTTGAGTGTTGTAAGTCCCTACAATGTTGCTATGTTTTACAGGGTATAAAAGAGCTGCTCGCGACAAATACAACAATTGCTAAAGTTTATACAACAATGTTGAACTTAGCCTATTTCCACTGTACTTAATGCGTGTCAATGTTTGCCTAACACTTTACATGCCACTCAGAGCCAAACACACACACACACAGACACACACACATACACTTTTATATAAACAAGCAAAAAGTATATTGAAAGCTAAAAGAAAAACAACAACAACAACTGTAAATGTTAGCTAAAGGTGCATAATTTATGCATTATTTATGACTCGAAATAGTGTCCCTTTTTTTTGGGTTTGTGTCGCCGCTGTCATTGGCATTGTCTGTGGGCTGTTTAACAAAAGCAGGCAGAAAAACGTCCAGCCTAATTGGGTTATCAATAAATCGTACATACATGGGCCAATTTACAGGATTTGTAAACTTTACACACAGAACACACACACCCATACATATATATATATATAGAGAGAAACACACACAAATTGTGGGTGTAAACAGCAATGGCGATTGTCAAACAAAAATGAAAATTTTGACCAAAAATGCACAGCGCATAAATTTGAATAAAAACTAAAAACTGAAAATGGGAAAACAGGGAAAATTGTTTTGGCCATTGGGTATTAGCAGTTAAACTAAGCAAGGATTTTGAAAATTGTGGTTGGAAAATTGGAAAAATCGAGAAATCAAATTAAAAGCAATAATAAATATGCATATAAAAAATTTAGAGGACACACAGCACACACATTTACACACACACAGATCACACAGAAATTGGTTGGATGAACACTAAAACTGCAGATATTTGTACATAAAATTTCATTGCAATGGAAATTAGAAAATCTTTTGGGTAATTCCATTTCCCCATTGAAAAAAAGAAGAGTGTAAAAAACGAACTTTTGCACCATCCATAAAAAAAGGTGTAAAAAAAAGATAGAGAGAGAGAGAGAGAGGGAGAAGGCAAAAAAAACGCGCTTCAACCTTGTGGCAAACTACTCACCTGTGTTTTTATTAATCGTCACCATCTGCTCATTGGAGCTGCTCCAAATCGATGACAATGTTAGCGGTGAATCGAAGCAAATGATGTCACCCACAGAGAAAATTGTCTGTTGGGTGGATTTTGTGGTTGGCAAATGCAAATCGGATGGTGGTGTTAGTGGTGGTGGCAATAGCGAACATTTGCAGTGCATTTACAGTTTATATTTCCACCCACAGTTCAAATAGTGACGCAGTTTTCCATGTTAACAGTCATTCATTTTCGTTGTGAGATATGCAAGAGATCGAAAGAAAAGCAAAGAAATTGATTAATGAGCAAAAGATTTCATATCAAAAGGAAAAACTATTTTCTTTTTGTTTTCAATTCAAAATATGTTTTAGATCATAGATTTATATAAGTGGATACATACCTTGGTGGGGTATATAAGCTGGGACTCTGCCACAGATAGTTTAATATAATCCTCAGCATGTTTAACTCCAGTGGCATCCTTTAAGCTGATAGCAATCATGTTGCTTGTTTCACGTGGCAAATTTAACTGTTGCAGAAAGAAAATTCGCATTTAGATTGAATTAAAATAGTATTTTAGTTTTTCTTTTTTCTTTTGTATGAGTTTTCAGTTAAGAATTTAAGCAATTTAAATGTGACTCTGGCTACAATCTTTCTGCGCAATGTTTAAGAGGCAAAAGCTGCATGCAGCATGTGCGACAACGCATCGTTGCATTTTTATGTGGTGACATCAACTTGCCACAGTCCAGTGAAATAAAATAAGCAAACAAAAACAACAACAAAAACAAAATAAAAAAGAAACCCCGAAAATAAAAGTAGACAAGGCAATGCAACGTGCCATGTGGCTGGACGCCGAGATTCTTTTCATTCTTTTTCTTTTTTCCCCCTTTTTTTTGGCACTTTTTATTAAACTTTTTTTGACTTTTTTGCTCTACCTACTTTTCTCACATTCTTTTTTGTTGTTGTTTGAATGCAGCTCAGGTGCGAAGGAAGCGCTTTGTGAGTGCATTAAAATGCAGCGGTTTGTTGTTAGGCAGAAATTGAAATAACTTGCAACAAAGTTTAAAGTTCACATTTACATATATACGAGAAGCATGCCGCAGCATGATGAGGTCAAGGCATAGTAAAGAACTTGCTATAATAGCAGTTGTAGCAGGAAACAGGAAGTAAACTAAAGTAGCTGACACACACACACAGCAGACTCACAAAATTTATAGAGTGTCCGGCATAAAAATGACAGGCGAAAAGTTTTTAAGTATTTATGTTAAGCACAAATTTTAAGTTGTAAAAGCACAAGAAAATATGAAAAGAAAAATATGGAAAAGCGAATGAAAATATTTACTAAATAAATGGATACTAACCGCAATTGTTAGATTATTACCAATCTGTGCATCAACCACATCCTTGGTAGCCAAATCATAACGTAATCCATTCACATCCTCAATATTGTGAGAGAACTCGTTACCCAGATTGTCATGCAACGATACTTTAAATACGAAATTCATGCCGCGTGGCACTTTATGCTCCAGCTGTTTCATCTTCACATCCGTCACCAGAGTCACCAAAATGTATTGCACATTCTTCACTTCAATGCCAATGGGCAGCGTCTGGTCGACAGTTTTGGCCTGGATAACCGAAAAATATATATATATAAACGAAATTTATAGCATATATGTAACAATAGGTATCAAAATCGAAAAGCCGCTTTTGGGCACAAAACTTTCAACACACACACACACACACACACACACACACATACACTTACAATTATCAGATCACGACCAAAGGTACCGTTCGTATGGACAACACCATCCGGCGTCACACTAACAATGCCGCTGCTCTGAGAATCCATCTTATAGACAGCATCATCCATATTACATTTCAACTGAAGCGTACTCCTCGGTGCCGCCAAAATCCAGTCCATTGTTATGGGCTTTGGTGCTAGCAATTCCAATGTTTTGAACACTGCGATAACAATTTCAATTTACGGTTAGTTCTATTCTCGCCTTCTCTCTCTCTCTCTCTCCAACCACAATAACCACCACCACCCATTACCACCCATCAATGGTGCTTACTGTATCAACTATTCACTTACCAATTAGCTCAACGCTTGACGTTGGTAGCCTGGTGCCATCTGCTAATTCCACTGATGCTGTGATGGTTACCTTGCCTGGATTTAGAGCGCGTATCCTCACCGAAATTAAGTCGCTGTTTTGGTACTCAATACCTGTGTGTGTGATGGAACAATATAAACATACATATAGATATATATATAGTAGTATAAACTTTAAGCTACATTCTCTTCACAATTCATTGAAGTATGTTTAAGATTTGTTTGTTCCGTATCTGTTCCCGCACTGGAACTCAACCGTGCAAGCTCATCGGAGAACTATTGTTATGCGTGCTTTTGGTGGGCATTGAGCCAGGTCTCAGAGCAACAATGCGGTATCTGTGCACACTTAGAGCTACATTTTGAGGCACAAGCAAGTGGCTACAACTTACCCGCTGTTGTAAACACATTAAAGATTTCAACAACATCCGCCTGATTGACCGCCCATCTGATGTGTATATTTTCCAATGTGCCCAACACCATGGGCGAAAGATCCGGTTGACCCCATAGAGTGGCTGGCATAACAGCACCGCTGCGTATACGCAGAAGTGGTGTGCGTATTTGTACATTAGTCAGCGATACCACACGCACTTCCACCGTATCCTCAGAGATAACTTCGTCCTTGCCACTGATTGGGTTCTTAAGCAAACATTTGCCAGTAATCTTTGTTGTGCCCAATTTATGTGCAGTAATAATAGCGGATCTCATAGCTGTGGATTTAAGTATCATTTGTATAAAAGGATTTTAAAATGGGTTAAAATATTCCAACTTACTTGCAACTTGCTGCTGTTGCACACTGTAGATTATGTTGGTGTTAGGTTGTGGTCCACCCTGATAGTACATCTGTATGCTGGAGCCCACGATGAGTGTGGAGTTACGTGGATAGAGGCGCAGTGGTGCAAAGACTTGCACGTTTAATGTTTCACTGTTCACCTGATGATCCTTCTTGCCAGTTTGGAAAATGATTTTGGTCTCCCCAACCTTGTAGCCAGTAATCTTGTAGCGTATTTCACCTACGCCCAAGTTATGCTGATCATCTAGCTTTACGCTAAGAATACTTGGATCAAATATCAAATTTGACAACTGGTAGACGCTTAGCATGTCGGAATCGATGTGCAAGAGATTGTCATTGGTATCATATAGACGCACAATAGCCTCAATGGAATGTGTACGCTCTACGCGATCCAGTGCCAATACGCTAATGGCTCCTATACCCACAACAGAAATGGATAGATGCGCAGGTTCATTCATCAAGCAACGATCGGTTATGTCCAGACGTACATGACCCAAACGGAGTGGTGTCAACACTAACTCTTGCTGTTTCTCGTCATGCACCACCAGTACAATGCCCTGCTCGGATAGCTCCAACTGGAAGAAGCCGCTGCCCTGTGCCGTGCGTATACGCTCGTGGTGCGAAGGTGCCATAAAGATGCTAATATGATCAAATGGCAGCAAGGTACTGTTCACCGTATGGAAACGTATTTCATTCTCAATCAAGGGCTTAATATATTCACCAGTCTTTGCCTGTGGAACACAGATAACAACCTTAGTTTAATGCAACAAAATAAATCTTTGAGCTACTCACGTTCTTTACACCAAATGGTGGACGCTCTGCGTAGATGTCCAACTGAGCCAACAATCTGTCATTATAGTTAGTTACTGTGCCCTTGACGCGAAAGTTGGCTGCAATTTCCTTAAGGGTTAGGACCAGCACATTGCGGCCTGGTAGACGTACTCCATGATAGATCTCTACTTCGTTCTGTTGCTGATGTGGTATGCTGTCCGTTTGATAGCGTTCATCGCCAGCTGCAAACTCCCATTCCAAATGCAAGGAGCTGATGTTCATGAGTTTGCGATTCTTAACATCCTGCACCTCGATCTCAATACCAAACTCATTCTCTTGCTCCTTCAAATAAAGCAAAGAAGAGCGCAGTTCCACTGGACACGATTGACGCAACTGTTGACGCGCATAAAGCTTGAGGAAACGTGGACGCACACAATGAACTTTGGTAGTAACTTCGGCATTGTAAGCTGAGAACTTGGATGTGGCCAGTGCATTGTGCACGCGATATGTAAAGTCCGTGGTGCCCAGTCCCTGGCACAGCACATTGAAGGCAGTGAGGGAATTTTGGGTATCAAAGTCAATTTCGTTTACTCGAATTACTTTGGCACTGAAATTACTGAATTTGGTTAGTTCCGCTTCGAGTGTAAAGATGCGTTGTGGTCCATGTGAATATATCACATTTCGGGATGAGCCAATGGGCAGAACCAACTCATTCTCCATGGGATTAAGTACAGTTAAAGGTTCAAAGACATGTAAATCGACTGTGTCCTGTAACACTTTATCCTGGAACGTATACGAAATGCGAAGTGAGGTGCTCCCAACAGTCGTGCTGCGCAATCGGATCATATGACAGGCATCCGACGCTAGCGCGTGCTGCGACTCAGCATTGTCCAGCTGCAATATCTGATGTGTGAAGTCCAATTGAAAATGTAAATTGTCGCATTTGGTGTAGGGCACAAAGGTGTCATTAATATAGGCATAGATGGCCACATGCAAGCAGATATAATCCCCCAGGGCTGTCTCGAAATTATAAAGTTTAATCTCTAACTTCTGTGGGGGCAAGAAGTAGATATGTGCCTGTCGAAAGATCTTTAGATTTTTGGCCAGTGCCACCTTAACTGTGGTGTGTGCAGCCAGTTGCACACTTCCATCAAGTAGCTCTTGGGTGCCGCCTGAAATATGAAGATTGCGAATATCCATGGTTGCCAGACCCTGACCATCGATCTGTAGCATTTGTGGATTGCCTGAGAACCACTCATAGTTATAATCGCCACCAGCTGCGGTAAATTGCAGTTTTTCTGGCTTGATTGTGTTTGGATCATAGGGCAAAATTACTTTGCTGGGATGCAAAACCAATTCGTCATATATATACATATTTTCTTGCACGGACAGCTGCAACATATTAATGATTTTGTTAGATTAAAATATTCCAACTCAGTAAATCTCTTACTTACATCTTTGTAGGAACCATAAACAGCTGTTACGCCTTCTCTAACAGCTTCACCATACAAGCGACTGCCATTACTGGTCTTCTTGAGGATGTTGAACAGCTGTTCATCCAACTCATAGCTAATAGTATAGCGTGTGCCCAGAGTTATCTTTTGGCCATCCTCAGCAAGGAGATCGAGAGCCACTTCGTGACGTTCGCCTTGTATTGTGACCCAGTTATAATGCGGTAAAAGGTTAACTTGCAACTTTTTGGGTTCCGCAACACTCAACAAAGCGCTTGGACCTTTGGACTTTTCTATTGTAGTGTCTTGTGGCATGTTCCGATCCCGCAGGAACACCTGCGTACGTCCCAAACGCGAACCTGTTGCGCTGTTTTCCTTCAGGTAGGCAATATTTGTGTTCTCAATTTCCAGGTAATACTGATTATTATTTGTTATATCGTACAATTTATCCATTTTCAGTTGAAGAATGCGGAAATTTATTGTGTCGCCAGCTAAAATTGTCACCTCAGATGGTTCAATAATAATGTTAGCAAGCACGCTTATATACACCTCAACAGGAGGAACATTGCGGTATTCTGGCTGCGGCATACTAACTGATACCTTGGAGGTACCCGTGTTGATTCCTTCCAGGAGTATCATGTATCCTTTTACTCCAGTAGCTTCAAATTTTTCAAGTGACGGTGGAACTACATGAAATGGACTATCTGAGAAGGTAAGAAAACGCATTGCTGGCGGCATATTGTTGCTGGACGCTGCTATATCCCAAATGAACTCAATGCCCTCGAGTGTGAAGAACTCATTGCCTTGGGAATCGAAGGCATGCAACTCAAATGTGGCCGGTGCCTCCTCTAAATACAGTTGGCGTGTCGCGGTGCGCACATTCAGTCGAGCAATTGTGTCAACTATCACATCACAGCGAAGTGTCGCTCCAGTGGCCAGCTCCTCAGCGAATACAATTGCCGTGTTACGACGTTCTTCGCGCGTCTGCACGGTGACAACCGCTTGACTGGCACATTCACTAAATCCTTTGTATATTGGTGTTACAGTTATTAAATCCTGGCGCGATGAAGTCCTGGAGAACAAATAATATAAACAAATTATCAATTTGAGTTTTAGGTTAGAAGCCGGCATCGGCTAATGCACAAAAATGACGCACCATTTGTAACAATTGGGATCAACAACTTCCAGTGTAAAATTTACTGATTTCTCTTTAAAAATTGGTAGCAGCACACGCGGGTGGTTTAATTTAGCCGAATTAGCAGCATTATTTAAAATAAAAAACACAAAAAACAAGCAAAATGCGCCACCCATTTTAGCAAACGCAATAGCTTCTGTGGGTAATGCTTGGCTTGCCAAATTGTTCAATCGAACTAGTCCGATAGTTTTCTACCGATAAGTGCTATCAAATAAAAGGCGCCATTCATTTTTGCACGTGGTATGTTTGCTGTGAGTTTGCTCAAAAGAACTAGCATATCGATAGACTTTCGATACATATTTGCTAAAATCGACGAAATTACAGTACTTGGCGCTAAATTTAACGGAATGATATAAATGCAATATAATTGCAAAACATTGTATATACATAACTTTAATACAAACAAAAAAAAATAACAAAATTTGTATCCCATGGTTATCACAGTTTTCCGAGTGGTCCTGAATCATCCACAAAGACATCCATTTCCAATTTATCAATGTTTTCTGGATGGCATGCATATTTGGTAAAGTCTCTAACACCCACATCCAACAAAACCTCATCGTCAATAAAGAAGTTTCCTGTATAGTCTCTAGAATCCCGACAGAATATGACATATGCTGCATCTGCCATTATGTCTGGCTTACGCGAATACAGAGCACCTTCTGGGCCGCGCAACATATCAACGGCCGCCGTATTAATGGTTGTTCGCGGCCATAGACCATTGACGGCCACACCCTGATCACGGAACTCTGCGGCCATACCCAAAACACACATGGACATACCATATTTAGCTATGGTATAGGCGGTATGGTTAGCAAACCATTGTGGCTTCATGCTCAGCGGTGGCGATAAATTCAATATATGTGGATTCTCGCTCTTTAGCAAGTATGGTAAGCATACTTTTGACCTGTGAAATGTAAAATAATAGTCATTGTGACTTCTTACAAATAAGATAAGATAAGCATTGTACTTACACCAAAAAGGTGCCCCTAGTGTTAATGTTCTGCATCAAATCATATCGTTTCATCTCCGTATCCAGTGTACCAGTTATAGAAATAGCACTCGCATTGTTAACAACAATATCTATGCCACCAAATTTAGCTACAGCTGCTTCAACTGCTTTTTTAATCTGATTCTCATCGCGTACATCAACAATACAAGCCAGCGCTTTGCCACCAGCTTTCTCGACTAAAGGTTAAATCAAGATAACAAATATTTGGTGCAAACTCCAAACATACACATTAAATACAAAGGGCAATACATACTCTCTTCTGCAGCCGTATAGATAGTGCCGGGCAGCTTTGGATGTGGCTCAGCTGTCTTAGCAGCTATAACAATGTTTGCACCGTCACGAGCAGCTTTCAGTGCAATTGCTTTACCAATTCCACGCGAAGCACCCGTAATGAAAAGTGTCTTACCTTTTAATTTTCTATATTAGACTTGGTTATCAATTTGTTGCAGTTAAATTATTATCAAAATTTACCCGTTGTTCTTCATGATTTATTTTTTTACCTCTGCAAAGTTCGCCTATCAACCGTCAACTGTTAAAAAGTGGAATAAACACAAACAAGGCCCTGTTGCTATCTAAGCAACTGGTTGTAAATAATTATATTTTATGGAAGCACTGGTCTAAAGTGCAGCAGCAGGTTAACATTGTTAGCAGCTGTTATTAACAGTGACAATTTACTACTTCGTCGGAAAACTGTTTTGATTGCTTTGCAACATAATATTTTTCTCGTTTATTATAACAAAATAATTAATAGAGTAATATGAACAATTAGAATACTCTAACATGAGCCTAAATAATATCAAATTTAAATGTAACAGGGTAACATTCGATAGCACGACGTACAGCAGTTGACAAGCTGGCGATGTGCGATATTTCTATTCAGTGCTATTTATGTTTAAGCATTTCTATGATATATAATAAAATATATACTGTGCTATTCTAAATTGTATTCGATATTTTGCCAATCGTTCATCTTTAGAAAAACTCGCAGAACTAAAGTAAAAACATTTATTGCCGGTTAGATTTCGCTGCGAATTAGAAATGAAATGTCACAAAAAAAAGTTCGCCCATACAATTTATAAATAAAAAATCGTTTTAAACAATGACATTTAAGTAACTATTTATAAATCCAAAGAACGGTCTTCCAAAATTATTTAACAGCAGAAAATAGTAAAACGAAAAAGTCATAAACAATGTCTTTGACAGAATGCGATGCCCAACAGGCATCCACAGAAGATGTTTCTGTACATGATTATATAGAGCTAAAAACCATGGATGATGTGGAGGCTCTCGACCAGAAACAGTTGTATAAATACATAGAAAAGTTACATGGCATTATAAGGAAATACGATATTAAAATTGCAAGCTATAAGCAAAAACTAAAACACTTTGTAGGCGCAAGTACTAATTTAATCCGTATTACACCTGGGCTAATCTGATGAACCTTTGTTATTGCAGGTTAACAAGGACGCAAAAGTTTATAATGATAAGTTTACACAAGTGGCAACCAACGATTTCCAAGATGCACTGCCACAGGGAGAAACGGATGGGAATCAGGAACAAACTGGCAAAGAACGTAAGTGTATTAAAACAATAAGAATTTATTAAGTCTATTAAATGCTACAAAAATAACTGCAATAATCTGAAAGTTTTGCTAATAGTTGCTTGTATTCATCACTTTGTTTTGCTGGCCACTGCAGCCACCAGCGCTGCTCCACGACCTGAACCGTCTTCTGACAACATTATGTCAAAGGATTTGTCTGACTTAACTAGTTTCGCCATTGTTTGGCGTATGTAAGCATCAAAGTGTGGATGATAACGATACACAGATCCATCGATTCCGACTACCACATTACGATCATTTATTCTATTAATTAGACCACTGATTCCAATGCCTACCAAGGTCGCTGCACGTTTCGATACGGTCTCGCAAATATATTTGATCTTGTGACAGTCTTCCACGGAAGCTTTTTCTATTCCAAAGATACCTTTGACGATACGTCTTGTATTTGCGAATTCGGGGAAAGTATCGCTTTCAACTTCCGAAATGTGTTTCGTCTCAAAGATATCCGATTTTCCCCGCAAAATCGTAATGAATTCTTCGCGTTTTGTGCTCAGTTTGAAGATTACATTACGTTCCAGTGCACGTATAAGTACCAGACGCACGAGTTCACCCAAATACATGCCTGAAGTCATCTTCTCGAAAAGTTGCTGGGAACGGTTAACCGATTTCTGATCCACTTCGCGATCGTATTCAGTGCGTACGAAATCCAGTTGTCCGCTCTCACCGAATGCGCCCCACTCAATGTTAATAATAACCTGGCTTTGGTTACGTTTGTAATCGTCTTCAAGTAGATCTACATTATCCACATGCTCTACGTAACAAGCATTGCAGCCGGTGCCTACAATAACTCCCACACGGCAATCTGGATTGCGATGGGCACAAGACATCAGCGTTCCGGTGGTGTCATTTAGTATGGCGACCACCGCAATTTCCACATCGTTGCGTCGCTGGATAGCCTCGTGCAGCAAGCGACCTACATCCTCACCTTCGACTCCTGGACACTTATAGCCTTTGGTCCAACGTGTTAGCAGTGCCTCTTTAAGACCCACTTGTGCACAAGGAAATGAAAATGTAAATCCCAAGGGTAGATAAGAATCGCGCATATTGTGCTCCTCCACAAACTTAGCTAAACACTCAGCTATGTGATTAAAGAGGTCCACACCTGGTCCAATCATTAGATCCTTAGGCACAGCGTAGATGTGTGAATCCACAGTAGCATCGTGATGACCTTTAAGTGTTACAAGCAACACACGGAAGTTTGTGCCACCCAAATCCAATGCCAAATATTTCCCAATCTCGTCACCCGTTGGCAAATCTTGTACATATGTGGGAAAACATTTTGTGTTTGCCTGTCCATGTGTGGAACGCCTTAATCCCCTAGCAATCTCACTACAAAAACGGCTATAAACCTCTTGCACCTGATAATCACTTAGCACAAAGGCTTGCATAAGTTCTCGCACCTCCACGTCCACCATATTCCTATATTATGGTTAAATTTTAATTTGTAGGCTTCCTAACCGCCTGATTCAAGCGTTGAGTATCGACTAACCAGGCAGGTGCCTGCTTGTGCCTTCAGCTCAATGCACCGACGCCAACTAGTATCGCTGCTGATAAGAGTTTGCTCAAAATTGGCATTGCAATTGCAACACAGACGTAGTAACAACTGTGTAATCTTTGCATCAATTTAATACAAAACAAAACACCCAAACACCTAAGTAGCTATACGTAAATCTGTACTGGAACTAATGGAAATACGCAGCGTATGCTTAATGCCAGAATATATAATGATGATAACAAGTGTGACAATTACAGCTAAGTCAAGTCATTCCTAGCACCTCTTCTTATTTATGGCAAATATTTTCCTTACTACAGAGTATATAGAATCTGTTTTAAATCATGTTGCAACTGGCTATACCTATGGCTAATATTAATATTAATATTGAATCGGAAGTAGGAGTAAGCAATGTCTGTTTTTTAATAAATATGTTTTAATTTTCTATATAATAATCTGGATCAGCTTTGGTTATAGCTGAATTAACAGACATTCACATTAAGAGCATACGTTCTGTGGTGTGTCTTGATAGACTGATATAAGTCTTAGTTAGTTTCAATTTGTTTATTGGCAGCACTCATACAGCTGCTATAAACGATCATTCAGTTGTTATAACACTACATCCGTTGAATGCTATATATGTATATAAACTTTTATATATATTTTTTATTATTTAAATCATAAACTTCTGCTAGAGCAAGAGATAAGCCTTCCCTGCCAAGTTGGGGGATATTTTTATAAAAAGTATTTGACATTCGATTATATAGATTTCCTTATAGATTAAAATTTGTTTATATTTGTTACAGTTTCTGCGACAGATGCATTCAGCTTTGTGGATGAAATGCGTCAGGCAGCCAAACACGCTGAGAACCTAAACAATTTTGTCTATGAGCCCACATCGGGCATGTACTATGATCCCAAAACTGGCTACTACTACAATGCGGTAAATAGTAATTTATAGCAGTCTAATCTTTATGACGTGCAATGAGTTGCTGCAGTGCATTAAATTGGCGCCGTGGCAGTTGTTGTTGTAGGACTTTTGGAGGTTATCAGCAATGATGAACCTACATCAACGCCAATGCACACAAATAGTTAATTTTAATCAGATAGTAATTAACATATATAAAACAACATCATCTCTCTCTCTCTCTTTTATTCTCCTTGTGGAATAGGAATATGGGCTCTATTATGATGGTAATACGGGCTGCTATTATAGTTACGATCAGGCAAAAGATTCGTATGAATTCCATTCACAGCCTCAGGTACAGGTGAGTTGATATGACCATGTGCAATGACATCACATGATTAACCACGTTTACTTTCCATTCCTCCTTGTATATGCAAGTGTAAGCAGCGCGAGAGCCAACATTACTGCGATGATAGTAGTAGACTCTTAATACGTTTTCGCAAACTAAGCATAGACCAAATGCGTAGCAATGCATTAGGTAAGCGCTGAGGCCCAGAATGTGCGATAAAAACGCGGATTTCTTTTTTTTCTCATTGGTTGCAGGCAAACAGTGTGGCTGGCAAGGCGGATTCTTCCAGTGGTCAGAAACTGCTGCAGGCTAACAATGACAATGAGGATGAAGATGATAGTGATGTTGAGGTTCAGTTTGATGAACACGGCGGTGTCATAACGGATAAGACCACATTGCAGAAAATCAAGGCCAAGAAGCAAAAGATCAAAGAGAAAGCTGCGAAGAGTAGACGCAAAGCTAAAAAGCATAAGAAAAAACACAAAAAGGAACATCGCCACAAATCCAAGAAGCGTCATAAGCGTCGTGACACTGATGAAGATGATGATAGAGAGCATAGCCGCAAGCGAGTACGCAAAACACGTGATATTGAGGATGGTGAATTGTCAGAATCCACAAGCAGCTCCAGCACCGATACCAGCGATGAGGAGAGCAGTAAAAGCGACAGTGGTATACCCGTCTTCAATGCTGGTAGCCGTTTTCAAGGTGTTTAAGAAATTCGCGTTTTTATCTTGCAACACACACCCAATTTATTAAATCTTCTAATCTTCCCTTCTCTACACTACAGATATCGCCAAGAAGTATCCACCTTCGCTACGCATTATTATACAGGAAACTAATGTTCAGGAACTAAAAGTGGGTAGCCTACATCTGATTACCTACAAGGGCGGCTCACTGGGACGCGAGGGTACACATGATGTTATCATACCGGATGTGAATGTAAGCAAGTGCCATCTCAACTTCTACTATGACACCAAGCAGGCCATATACAAATGCCGGGATCTGGGCTCTCGCAACGGCACCATACTCAATGGCACACGCATGTCTGAGTCGAAGGTGACTAGTGAGACGCAAGATCTGGTGCATGGCAGTGTCATAATCATTGGACAGACTAAGCTACTATGCCATGTGCACGAGGGCAACAGCACTTGTGGCCTATGCGAACCTGGTTTGTTGATTGAGACGCCAGCGCCAGCAGCCACGATAATGGCATCCAGCATGAACGTACTCTCCCACAAGGAACAACTAAAGAAGCTACAAAAGAAGTATGGACTCGAGAATGAGAGTAAGCTATATAAGTTAACTGTGTTAAGAAAAGAATGAGTCTAACTCTTAGTTTCGATATGCACTTAGAATTTGTGGAGGCTAGCGGCAACTCGAATCCCAATTATAATGATCGCAGCGCCCAACGACGCATCAAAGTGGGCAGCAGCACGGACCAGGAGAAGACGGAAGTGGCTTGTGTAAACACGTAAGTTAATCACAGTTTAACTTTAATGTCTTCAACTAACCATTAACTAAACTGATTGCAGTGAGATTGCCAGCTCCAACAAGGGCTTCAAAATGCTCAGTAAACTGGGCTGGCAGAAGGGCGATACCTTGGGTAAAAGCAATCAGGGACTGTTAACGCCTGTAAGTCATTTCCTTAGCATGTTTTGTTCTTGATTATATAGTCTGCTCTTAACTGAATTATCTCTAGATCAATGTTGTAGCCAATGAGGGTACCACAGGTTTGGGTAGCACTGAACCACAACTGTCCAGTGGCGGTAGAACTGTGGATAAACGTAAACTAGAAAATCTAAAGAAAACTCAGGCACGTTATGAACGTGCTAAGGATATATTTATGGCATCCGATGAAAGCGATTGATAAAAGAAAGATCAAAATATTAAGTTTGGAAACACATTTAATTAACAATTACTCATACATTATATGATCATAAGTATATAGTACATATAAGTCTATTATATGTAGATATCGAGCATATAAACGTACGCATATATATCTCTATATATATGTATATATATATATATATTAGAAAATCTTTCTATATAAGGTTAAGCTATCAGTCAATTAATTAATTAATTTTGCTTCGCCCATAAACTCAATAATAATAATAATCATAATAATAATAATAATAATTATATAATCTATAAATAAAAGCAAAGAATAAAGACAAAAAAAAATTGAAAAAAAATTAAAATTAAAAAACTAAACTGAACGAAAGAACGATAATTAAATTAATTATTAATTAGTTTATATTGTTTAATACAAAAGCCTCTTAAGATATGTTTTTTATGGTGTTCTCTCTCTCCTCTCTCTGTCTGTCTCTCTTCACTCTCTGTTGTCATGGTTGTTGCATAAGAATTGTTGGAGGATTATTGAAGGATAACGAAATGTGCTAATACTTTGCCATGTGCATATACGAATATTATATATTTCTATATGTATATATATATGTGTGTGTGTGTGTGTTTGTAAGTGTATGTGTGATAGTATGTATGTATGTATGTGTGAATTTGTATATATTGTTTTATAGTGGAAAGTTGGTAGCAGCCTAAGGCTGTTACACCATTTACAAGACACAAACAAAACGCACAACGAGAATCTTTGGATGTTGGAACTACACAGAAGTGCGTTATATACGCTCTATATATATATATATATATATATTCATATGCTATCGGGTTTTTATTTTAATAATATTTCGCTAATTTGTTCTAACAAACGCCCGTTGATCGAACGCCAATAAAAAAGCCTGTGGCACACGAATCCTTACGCATCTCACACCATGAATTATATGTGTGATTATTGTAGCCACAGATTTTGTCCACTCGGAATGGCTATAAGTAAAATGTATATATATTTAGTATATATATATATATATATATAAATATATATAAATGTGAATGTTAAGTGCTACGCTTTATGGTTAAGTGTGGCATTTCGTACCGTTTTCTGTTGCTTGCGAGGGCATTTGTAGCGGCAGGAGACACAGCGAGGCATGTGCGTCTGCAGGTCCACCAGACAAGTATCCTTTGGGCCACAATTGATGTCTGCACAGGTGACGCGGTCCGCTGCAGAAAAGAAAAATAAATTTTACGAGTCATACATTTAAGGCAGTTGCTCTCCAATCTCCTCTCTCTGTCTATCTTTCCTGCTCTCTCTCATGCAAGTTAAGTTAAGTCAAGTTAAAGTTTTTTGCGTTCTTTTTATGTCTGGCAATTTCGGGCTCATTTTTAATGGCCCCTCGCGCATATCCTGGCCAAAAATCATGTGAACTCTGGCAGGTGTTGTCGGGGCTGCCGGCTATCATACTGAGATTTCTTGTCTGGAACAGGCAGCTGCTATAACCATATACATATATATACACATACACACACACACACATATACATATATATATATATATATATATATATATATGTATGTATATATCTTGTTGATGTTTGGAACGTAAGGAACATTCTCAAAAGTATAAAGATTAACTTCTACACTTTAAGTTCTGGTCAGTCGGAGGACTTGAAACAATCTTTAGATTAAATATGAATAAAAAACAAAATAAAAAGTTTTTTTTTCAAGTGTAAAGAGCTCTACATAAATTAATGATAAATCAAATATTTATGCTAATATTTGTTCCTGCCACGTTTTTATTTTTAAGACAAGATTTTTTTTGTTTTTTTATCTTTTTTTGTTGGCCTTTTGCAGTAGATTTGTTATACCAATATTCTCGTTTGCTTCTGGCCATACTTCAAATCGCTTACAGCTGTTTTGGCTTTTTAAATTGGGTGTTGCTGTTGCAGTTGTTGTTGCTGTTCGTGTTGCTGTTGCTGCTAGCTTGGTCGCACACTGCAATTTTCATCGCTGCCACATTATTTACACCACAGGCAGTGGCAATGCTTCTACAATGTATGAGGAGTCCGCCCCATTCTTGACATGCGCAAGACGGTAGCCAAGTCAAGGCAGCCAAGCGGCGCAGTCGCAAACGCACACACACACACATACGCACACCTGCATGTATATCGTTCACATGATCTTCAACTTAAAAGTTGGCAACATTGTTGCAGAAATGCCCTGCAGCAAAGTTGTGAGCAATTGCTTAGCGGGCAAGTGGCAACTTGCAGCGACTTGCAGATTGCTGCAGATATGTATATATAATCATATATATATATATATATATATACATATGTGTGTGTGTGGATCTGCATAGCAGCTTCTGGAGGATGGCGACGGTGCGTGAAAGGTTGACCGCCTGGCAATTCGTAACAGTTAAAGTTTATTAATTTCAACTGCCAACTTTAGCTGTAGGCTGGAACGTCCTTTCCAAGGGTACCAGCTATCAGCTACTAGCCAGTTGCTGCTGCCGCTCCTGCTGCTTGCGTCACGCCTACCTCAACCCCACCTACCCCCGACGCACTTATACTTGTTGATTGTGATGGATATGTGGGGCTTGGCGGCTTGGCTGCGCCGGCTGATAATGCCGTCAGAATGCAACCCAACTGTAATTTGTTATGTCGTCGTGGTTTAATCAACGCCAGCGGCAAGTAGCGTCCCGTCCATTCTTCCATCTGTCCGCCCATCCGGTTTCTATAGCCCAGCAGCAGCAGACGCGTCTGAGTCGCTGCTGTGTCTGCTGCTGCTGCTGCTGCTGTTGGCTGGCGGAACTTATTGCAACATTGTGTGGCATGGCCAAAGATTCGTCGTGGTCGTGGGTCATATGTGCGTCTGTTTGTACATATATATATGTATATATATAAATGTGTGTGTGTGTGTTAGCCATTGGCCATTACCCATTGCCCATTGCCCGTTGCCCGTTGCCCGTTGCCCGTTGCCCGTTGCCCGTTGCCCGTTGCCCGTTGCCCGTTGCCGTGGCTGGGTTGGACTGTCTGGCCATTTTGGCATTGCGTGTTGTTTAAGGTGATTTTAATACGATCGTAAACTTCAGCCGGCCCAGACGCAGCAGACGCTGAGCCAGACAAAACTGACGACGTCGTGGACATTGGACGTTGTACGTTGGATTGTGGCTTGAAACGGTGAACGGTTGAATTGAGGGAAGTGTTGGGGGAGGGGTTTAAAACTAAACAGGGAGCAGTCATAGTGGAGGAATGAGGAAGAAGGAACGAGGAACGAGGAACTGAGCCGGACCGGACAGGCAGTTGCAATCACAGAACCTGCATCGCCCTCTTCAACGTCGCCGTCGTCGTTGCAGTCGTCGCGAAAATGGCGTTTTTAATGGCTTGTACGTGTAGTCATATTTCTTGGGGCAACTTTCCTGTGGCTGTGGCTGCGGCTGCGGCTGCGACTGCGGCTGCGACTTCAGCTCAGACCGCTCAAATCGCTCAGACTGACTGTGTGCTGGTCGTCTTGGTTTTTGGGGTCTTATAGGCTTGATCGCAGCGCGACGCAGCTAAATATTTATGTGAAAGCACACAAACACACGAAAACCATAAACTTACTAACCATAAAGATAAAATGCTCAAAAACCAACAAATAACAAACACACACACACACACACACACATACATACACAGAGAATAAGTGCTAAACTTATATATATATATATATATACGTGTGTTTGTATGCATTATTTTATCGGCTGACGATCAACATAAAGTCACAGACAGAGCAGCACGCAGCAGGCGCAAAGGAAGCACAGAAGCTGCTCAGAAGGAGCCCAGAAGAAGCTTTTCTGCACGCCAAGATCATCAGCAGTGAGCCAAGCAAACAAACTGCACGCACACACGCACACACGCACACACACACACACACGCATACACACACATGTATATACAATTGTGTTAAAAGCAAAAGTGAATAATTGTTAATGATCTTAATTTATTTTAATATCCGGCTACCGTGCAACTTGCAACGTGCAACTGACTTAGAGACAGAGCCATAGAGTGGAATAGAGGGGACGGAGGGAGCAGCAGCAGCAGCAGCAGCAAAAAGTGTACAAAATTTATGAGTTTCTTTTGCGCAGACAGCAAAACTAATGACAAGGTTAGGACAACTAACTTGAAGACTTCAACTTCAACTTCAACTTCAACTTCAACTGCAACTCGACTCGACTTCGACTTCGACTTCAAGTTTGACTTGGAATGAGTGTGAATGAATGAATGAATGTTTGTGGCAGCAGCAGCAACATATGTATATGGTAAAGCTGCCACATCAATAGCATTTAGCTACTGTTACTAGATATTTATATATAGATATATAGTTATGCAAATGAGCAGCAACTTTAGAGCAATTCTTAGTGCTAGAATTGCATTGCTTTGCTCGTTGCTCTTTGTGGAAACTGCAAGCAGAGGGGGTAGAAGACAGTGTATCCCTATGAATTTAGGGCAACAGCTGATGCTGAGGAGATATAACCTCTATCAGTTTGATATACAACAGTTTCTTTCAAACCTTTTCTATATGGTATTGCTGTGAGGGGGCTGAGATGTTGCTGTTTTCTTTGGACTGCAATGCAGCTAAGGGCAATGCTTAGTATCAATTGTAACTGCAAGTTTATTAACTAATTCATATGCTAATTTATATACTAGTTAAGAGCTGTTAATCCCTTATAAAATAATTGTTGTTTAATGGATTATATTGATGTTTGACACCAACAACAACAACAACAGCAGCAATCGGCTGTAAGAAAAAGCCATTAGCAATTGCCTTGCACTTGCAGCAACGCCCCACATAGTTTGAATGAATATATTCATTGCACTCATTGCTGTTGGTACTAGATATAATCAAACTGAATGCTAATTAAATATTCATAACAAAATTAAAGAAAAAATGTATCAAATCGCCTGCTGCTTGTAGCATTTTTGGTTAACAGCAGCAGCAGCAGCAGCAGCAGCAGCAGCTGTTGCTATTGTTGTTGCTGTTGTTATGGTTGTTGTCTTGAGTAAGTTTTGTTTTAAATACATGTAAGTAAGTTTTGAACATTAATTACAAGCTGTAATTTGCAACAAAACACTGCAATTAGCACGCAATTGCAGCCGGCAGCCGCCTCTGACACACTAAACCAGTTTGGGCAGTCGTCTCTCAGTACGCCAATTCGCCAGTTAGTCAGTTAGTCAGTTTATCAGTTTCTCAGTTTGTCACACTGTCAGTTTAGTCGCTCATATACAGATATGGTGCGCGAGAATGCAACACCCGCCACGCCTTTAATTGGTGTTGTAGACTGACACCAACTAGGCGGTGGTTGAGATGCAGCAGCAGCAACAACAAGTACAGCAGCAGCAGCAACATCCCATTGTAGGCGGCCAGCGGCAACTGTTTGCATGTAATTAATTGGAAATTGGAGTCGATCAATCGCATTGTAACCACAAAATTAATAAGCATGAATTATGCCGAGTACGTAGTACAATGTTGTTGTGGATGCGCTCTAGACTTAAAGTAGAGCAATGCTGACAGCAGCAACAGCAACAGCAACAACAATAACAACAACAACAGCAGCAGTAACTGGCTAATCAAATTGCTAGCAATCATGGAGCCGTATAAGCAAATGTAGCAATTTCAGACAACAAACACCGAGAGCAACTTGATATGGCACGGCAGTTGCAGACGACAGCGCGACAACGACAACAAGACATATAACAGCAACAGCAACAGTAACAACAACAGCACCAGCAACTGCAGCAGCAGCAGCAGCAGCAGCAGCAGCTTGTGGTTGTGAGTTGACTTGAAACCTCAGTCAAGTCAAGTCAATCAAATGCAAAATTGCGGTTCTGCGTTGATTGTTGTTAAATTTGTACAGCCGACATCGTTACCAACAACAACTACAACAAAAACAACAACAAAGAACAACCAACAACTGGCAACAATAACAAGCAATTGCTGGTTATAAATCGGTATAAAAGTACCAGGAAAATTGCATCAAAAAGTTTTCAATTAAATATATGATTGCATTTTAAAGCTTATCAATCAACAATATCAGTAGAAAAGCAAAATAAAAAAAAAAGAATTACTCCAATTGTTGGTAATAAAATGCCTTAACCACAGCAGACCACAGGGTCAACAGCAACAACAACAACAACAGCAACAATAACAGCAATCACAACATAGCTTTCAATCAATTTTTGATTGAGTTTTAAACCCTATACACTATACGCATATATCAATCGTACATATATATCCATATTTATATATATATCAACCAATCAATCAATCATTATATCAATGAGCAGGGGAAGCTAAGTACATACCTCGACATGGCCCCGGATATGCCACAGCAATTGATCGTCCAATTTTGCAAATCATACGATTTATATCACAAGTGCTCCTGTATGTGTTGCCATCCACACCGCAGACTGCACGCTCCTTAAGCACATTGCCACCACCACCACCACCAGCACCAGCACCACTAGCACCACCACCAGCAGCAGCATCATCAACATCCACATCATCTGTTTCCCAGGGACATTCAATCTTACAGGGAATGCAATGTGGCATCATATAAAGATCCTCCACGCAGGTCAAATTGTTAACACACTGCACACCATTGCAGCTGGCTGTAAGCATAGATAAGAGATAAGGGATGAATATATAATATATATATATATATTTATGCTTATATATAGAACTATAATTAAGTAATAGAAACAACGCTTTAACCTTCAGTTTGACACAGGAAATGCAACAAAATTATGAGCAGACTTTTGCAGCTCTTGGCAATAACTGCAACATATGTAAATGCAACATTAACCCTGCCAGCGCTTGTCACTTTTCATTTATATAGCCAAAATATATATTCTATATATATAGCTACTCATTCATATTTATATCTGTATATAGCAACATTCTGCAGCAATTAGCTTTAGCTTTTGCTCAAGCAGCAACTTTGTTCCTCTATGCTGATTATCCTATAAATAAACTGTTTGCCAATTTCTATGATTAGGCACACACACACAGACATATACATATATGTGTATAGCATATATATATGTATAGTTATAGGCAGCTGTGCGTATAGTTAGTCGCATATAGCATAGCTATAAACTGTCAAATTTATCATTGCACATGGGCCGTTGAAACGCCTTGGCGCCAACTGTGACACTCGCAGAAACTAAAAGAAAAAAAACTAAGCGAAAAAAATGAAGAAAAAAAAAATAAAACTAAAAGAAAAAATTTATAAAAAAAAGTAGAAAAAAATAGAAAAAAGAATTGCATTCATTTTTCTGCACAAAATTACGAGTAAGTATTATTGAAGGCGGGTATAAGAGAGAGAGAGAGATACAAAGAGGGAGATCTACTCATTGCCAGATTGCCAGATTGGCCGATTGCACATTCCAGAGAACTAAAACTGAAAATTGTTGCTGCTGTTGCTGCTGCAGCAGCAGCAACTGTTGTTGGTCTATGCCATGTTGTCGTTGGCACGCGCCAACGTTAGATTGTTGGTTGTTGCTGCTGCTGCTGCCACTGCCGTTTAATGTCTTGCAACAGCAACAACAAGCGACAGGACTGTGTTGCTGCTGCTGCTGCTGCTGTTGCTGCTTGCGGCTAATCCAACAAGTTCTTGTGGCCTCGCAAACAGTTGGCTCCTCATCGTTCTTGTACGTTTTTATTGATCATTTGAGCATGTTTGCGAGTGCTTCCTGTATCATTAAATTATTACACAACATTGGTGCAACGTAAAAGGTGCAAGAGGTGCACTATAGCCCGCTGGGGACTTGTCTTGTTGTTGCTGCTGTTGGAATTGCCGATCGATTGTGACTTGATCGTGCCTGTCTAGTGGCTATTGGATAGTCTATAGTGTATAGTATACAGTGGCTATGTGGCTATGTGAGTATGTGGCTTGTGGCAAGTTGATTTCACCACTGGCGACAAGTTGTTGGCCGTAATTGAAATGTGCAATAATTTGTCATCTAATCTAATTGTGACGCTGCTGCGTTTTGGCACGCGAGCACACACACATTATGCTACAACTACAACTCACTCTCATACACACACACACACATGCAATGTGATATATATAGGTGTATATTCAAAGTTATACTATTACTCATACTCACTCTTACAGTGGCCGCGATAGGCGACCTCCAGTTGGGCGTTGTTGGTGCGGCAGGCGCGTTTGCGCAGCTGGCACTCAGTATTGTAGGTGCGTCCATCGGTGCCGCAAACCGGATTTATATGTTGTTGATGATGATGTTGTTGTTGTCGTTGTCGTTGTTGTTGATGCTGGGAATGAATTGAAGCAAGAAACATTTGCAAAATTCCGCCCCAAAGAGTATGCAATAAAAAATTACAATGCCAACTTACCGCAGACGCTGCTGGCTCATAAATTCCAGGCAGAAATGCTAAATCATCGGCATTAGCCAAGTGGCCGAGACCGAAATCATGGCTGCTGCCCGATGACGCAGCCGTTTCACTTCCGTGTTCATTCAGATACAGACGACGTCGTCCACCAGTTGCAGACATTGTGGTATTTGCTGTCAGCAATATGCCTGCTGTTGCTATTGCTGCTGCTGCTGCTGTTGTTGATGCTGCTGTTGCTGTTGCTGCTATGCGCTGTTTATCCTTGTGGTTGTGCTTATGCTTACGCCTGCGCTGCTGCCATCCATTGTCGTATTGTTGCTCGTGATTTGGAGCATGTTGCTGATGTTGGTGTCTGACTTTAGCTGGAGCATTGTCTGTTTGCTGTTGCTGTAGCTGTTGCTGTTGCTGTTGGTGCTTAGACTGTAACTGCAACAGCGACAGCGACTGTCTATTAATGTCGTTGGCGGGTTCATTAGCATTTGCCAACTTGTGTCTAGACTGAACCGTCTGCGCAGGCGTCGTGGACGAGTCATTGGCTCCTGTTGCCATCGTCGCCGTCGTCGTCGTCGTCAGCGTCGTCATTGATCTTGTTAAGTGTTTGCCATTGTTGTTGCTGTTACTGTTGTTGTTGCTGTTGCTGTTGCTGTTGCTGTTATTTTTTCTATGTCTGCGCCGCTCATAGCCCGCTGGCGGCGGCAATCTCTCCATCTCAACCTTCATCTGCATCTTTACCTTACCCCCATTGCCCTCCATCCGTAATCGTCTGGTTGTGGGCTGCTCTTGCAAATTGCTGCTGTCTAGAATCAAAAGTCTTCTATGCTTCGTTTCGCCCTGCGTTCCTCTTCTATGACTTGGTCGCTTTGGCATTGGTCTTGTATCTTGGCTTTGCAGCAGCAATTGCTGTTGCTGTTGCTGTTGTTGCTGTTGTTGTTGTTTTCTTTGGTTATCAGTGACGTTACTATTGCTGCTGCTGCTGCTGCTGCTGCTGTTGCTGTCGCTTTGCCTATGCTGGCGTTTGGCGCCATCTAAACCTAAATTGGTGTTTGTAATTCCACTACTTAGACTACGTGAACCACGCGGCGGCATTGCCGAGAACAACAGCGACGACGACGACGATGATGATGATGATAATTTGGCCCACGACATTTGTTGCTGCTGTTGCTCTGGTATATTGTGATGTTGTTGCTGCTGCTGCTGTTGCTGTTGTTGCTTCCGGCGTAACGTTGCTCCACACTCGGGTGCACAAACACATTTTGGCCTTCCCTTGCGCTTCACGCACTTCTTATTTGGCCCACATTTAAAGCCCTTGCAACTCTCTGTGGAAGACAAATAAACAAAATTCACATACAAATAATTCAAATTGCAACATTAATGCAGCAGCACCTATTGTTGTTGCTGCTGCTGTCACCTTAACTATATACAGTTGTGTCTACTTCACTCACCTAGGCACGGCGCACACTCAACGCCGCCTCCAATTGCTGTTGCAAAGAAGTACTCCAGATTGCTCAGATCTCGATCCGTGTAGGAGAAGGTCTGACTGGCGCCACAGCACTTGGTTTTGGTGATGTTTATGGAATAGATTTGATTGCATTTGCCGCTGCCAAGATGCGTCTGCCAGCAGGTGCCAGCTGCAACACACACACACACAAAACACGAACAACGACAACAACAACATGTCATTAAATCAATATAAAGAAAACGATTAATGCGTTTCAAATATAGTTTAAAATTAACACACATATATATAGATAATAATGTGTAGTATATGCTAAATACTATATACTATATATCATCTGATATCTCAACCGATTTGCTAAGAGTTATAAAGTTGCTGCTTGCATACATAGAATGCAGTTAAACTGGAACTCTGTTTACAATCTTCTGCCATAATGCATATATATCAACTGGATCTGACTATCATTACTATAAATACTATATATACTATATAAATTATATATATATATAAAGATTCTATATCTGTTATTAATAGCAAAGGGCATATCAATTTGTAGGCTAAATAATTTATGGCTTTGACTGTTAAAACTGTCAGCAACATGTTAAAAGCAGAAAACATTTCATAAATCATTAATTGATTTATCAGTTCTATATATATATATATATATATATATATATATATATATATATATATATATATAGTTAAACATTAAATGCGTTAACCATTTGCTATTAATTAGTAAAACGTTTAAGTCATATGCAAATTTAATAAATTGATTAAATATTATTTCTAAACGCTGACACATGGCCAAAGCTATTTCTAGCTTGGCTAGAGGGGGGGTGTGAGGTATATATTAATAACAAAATAGAAACGCAAATATTTTTTAGTTATACAAAAATGCCGACTGGTGCTAATAGATGCCAGGCGAGGTCGAAATCTTTGCGTTTTTAACTCGTTTTTTTTGTTTTTCCTTTTTGCGAATTTTTTGCGATTTTTTTATATTTTTTGTTTTTTTTTTGGTTTTGCTTTGTTTAAGATAAACAAATAAGATTAAGTTAAGATATATTGCGTCATATGTGGTAATAATGTGTCACATTTATCGTTCAATCACTTCACTATATAGCAGGGGGAATGAACGCACAACAAGAGCACAACAAAGATACAAATGATATTCAAAAGATACAAAAAATATAATCAAAATTCAAACTGAGTGAAACTGGCGCCACTTTAATGGCTGTGTGTGTGTGTTTTTGATTTTGGGTCAAAACCGGATGAGTCAAATGGCTATATGTGAGTGTATATATATGTGTGTGTGTATAAGAGGACAAGTTTGTCAGCTACTTACCCGATGCAAGGCGCATGCTCAGCAGCAATGCAATTAACAGAGTCATCAATGGTAGTCCGCCAGACTTAGCTACCGGCAACATCATCATTGCTGCTCTGGTTTTGCTCATTGTTGTTGTTGCTGTTGCTGTTGTTGTGCAGCGGCTGCTCTGTTGTAGACTAGAACTAGATAAATATTGCTGCTGATGTTGCTGCTGTTGCTGTTCATGTTGATGTTGCTGTTGATGTTGTTGTTCACGTGCCGTTGACACCTCGTCATTAGCGTCATTGTCGTTGTCGTTGTGGTGCGTAATAGTGCGTAGATCTGCTTTTGTCTGTCTGTGTGTGTGTAGTTGTGTATGTGGATGTCTCACTGTGCCCGCATTGACGTCATGGTCATGGCCAGCATTCTCATCAAGAGCAGCATTGACAATTATGTGGCCAGCATAGCTCAAGCAATTGGCCATTGCCTGTAAAGCCTTCCATGTGATTACTATAAATAAACTTAGAATTGTGCTACATTTGCGTCCAATTGTTGCTGTTGTTGTTGTTGTTGCTGATGGTGGTACTATTGGTGCTGCTGACGTATGCGGCTTTGGCAATGTTGTTCCCGCTAATTGGTTTGGTTTACGCGCCTCGACAGGAAGTGCGCGCATTGTCAGCATATTTCTGCGTTTGTATTTGTAATTTGATTTTAGAAATGTCAAATTGTTCTGACAGTTTGTTGTATGTTGCTGCTGCTGCTGTTGCTGTTGATGCTGTTGCTGATGCTGTTGCGCTTGCTGTTGCTGTTGATGCTGTTGCTGCATGACAAGGCGCTATGTATTGTTGTTTGTTTCTGCAATGAAAAATAATACAAAAAGAAGAAGTTGTGGACAGAGGGAAGAGGGAAGAGGGGAGAGAGACGGAGAGAGAGACGAGAGTGAGGTGGAGTAGAACGTAAGAAATTTCAATTAAATAAAGCACAAATATTTAAGTATTTTAGATGCAATGTTAGGAGTTGTTTGCGTAGACCGTGGGCAGCCACTTGAATGAAGCGCATGCTTCAACCAACAGCAGCAACAGCAACAGCAGCAACAACACCAAAGAATGTTTTTTGTTTTGTTAAGACAACAACAGCAACGAAAAAAAAAGACTGCAAAGAGGCAACAATTAAGTCTCAAACGTTGAGTTGACATTGAGCAGGCGGTTTTAAAAATGCGACTACTAAAAATAAAGAACCTGTTGCTGTTGCTGTTGTTGTTGTCGTCTCCGCTGTCATCGTTGTTGTCTGCAATGTGCCACAGCAACAGCAGCAACAACAATGCAGACAGCGGCTGTTGCTGTTGCTGTTGCGGCTGCGGCTACGACTGAGGCAGGTGCGCAAGCTTTGGATAGCTTTGCCGCATAATGCAGTCGCGTTTGTCTCCAACTTCGACTCAGTCTTCGTCCGTCGCAATGTCTCTATACCTACTGTATGTGTGTACTGTGTGTGTGTACGTATGTGTGTTTGTGACTTGCAGTTGGTTTGGCGCGCTAGTTTGGCATTTGTTTTATTTTGGCTGCTGCCGTCATCGTCATGACATTAAGGACGTGCTCAAGCCAACATATGCAGACAGGGGCCTTAAACAGACAAACAGACAGAGGGACAGACAGCTGAAAGGGACAGAGAGATAGAAGGGTAGAGAGTTAAATCTAAGGACAGACAGACAGTGGCAGTGGCAGCAGACATGCAACAATTGCATTGAGGCACATTGAGGAGGACAAAACGAAACGTGACTGGAGTGTGACTTGTGCAGCATGCGGCTGTTAGTTAACTGAAGCATCCTAATTTGGCCAACTTGGCAACGTCCTTGAGCCCCAAACGACAATTGTCAATGTCTTTTCATCCAACTACAAGCTGTACGCATATGTGCAAGAATGAGAGAGAGAGCGCGAGAGAGAAAGAGGGTTATATACTTTGCCTCAAGGTAAGTATGCTACCTAACAAATTATTAGCCTCATCCATGTTGTGCACAACCAACTTGAGAAATGTCTTCAAGCCCACAACTTGGTTGCAAGTCTGCCTGCATTTACCCCTACCGCTACCCTCACCTTACCTCACCATAAGTTAACTGCTTGCTGCCTCGTTGCCTTGTTGCCTTGTGACTTGTGCTTTGTGCACCGCCAGACATTTCCAGCACATTTCCTCGTAAACAATTAATGACCTACTGCGTCATGGTTCATGTTCATGACCAGCAACAGCTACAGCCATAGCCACAGCCATAGCCACTGCCATAGCCATAGCCATAGCCATAGCCATAGCCATAGCCATAGCAGACCACTGGAAAGTGGCCAATGGGCAGCGGGTTAGCAATACAAAAAAAAATTATTGCGTTAACATGCGTTGCGACATTTTATATGACGGTCGGTCGAACTGTTGAACAAATGGACAGCTGGACAGCTAGACTGTTGGACTGTTGGACAGTTGGGCAAGTGGACAAGTGGACAGTTGGCTGTCGTAAGTCGCCTGGCCAGTCGCGTTACCAGGTTAACCCGCCGTGCAATCCCCATGCCAGCCAGACGATGTCTGCACACCCAACCACATCCACATCCACATCCATAGCTATAGCAACAACTATAGCAACAACTATAGCCACATCCAACTGCTTAGACGGAGAGCGGACCACGTCCAAGAGAGCAGCACACGCACTTGCATTGGAGCTGCATTCCTGTCGTGCCTCGTGCAAGACGCTTGGCTATTTTTAGACTTGGCGCAGTCAGTGGGTTTATAATTCATGTTGTTCTTGTTGTTGCTGTTGCTGATAGTAGTAGAAGTTGTTGTTGTTGTGTCTCGAGCCGGCTCGTCTGTTATTATTGATTTAGTTTTTCCATATCATATGGTGCATATGGTCTGAACTTGAAGGCTTTCGCTTTGGCAGCTGCTGCACAATATTTCGAGTGTTTACTGTACTCAAAGGTTGTTTTAAGCTCAAATGCTTGAAATTCCTCAGTGTTTACAAAACAAAAACGCAAACAACAACAACAAGTAACCTGCAACAACAGCAGCAGCAGCAAAAATTGGGTTTTGAAGGAGCAAAATAAACGACAAGACCAACAGCCGCAGCAACAACGAAAAATGCAAGGAGCAACAACAGCAGCAACAACAGCAGCAACAACAACAACAACAGGAACAGCATAAAATGCATTCACCGCAGCAGGCAAAAGCTTAGCAGCAACTGCATTGCCAAGCCCCAATAACAACACACACACACACACCTTTTGTATATATATGTATATACACACACAAATATATATATATATATATACCTATATATATATCTATATATATATATTCTTATATATGCTTGCCTTTTTCTTAATGCAGTTTGACCGTTGGCCGACGCCGCTTTAAAGACCTGTTTTCATGTTTTTTGGGCATTTATTCTGGATTTTCGCAAAAAAAAACACATTTTTTCTACTTTTTTTTGTATTTTGTTTTTGTTGTATTGAATTGCATCCTCTGCTGTCTCTTGTTATTGTTGTTGTTGCGTCTGCGGCTGTGGCTGCTGCTGCTGCTACTGCTGCACTTCAGCAACAAGTGCATTATATTCAACAACTACAACAAAAACAACAACGAATTTTTTTAATGCGCTTTTAATATTCAATCTTTGCTGCACTTCAAATGCGGTGCTAAATTTCAAACCCAGCTCATATGTTGCAGCAAGCTGCAAGTTATATGTCTACCCTGCAACTCATAAAGTTGCATATTAGATTCATATAACAAAGCTGCCACCAAACCATATCAAGTTTATCACCTCTACCCAAACTATAACCTTGGCCAAGGCTCTTTACCAGAAGGTTCTGCTATAACCCTTGATGAAATGATCTATTTAAAGCCTATAGTATATCAAAGTATATAGTTAACATTATAAATATGATAAATAAACCATATTTGTATCCTATTTGAACCCTATATGAATCCTCTCTTATCTCCAATGCAACTTTTCTTTATGTAAAGTAATTTTTCATCTCAGTTCATCAAACGTTGCATATAACGAACTGCAGCGTAAGTCCACTTATTTTTATATATATAACGATGAATCTATATATCGAATAACTGAATAATATACATATTACTATCATCTCTTCATTATATATAACTTAAGCCTAGATATAGCTAGGAGTATTACTCTGATTTACAGCTCATTTGCGGCCTTTGATTCAGTTGCTGCTAAATTACTTTTCCCTTTTTTCGATGTTTTGAAAATTCAACTGTTTAATATTAAAGGGGTTAAGAAAAGTAGCTATTATCTAAAAGAAATATTACTTAACTGCATTTTAACATATATTATAGTAAATTTACTAACTGGAAATCTTATCTATAATCTCATTATAGTTCCTTATTATGCACTTTGGCTTATCAATTTCCTCAGCTAGATAACGCACCATTTGAGGGTCGTAAGAGTTCTAAGAAATGTTATATCATATTTCCCTTTAACTATTATAATCTTTCTATTTCTCTTCTACTCTCTCACTCTGTCTCTATTAGCTAATCTTAATGTAATCTATATACGCATCCGAAAGCAATTTTTAGTTAGCATTCCTTCTGCTCAAATGAGTTAACCTCCAGTTTAGATCTTTGAACATTTTAGTGCCGCTTCCTGCTTCTGTTGCTGCTGCTGTTGTTGCTGCTGCTGCTGTTGTTGCTTCTGTTGCTGCTGCTGCTGTTGTTGTTGCTTGGTGTGGCAACAAAGTTGCCGCGATTGCGCAATAACTGAGGACGCGGTCGGAGCACAAAAGACGCCAACGTCTGCGACGTCTCCGTATGTCGAACTGAGTTTATTTTTAGCTCAACTCGCAGATTTGCGGGTCCAAGTCTGTGCCTCAGTCTGAGCTTGAGTCTGGGTCTGGGTCTGTGTCTGACACTGCCTCCTCTCCGCTTCTTCTCTCTCTTTCTTTCTCACACTTTGTCTATCTATGTAGTTTACGCGCTGTGTAACTGTGTTTATGGGTATTAAGCTTATAAGTGTTGTATCTGGCCAGAGTACAATTCAAATCCGAGGAGGCAGCATAAATACAACAACAACAAGAAGGAGAAAAAGGGTCAACCACATTTTTTCTTCTTATTTTTTTTTTCTTTTTGTTGGTTTCATAAATAACAAACAAAATCGTTTTTAAGCCAAAATCAGCAGCTTCTTAGGAAATATATATTTTGTTTTTGTCATTCGCTGTGCACGCAACGTGCGTGAAAGAAAAGGAACAACAGGAAATTCCTTTCAGCAAACTCATCAAGCCAAAGTAAACGTTGTGTCAAACCGAAAAGTCTCACAGTTTTGGCGCGAGATTAATGACATTTGGATAGTGTGTGTGTCTCCTCCCTGTGTCTCTCTCTCTCCCTCTCTCTGTATCAGGTCTCTACTTGAATCTTCAAATCTTCAGCATCATCAGCTCACATCTGTCAGTCAATGCCGCCCACTTACGCATACGATATTTGCATATTCCAGCAGCAACAGCAGCAGTAGCAACAGCAGCAGCAGCAGCAGCAGCACCAACGTCGTTTGTTATGCAAGCAGTAAATTTTCAATAAATATACATAAACCAACAAACAAATCAAATCAAATTGACGACCGCAGTGCCAGTGGCAGTGCCAGTGCCAGTGGCAGTGTTAGTGTCAGATATATACCCAAAGCTATAGCCACACGACGGCTACGACGACGGTCATCCAACAGCCAAACTGACGCTATATGTGACGTTGACGCAGACGCTGACGCTGACGCTTATGCTGACTTTAACGAAGCCGCCGGTGGACACTGCCGGCTGTCAACTGACAACTGCCGGCTCACATACAAGTATACGTATAAGTGTGCGTCTGTGTGTGTGTTTGTACATCAGGCGAGCCTCCCACAGCAGCCAGATAGTGATATGAAGTAGCCATATCAGATGATTCTCTGGCACTGTGATCCATTCTCGTTGCTTGTTTGTTTTCTTAGCGCTCGAACGTCACGCGTTCGTTTGCATTGCACATACGCAACGTTGCCCGAAAAACGACACTCTTAAAGTGCTTGGTATATATTTGTTGTGCCTGTTGTTGTTGCTGTTGTTGTTGTTACTGTTATTGCTGCTGCTGTGATCTAATGCATATAGATGACAGCAACGCCTCATTAACAGCAACAACAACAACAGCAGCATCTCAACTCAAGTAAACAGGAAATCCAAAGGATTCCAATTGCTGCTCCCAACTTGTAGCGTAAAAAAGGGCGCGCGCGTTTTTATTTTGTGTATTTTCTTTTTTTGATTGCATTAAATTGTTGTTTACATTTAATGTTGTCTTTGCCCCACTCTATCTCTATCTGTCTCTCTCTTTCTCTTCAAAATTTGTGTTTAACAATTGCTGTTGTTGTCATTTTGTGAGCTTGTTTTTTAGCATCCTCTATTAGATTTTCACAGAGTGCTGCCAGCGAGAAAAGCAGCAGCAAATTATAATAAAAGAAATAAACCAACTTATCGACAACATCAACGTCGTCGTCGTCGTCGTCGTTGTCGTTGTTGTCGTCGTCGTCGTCGTTGTAGTCGTCGCAACAAATGAAAATAAATATTGTCGCACATGAAATTGGAGCTGTTATTGAGTCTTTCGATAATTTTGTTGACAACTATGCAAGAATTTTGTTATTGTCTGAGACTAGCAATTATACGTGGAAATATTTTATTATTTTATTTAATTTTATTATTATTATTATTATTTTAATGCCTAACATAAAGTTTTTATTATTTTTATGCTCTTGCAATTGCATCAAAACTTTAACTATAAAAATAAAACACACAAATGTTTCTTGCAGCTGCAGAAAATATAAAAAATAAAAAGCAAAAAAAAACAAAAAAACAGAAAAAAATAACAATGTTTGCAGACATATTTCTGCATTAAGCAAACAGCAGAAATCTTCGCACCTTTTGTGACTTTTCTGTTGATGTTGTTAAGGTGATAACAATGTTAACATAACAGCCAAGTTTTCACCTCAAAACAAAGCGTCAAAAGGCATTTTATTTGAAAGCAGAAGAAAACTGCAAGAGTTATCTAACAAACAGAAACAAGTGGGAAATTCTTCTAATTTTAAATTGAATTAAAATAAATTATAATTTATATATTATTTATGTAATGCCTAATAATAGTTTAAGTTTAAACTATTAAAATTTTAATTGAAATTTTAGCACAACATTTCAATAATTTAATTCAAAGCGCTGCAATTGATTTGCTTAGAAAAATTTGAACTACTGTTGATAAATTAAATAAATAATTAATTTAAATTAAATTTTAATTTTATTATATATTTTATAAATTAGACTTACCTTTTGCTGTGTTGAAAAAAATTATAAAATTAATTTTTATTTATATTTTTAGTTTATGTTTTTAAATTTGAAACTCAAAACTTGTTGTTGAAGTCAATTTTCTTCATTCAGTTTATTAACTTGCTTCGAGTAATATTTTTGTCACAGTTTTTACATAACTTCAGCAACTGTTGTCAATAACTTATTAACGTTTACAATTAAAAGCTTAATTAAAAATAAATATGACAAAAAAAAAAACATTAATAAAACTGCCTAGCTAAGCAATAAATTAAATGTTTAGTTGTGTCTTCTCTGTAAATTTTAGCGCGTTTTTTTTGCTACTTTTTTCTTTTTGCTTAGTTTTTGATTTTCACTTGAAAGAGCGAGAAAACTTGAAAATGTTTTACCAATTTTAAATAATAAGGAAATAATTGGTTTTAATTAATTTATTAAACTGTTATTGTTGTTGTTGTTGTATAATAATAATATTTAATAAGACTTTTGGCAACGCGACACACAAATAACATTGAATAACATTTGAGTTGAAACGTGCGAGCCAACTGATGGTCGAATGCCGACTGAATTTTGAAAACCAAAGTTCTCGTTTAGGTAGTAAAAGAGTCAGCAGCACAGAGAAAGAGAAAGACACACATACAGAGAGAGAGAGAGAGAGGGAAGAGGGAGAGAGGAAAGAGAGAGTGTATGTGTGCATGTAAGAGAGAGAGAGAGAGAGAGAGCTCACGAGAGAGAGAGACCGAACTGTGCAATATTTAGTTCTCAAACGTTTTTTGTTTTTTTTTTTTCCTTCTTCTTTGAGATTTTGAGAATTCGAAATGTTTACTTGTTGCTTCTGGCCAATTTAAAGGACCTGTACAGCTTTTTGGCCAACAACAATCTTAACTTTAAGTATGCAGCTGAAGATTTTCAATTAAAATTTTATATGTTAACTCATTTCCGCTGCAATTGGTAGCAGCCAGAGACAGAGCGAATGAGTCGTAGAGAGAGAGAGAGAGAGAGAGAGTCTTAGCTGCAGTAGTTGCAGTTGCAGTTGCAGTTTGTCTTGCTGCTGTTGACTTGTTAAACAGCTGATGTTGCTCATGGCTTTTATTATTATTTCCACTTATTTTTTTTTTTATCTCTCTCTCTCTCGCTTCCTATGTCTATGCGTGTGTGTGTGTGTGAGTGCATTTCCGGCTATGTTGCGAGCAACATTTTTGGTTGTTAGCTGCATGCGGCATGTTGCCAAGCTGCTGCTGCTGCTGCTGCTGCTGTTTAGCTCATTAAATGCAGCAGCAGCAAGTGCCTTCCTGCAGCCATATAGTATGCATAAACATAAAAATATATATATATATATATTTATCTTTCTATCTCTTTCTATGCTTGGATTTAACTATCTATTGTTTGCAACTCAACAAGAAGCGACCGCCAATTCGCAGCTAACAACTAGCAAATGGCAACTGGCAGCTAGCAACTAGCAAGTAGCAAGTAGTAACTACCAAAGTGGCAAGTGGCAAGTGGCATTTGCTAACTCTGGCATCTGGTAGACCGAGAAAAAGCGATTTCTTTATGGCCCAAACAGCGTCATAATTTAGATCTAATTGCCAGATATTTGCAAAAAAACAAACTGCACATCGTGCACTGGGCTAAAATGTGTGCACTGTGGCAGCAATGGTACTGGCAACAGCAGCAGCAGCAGCAGCAGCAGTTGCAGTTGCAGTTGCAGTGGCAGTGGCAATGGGCAATTGTAGCTTCCGTAGCAACATTATAGCAAAAATTAAGAAATTTTGATGTGCAACGAAAGACGACGAGTCGCCGACGCAGCGAGCTCATTCAATGGGACAGAATACACTCTTAGCCCTCTTGGCCTTGTTGGCACTCTTAGCCCTCATCGCTGTGCTGATGTTCTGATGTTGCGACGTCAATTACGCTGAACGTTTTATTGGGCAATGGCGTGCCGTGCGGGCATTAAAGTTTTGTTAAAGTAAGCCTTAACTAATGACATCAACAAATGCATGTGTCTGCCACATTTTGTTGCAAGTCCAATAGCAATTGCATTGCACTACACTACACTGTTACAATATAAAACTCTGTATGCTGTATTGCGTGTGCAACAATTCAGTTACAAACTGTTTCAACTCTTCCTCTCTTCGACTATTTGAAGCGCGTGTAACACATGGCGTATACGCAATCAGCTGGCAATATAGGAGACAAATTTTGTTTGATTGATATATATTGTATCATATCGCCCACTCACTCTATATATATATATAAACGTTCTATTCCATGAAATTGAAAATTGAAAAGGTTTCTTCATAAAATGCAAATGAAAATCTTATTTATGAATGAAATTTCTAGTTGCAACGTTTAATAATTTATAATGCATATTCTTGTGTTTGTTTTGATTTCCGGCCGTCAAAATAAATCAAAATCAAATTGAAAATTCAAAATCTAACATCAAAGTGCAATATTTCCCATAAACTATGACATTTGAGCTGCCACAGGAAATGAATCAGATATATGCAATAAATATTTCGGAACAATCTCATACTATATAAAATATATAATGAATAGTTTTCTACTTGGACAATCTTTAGGTCAGCCAGAACGTATGCGTGATATATCTATATATATATATATATATATATATATATATAATAAACATATATATACAGATACCATATGAATTAGCTAATAGAGAAATGCAATATGATTGGCGGATTTGAGACCAGACGTCAGACGACAACATTCAATTGATTTGGAGTGGGCATTGATATCACGTGCATTACTATATAGTAGTAGTATCGTAGTATATCGGATATCAAATGAAATGGATGACCAAACAAACCCGATTATGGAGTAAACATCAAAGTGACGCGGATTGTATGTTATTGACATTTAAATGGCCATTACTTCTGTCAGTTGTTCGTTCTCTATGGTCTCTTGTCTCTTGTCTATTGTCTATTGTCTATTGAAATATGAAGTCCAAGTTGAATGCAACATATATATATATATATATATATATATAGGTATATACATATAAAGAGAGACATTTCTCACGCTAATTAGTGCAATGCAGCTTGCAGTAGTGTAGGCGTGCCCTAAGGGTAGGTTAGGTAGAGAGTTGAAGGGGCGGAAGCGATGAGGCAGCTTAAGTGGCGGCAATTTGCGGTACCTCAAGGATATTCGATGACAAAAAGAAATTGCTTTGCGTTAAGCTGTCTGCCAGTTGTCTCGTCTAGACTGATTTGTCTATAAGAGTGTGTGAATGTGTTTATATACATGTGTGCTTATGTGTGTGTGTGTTTATGCGTTTGTGTATTAGTCCGCTTAGGCTTGTTTCTGCTGTCGGCACTTTACATCAAAGCAAAAGCTATTGCAATTGGCTAGACAGCGTCATTATAATCCTCGTTAGTCGGTTTGCAGTTGGACAGTCAATGCATGTAATATATGTATGCGTGTGTGTGTGTGTGTGTATGTGCGTGAGTGTGTGTTACATCTATGGATTGCATATGTTTGTTTAAGTATGTGTCTCAATTCAACATGTGCAACATTGTCGCTGTGCACATCTGCATAAATTAATAGTTTCGGCAATTGCAATCTTGAATTATGCAGGTAATTCATGTCTCTTTGCATAAATAAATGTTACATATTAATTATATAGAAATGTGGTACAAAATCTTAAATTATACACATATACATATATATATATATATATGTAGGACTAAACTGTATAATAATTCAAATAAGCAAATAATCAAAATCAACTTTGCTTTGCATTTCCCATAGTTTAAATATACATATGCAAAGCAAAATTTATAGCTTAATCTTGGGTATGATATGTACCAATTAAGTTAAGAGCTTAAAGATGGTAACTAAGGCAATAAGTCGGGCGTCTTTGCTACGAATCGCTGAGAGTATGGGAGTATGCTATTTGCGTTTAGCCTTATTTAAGTCTTCAAACGGCAATTTTATACTTGAAAGGAAATAAGTTTAACGCTCTTAAATCAGTATTAGCAAAAGTATTGAAACTTTTCTTATCATTTCTTTATTATTATCAATTTAAATGGATTTAAAATGCCTTTGCCTTGACCTGCAGTTGCGCCATATGCACATATTTTGCAGCAGCTAAAAGTATGCTACACTTTTAGCTACTAATCAGACTGCTTTCTATTGCATTGCACTACACATGAACTGCTTGTTAATGGTGCACTGTAGCAGCATATTGGTTGTTAACTTTGCTAACTGACGCTAGTTGGCAACGCAGCTGCTTAAGTAGTGTATCAAACTACGCTGAAGTTTACTTTTAGATAGAGATTTGAGTAGATGAAATATAATACCAACTTGCAGCTCTCAGCTGTGCAGCAAATGGATACTCAAAGTGAAGACTTGATAATTAGCTAAATAAATAACAATTTTTAATGGTTACAATTGAAGTTAATAGTTAAATGGTTAATGGATTTTAATGCTTAAGTTCCTCTATAACGTTTATGGAGTGTAAAAGATGTTGAAGTTGGTTTAATCCTATAAATTAGTTGTCGGTACGCATAAGTATTTAATGAATAGTATTAAGTGGCGATTTTTATTATTCTCTGGACATATTTAACAGTTTAATAAAACTGATAATTATTTATGATTATTAATACTTTTTTTTTGTATTTATTCTAAATCGAAATTGAATGCAGCTGCAGCTGCTGTATGTATATGCCACTTGAAGTGTTTACGTGTGTTTGTCTGTGTGTGTGTGTGTGTGTGTGCGTCGACGTTTGCCTGATTTGAATTTTAATTGCGATGGCAGTCACAATTTTTATGTGATGTTTAAAGAGCATTTAACAGATAGTTTGATTATTTTATGATGACAACGTGCCAAACTCAACGCTTCAATGGCTATGGCTATGCACTCAAAGCAATTCAAACTCAACGCAACTCAACTCAACTCTGAACTGAATTGCAGCAGCTCATAAAATGACAACTGAAACACTTTTGGGGCAAAATGCAAGTGAGTAATGCGACTGAAGTAATGATAATTTAAGTCTATTGAAAACTATATAATAAATCTAGTCTGTCATTGCACCAAGTGTCATTTTATTTTTATTTTTTGTTGGAAATATTAGCAATACGTAACTGAACGAAGTAAAAAAACTATCACCATTCATTAATAAATTGTAATACATACATTTTAAGAATGCGTTGGTTTTGTAGTCAGAATATTGTTAATGTATATATTGATATAAAAATGTATTGATAGATAAAATAGGAAATGAAAATGAAAACATAATATACATTTTAAGAATGCGTTGGTTATAATATTATTATATATATATATGAGAGAATGTTATGTTACAAATTGTAATACATACATTTTAAGAATGCGTTGGTTTTGAAGTCAGAATATTATTAATATATATATATTGATATATAAATATATTGAAATATAAAATGGCAAATTAAAGTGAAAATACAACATACATTTTTAGAATGCGTTGGTTTTGAACTTAGAATATTAATAATATATATATCGATATAATATATATAATGATAGATAAAATAGCAAATGAAAATATAATATACATTTTAAGAATGCGTTTGTATGGTTATTATATTATTATATATATATATATGAGAGAATGTTATGTTACAAATTGTAATACATACATTTTAAGAATGCGCTGGTTTTGAAGTCAGAATATTATTAATATATATATATTGATATATAAATATATTGAAATATAAAATGGCAAATTAAAATGAAAATACAACATACATTTTTAGAATGCGTTGGTTTTGAACTTAGAATATTAATAATATATATATATCGATATAATATATATAATGATAGATAAAATAGCAAATGAAAATATAATATACATTTTAAGAATGCGTTTGTGTGGTTATTATATTATTATATATATATATATGAGAGAATGTTATGTTACAAATTGTAATACATACATTTTAAGAATGCGTTGGTTTTGAAGTCAGAATATTATTAATGTATATATTGATATAAAAATGTATTGATAGATAAAATAGGAAATGAAAATGAAAACATAATATACATTTTAAGAATGCGTTGGTTATAATATTATTATATATATATATGAGAGAAAGTTATGTTAAAAATTGTAATACATACATTTTAAGAATGCGCTGGTTTTGAAGTCAGAATATTATTAATATATATATATTGATATATAAATATATTGAAATATAAAATGGCAAATTAAAGTGAAAATACAACATACATTTTTAGAATGCGTTGGTTTTGAACTTAGAATATTAATAATATATATATCGATATAATATATATATATAATGATAGATAAAGTAGCAAATGAAAATATAATATACATTTTAAGAATGCGTTGGTTTATAATATTATTATATATATATATGAGAGAATGTTATGTTACAAATTGTAATACATACATTTTAAGAATGCGTTGGTTTTGAAGTCAGAATAT